>CAJRSG010002426.1:3615986-3631650 GCA_907169655.1 Acomys percivali | reverse complement strand
TGCCCTGAGGACATGAGATCAGGAGAGCTGGCCCTGCCCTGAGGACAAGGGAGCGGGCCCTGATCCAGGGCTCTGAGTCAACCTCACCCCAATATCTATGTATGACCTGCTAGAACACATGAAGGAGTTTGACCTGCGGATTCAAAGATTAAGAATCTCCTTGACACACAGTAACAATCCAATAGCAGTCCCAGTGAGGATCTGGGTAACAATACTGTAGGCCTCAAACCAGACCCATGACTCATAGCAATGAATATTTGAAAGTAAACATATGTGGCCAAAAGGCTATACTGTGTGATACACTACAACTTCTGTGACAAGATTTTTTTGTTTGTCTGTTTTATTTTACTGGGGGGGAGGAGAGGTATTTTGATACATGACGTGTAAATCATAGACATTCAATAAAAGTAAAAAATAAAATAAAATAAGAAAGTCTATTTTATTAGATACTAAAATTGTGACTCCTGCTTGTTTTGGGGGTCTGTTTGGTTGGGAAACTTTTTTCTAGCCCTTTACTCTGAGATAATGTCTATCTTTATTGCTGAGGTATGTTACTTGTAGGCATCAGAATAATGGGTCCTGTTTTCACATCCATTCTGTTAGTCTGTGCCTCTCTGTTGAGAAATTGAGGCCATTGATGTTGAGAGATATAATAAGCAGTGGTTGGTAATTCATGTTACTGTAGGTGGTGGTAGAGTGTGTGGGGAGGTTGTTTTTGTTTTGTTTTGTTTTTGTTTTTATTTGTTAAGATGTTGGGTTATTTATTTCCTGTGTTTCTCTCTGCAAACTGACAATGGTGTCCCATTGCAAAGGACAACAGGTACACAACTCACTGAACCTGGTGAAGTCAATCTGGTGCCTATATGGAGCCTTCACCTTAATTCTAGTTTCTTTGGTGTAGGAAGATACTCTGCAGGCTACAAAAGGAGAAACATAGAAACCAACCCAACTACAAAACCTCTGACCTACAACCTGTCCTGCTTAAAAAATATGCTAGGAGAATGGTGGCACAGAACTTGTCTCAGTAACCAACCAACCAGTGTCTGATTTAACTTAAGGTCCATTCCACGACATGAAATCCATACCTGACACTGCTTGGTTAACCAAAAGCAAGAGACTAGATAGCTCAGGAACTTAGGATAAAACCAGACATGACTGGTCTAAAAAAAAAAATTATCAGGAAAATGATTCCTAATGATATTGTACTATACTCATCCAGTCTTTATCAGAGACGCTTCCCCCAGCAGCAGACGGGAACAGATGCAGAGACCCGTAGCCAGACGGTTTCTGGAGAGAGTTTGAATGAGAGGTCCCTACCAAATCCCTCCCCTCAGAGCTCAGGGAACCCTGTAGAAGAGGAAGCAGGAAGGTTGTAAGAGCCAGAGGACGTGGAGCACAACCAGGCAAATAAAGACCTCTTAAGCAAGTAAGCAAGGCACAGGTGAGCTCACACAGACTGAAGCAGCAAGCACATGGCCTACATGAACCTGCACCAGTTCACCTGTATATATACTGTAGCTATAGAATAGTATTTTTACGGGACTCGACTGTGAGAACAATAGGCCTCTGACTCCTGTGCCTCCTTGTGTGGTTATTTTCCTCTTGTTGGGTTGCCTTGTCCAACTTTGATATAATCGTTTGTGCGTCATCTTATTATTTTTTATTTTGTTATGTTTGGCTGTTATCTCTTTTAAGCCTGTTCTTTTCTGATGAGAGACATAAAGAGAGTGGATCTGGAGGGGTGGGGAGGAACTGAGTGGAGTGGAGCAAGGGGAAAACAATTAGGATATATCGTATGAGAAAAGAATCAATTTTCAATAAAAGATAATGTAATATTAAAAATATAGGTACAACTAAAAGAAGGGAGGCTCCTAATTCAGTGGTACTGTTATGCTCATACAAAAAGAAAAAATTAGACAGAGATACAAACAAACAGGAAGAAAAAAGAGGGATCAACATCAACATCTCCCACCATCACATATGAGCAGAGCAGGATGGAGCTCCCTGACAACCAGCTGAGAAGCCAAGCCTCATCTTGACTTTGACCTCTAGCGTTCAGAGCCAGGATAATATATTTCTGCTGTCCTAACCCACCTTGTGGTTCTTGGTAAAATTAGCCTAAGAAAACTAATGCAGAAATGAGTCACAGTTAAGCCTGTTTCTTCAGGGAGACGTAACTCTTGGCTTCTCCCAGGGACTGCTGTGATTTAGGACGAAACACAGTCACAATGAAATTCATTCATCCATTTTTGCTATTCTCCTTTCCAGGAATACGTTGTAATGAAAATTCATTGGTAACCGGGCATGGTAATCGCAGAACTCTGGGAGGCAGAGGCAGGTGGATCTTTGTAAGTTCGAGGCTAACCTGGTCTACAAAGTGAGTCCAGGACAGCCAAGGCTACAACACATAAACTCTGTTTGAAGAAAAAACAAAAAACAAAAAACCAACAACACAACAATAAAATTCTTTGGAATAATCAAATTTTGGTTATGCTTAATCTATATTTAGTATTAAATACCAGATATATTTAAAATATCAGAAAGAACATTAACTATATATACATAAGTTCCAGAATTTGTAATATTCCATAATTAAACTTCATCTGGAGTGCTGGCCATTTTTATTTGCATAACAACATTAAAGCCTTTGTATTTAAAAGATAAAATGGTCTCATATCTGATCAGAGGTGTTTAAGGTAGCTTTTATTGACTCAACATGGCATGGTATCCTGCACAGTGCAAAGTGCTCATGTCATATGCTCAGAACCTAGGCCAAGGTGAAATAGCTCAAAGCAACAGGGGCTAGTACTGAAAGACACACTCAGGTTCATTATAGGCTTGATTCTCTATTAATCTCTATTTTTGTGTTCAGAAGCCCTTAATTGTGACCTAATCTTTTACTACCTATACATTCAGTTATGGTAGTCCATCTGGAGTCTGAACCACAGTTTTATAGAGCTGTGTCTTATATGACAAAAATATGGGGCCAAAATTAAATATATTTAGGATTTTCCTAGGACATTAAGGCTCTTGAAGGAGGTTAGTCTTTACTTACAAAGATGTTATGCTGCCCTGAGAAGGCAGAATAAGAGAGACTAGGGGTAGTGGTCAGATTGCTTGGTTGGTTGGATTGGTTGATTGATTGTCAGCACAAGTACTACCCAAGAAAAGGAGGGCTCCTTGGTGTGGAGGTGGAACTTAGAGTGATGCTTTGCTTGGCATGGACAAGGCCCTGGTGTGTCTCTATCACTGAAAGCAGCCAAGCAAATTAACAGGAGTGGTATGAGGGGTAGGAGGGCTAGGAGGGGTAGAAGGGCAGTTTGGTTTGGCCATAGTTATTTGGAATCTCTCTTTAGGTCACATATCAATGTGATGTTACAGATTACATGATGTTGAATAGAGGGAGGATGGTAGAGAATTCGTTCCCCTGGAAAGGATTTTGCCTCTCTGCAAATTTAAGCAGCTGTGTCAACCAGCACTCCTTGATGCTAGCAAGCAGGACATCGTTACAGAAACAAAAGTACCAGCTAATGTACAGCACTTGCTATGTCCCCACTGTTCCTCCATACTGAATATGCCAATTCACTGAATTCTCACAGTAAACCTGTGATTACTATGATTGTGTGACTATTATGATTGCTTTATAGACTGGGAAATTGGAATTTATAACCTTGGGGAGAAGTTCTCAGCTGAGCTTTTAAACTTAAGAAACTATGTATTCTCCAGTGTATAAAACAACCCCCCAACTTTAACTTTTCCAGTTAATATACAGAGTTTGGAATATACTTGCCATATAAGAATACCTCTCTTCCAACACATACCCTGTACAGCAGACTTGGGCTGCAAACTCTATATTTTAACTGAAAAAGTGAAAGTTAAAGTTGGGGCTCGCCTTATACACCAGAAAATACAGTAAATCCTTGGCAAGTAAATGATCGTTTAATGCAAGAGTTGAGGGGGGAGGGGGCTTGTTGTTATCCTTTGTTGTCACTGGTTTTCATTCTATCTTTTATGGACCTGGATACTTATGAAAGAAAGATTAATACCTTAAATTTAACTTTTTTAAAAATTATTTTTATTTTTTTCTGTGCTTACGATTGTATGAAAGTATATCACCTATGTACTGGTGTGGGGGAGACAGAAGAGAGTGTGGGATCCCCTGGAACTGGAGTTACAGTTGGATGTGAGTCACAAGCGTAGTTGTGGGGAACCAAACTCATGTGCTAAACCACAGCCATCTCTCCTGTGCCTTAAAGTTAACGTTTAGTCATTTATTAAAATGACAAGGTATGATGACTGGTGCCTCTAGTGCCAGTGCTGGGGACCTGAAGCAGAAGGATTGCTGTAAGTTCAAGGACAGCCCAAGCTATTTAGAAAATATCAGGCCAATCTGAGTTAGAGTGAGATATCTGCTTAAAACAAACAAACAAGAAAAGCCACTCAACAATAACAACAAAAAGAGTTACAGTGATTCCTATGAATATGTGACAGCCTGTTTCTTTCATTATGCGTATAGCTTTAGTTACTCTCAATTTGAATATCAAGTGCTTACATATTAAGGTACCTGACTTTGAGAACAATAACAATACTTCCAAAAAGTCTCAGGCCAGTGAAAGAACTTGTCTCGAGTTAAGTGTGGGGAAATATATACCATGTGATCATATTGTAGTTTATACTTTGAAAGCAGTACATGGTAGTGTGAGTACAGGACTGCACATAACTTGTATGTCATAATGCTCAGTCAAATTTATACTGTACCGATTCTTTGTAGATGACAGGCAGATCACAAGTTGCAAACTCATTTGCTTACAGTTTTTCTCACAGTTTTTCCAGGAGGTAGAAGAGGGGGGCAGAGGAGGAGAAAGAGGAGGAGAAGGAGGAAGAGCAAGAGCAGGAGGAGGAGGGGGGAAGGAAGAGGAGGAGAAGGAGGAGAAGAAGAACAAGAAGGTGATACCTGAGGAGCACCTTCCAAACCTGCCTCCCAACCACCATGGCACGGATAATCATGTGAACACACGCTTTTATCCTCCACAAGCCTGAGTCACCCAAAGAGGCTAGGAGAAGATGGACTGCAGGACACTGGGGAGTTGCTATCAGAGCTGATCTGAAAAAAGGCACATCTTTGCCACCTGTCAACAAATATCTCTTCATAAATGTAACTGCATAATTGCCTAATTGTAAGGCATAAAGAATAAATTTTGTCTTGTTTTGTTTTTGTTTTTTGAGACAGAGTTTCTCTGTGTAACAGCCCTGGCTGTCCTGGACTCACTTTGCAGACCAGGCTGGCCTGAAACTCATAGAGATCCGCCTGCCTCTGCCTCCTGTATCAACGGGCGTGTGCCACCGTGCCCAGCACTAAGAATAAAATTTTGATTGAAAACCTTACTCACATGCTAGCTGTTTCTATTACCAGGGTATATTAACTGTCTGATTTATTGCCTCCTTAATAGCCTTTCAGCCAAGAAAAAAAATGAAGGAAATGATTTTAATTATCTCCATGAAAAGTAAAACCTTTAATAACTGTCCTAACAAACACGAGAGGAGGAAAGCGATGGCGAGTCATGCGAGTGTGGAGGCAGCCATCACCTGCTTGGGCTGAGGCTTCCTTCCTTGGGCCACAGCAGCAGCTGAGCATTCTCAGCAGCAGACGGAGGAGAGAAAAGCAGAAGCTTGAAGCCCGTAAAATGGGAGTCGGGAGCTGCTAGGTTATCTGAACTTTATCATCAACATCACTCTTTTCCTGAATTAGTAAAAAATTCCAACATGACATGCACACAGTTAAAATGTAAGGTCCAAAATACATTGCAAGGCTGTGCAACCTTGTGTCAGCACCTCACTGCTCCTGCTGGGGAAAGCAGATAACTCCTATGCATCTGTAAAGTTCCTTTAACTGGGCTATGGGTCATCAGTTAATGAAACAACAGGCATGAGCTCAGGATCACTTTTGGCGGGTAGCACACTCATACTTTCCAGAAGCTTCTGTTGGTTAAGTTGTTATGTAAGTTAAGTTGATAGAAACTGAAGATACATGTTGCATCTCTGAGGTGTAAGGGAATATGCTAGTTGAGGAAAATTCATTTCTTACACCTTATGGATCTGTGTGAAAAACAAGGAATTAACACAGGTCATCACAGGACAGATTTCGAGGAAAAAGGAAACAGTTTTCTAAGGGCCTTTGTCTTCAAAGGGAGAAACTAACATCCATGAAGGAGAGAAATCAACCTAGAGAGCTTACAGTGGTAAGAACCGAGTGGCTCAGAACCGGCTGCTGTTTCAGTTTTCAAATAGAAAGTCTTACATGTAACAGGCAGCGTATTCAATGTAAACAATTGAACATGCAAAGACTTCCAGGAGAACATTTCTGTGCCTTTACATTAAAAAACTCATAATCCCACTCAAATGTACATACACACACACACACACACACACACACACACACACACACACACACACTTGTATTTTCAGTGTGTGATAAGGAGTCTAAGCAAGTCTAGTTTTAAAAACACATAACGTTAATTTTATGGCAAATTGCCCCCTGCAGCCAGGGTCATGCAGGAGAGCCTGCACTCCTTCTAGAATCACGTGGCCAGTTTCCGTGGCTAAGTGGATGACTACAGCTTTTCTGAAGATATAAGTTGACTTCGGGGACCCAGCGCCTTAGCAATACTTCATATGTGGTCACTGCTCAATAGGTGTTGATTAATTAGCAAAATGTCCTCTGTAAGAGCATGAACATACATAGCTACATAAAATAGGAATAACCACAGATTAAAATTCAAACTATGTTGGCAACTTGTTCTCTGAGCTTTTATGAATCAGTCGCTGACCATTTGGTCACCCAGGAAAGAAGCTGCTTGATGGGATGTCTAATGTACCCAGTGTGCATCGAAATCTTCCTGTAAGAGTATCAAGTTACTGCTCTTAACTGAGTAATGTCATTGTGTATTGACCAGGTGTCTTTCACCCTTGTGCTTAAAGGCAATTCTGACTAGGGCAGAATACTCCTTTATGCTTTCAAAGTCTAAAGTAATCAAAGGTACTAAAGATGGTTTTCTGCTCTCATTTGTTATTATCTTACCCAACTTACGATAGCTTCACTGTAATTTATTGTTTGTTTCTTGCTGACTCCTATCACCAGTTGGCCTCAAACTCACGAGGTAGCCAAGGAGGATGCTAAACTTCTGATCTACTTCCTTCCACCTGCTGAGTGTTGGGACCACAGGGGAGTATCACCAAGTCTAGCTTTATGTGGTGCTGGCAACTGAACCTGAGGCTTTGTACGTGCTAGGCAAGCATGTTTCCAACTGAGCTACCCCCCTCAGCTCTACGCCCCCACTGTTGGGGGATGGTCTTGCGCAGCATGTACCCAGATGCTGATTTCTGTGTCCTGAGCTCTGGTTGCAGTCTGGACATGGAAACTGACATTTCTATGAAGACTCTTCTGTCTCAGCATAGTGTAAAAATTGTTCTCCATAATCTCTGATTGGTTAACAAAGATGCTGATCAGCCTATAGCTGGGCACAGAGAAGACAGGAGATGGGACATCCCATTGTGGTCAGGGGGTCTCAGTTAGGGACCAGAAGAAAAGAGAAGGAGGAAGAGAAGAATCTCGCCATGAGGACAGATGGAGCAGAAACAGCTAAGGTGAGACTAAGATGGCAAATAACATGGGGCACATGGCTGGGAATTAGCCAGGCTAGTATAAATGTGTTAAAGTAGATTAATATGTGCCCATCTTTAGTGCTTCAAAGCTTTTGAATGAATCTAATAGGTCTCTGTGTCATTATTTGGGAACTAAAACAGGCAACAAAAACTATTTATTTTTAAAATAGTTTTTAAATTCAAAAAGGGTAAAAAAATAAACCTATTTATTATTTTATATTCTACCTCCATTCCCACCCCAGACCTAGATGCTAGATTCTAACTCTGATAGCCTTTGTGTGGTCACTTGTCTTTTTAAAATATTTGCAGTAAAGGATTTTTAAGGTAAAACGGGGAGGAGGAGGAGGAAGAAGAAGAGTTAGTAGTAGTAGTAGTAGTAGTAGTAGAAGAAGAGGAGGAGGAAGAAGAGGAGAGGAAGAAGAAGAAGAAGAAGAAGAAGAAGAAGAAGAAGAAGAAGAAGAAGAAGAAGAAGAAGAAGAAGAAGCATAATAGACCCTCAGATTCAGTAGTAAGTTCAAGACCAATTTGAGTTTTACACACCCAGAGCCAGCAGGAAACAGCCATACTCCATGAAATAAACCAGGGCCATCAGGATCCCCAGAAGTCTTTCCACGCCTGACAAAAATAACTCTAAAAGACAAACTAGTCATAATTAGTTATGTTAAATCAGTTCCCTCAAATATATGTTTCGTTATGCTTAAAGACTCTTGAAAATAATTCAGTTCTTATACAAGTGTGGGCTCCTTCAATAAATAATAGTGGGGTGACTTCCTGGGAGTAGGAGGTGAGGTGCACGCCCAGGAGTAGGGACTAAGTAGCATAGCAAACCCACAATCTACTACAGTTGTTCCTAGTTTCCAGCTTATGTCTTCAAACAGCCAAGAATTAGCCGCTCATTTCTCAGGGTCCGTACAGTTAAAGGTGGCCATGTAACTTCTGAGACATCTGCTGGATGAACTGAGGAGTTTTGTGTGGCACCCCACACAACCCCAGCTCCCCACTTTTTGCACTGGATACTGTGATATTATTTTGTGCCACCTAATGGGAAAGGAGAAGAGGACAACCCTGAAGAGTGTCATCAACTGTCACCTCTCACAATTTATATCAAGTAAAAAAAAACAAGACCCTAGTGTTTCCTTTTATCCAAATCAAAATTTTATTTCTACCAAATCAAAAGCATTTTAAACTGTTAAAACTTGAATAAACACAGGATAAGGGTGAAGTGTGGTTGGCAGTGTGCTTACCTAGCATAAGCACAACCATGCAAACGGGGTGTGGTTTGTCACGCTTGTATTCTCAGTACTTAGGTGGTAGACGTGGGGAAAGCAGGAAGACCATGCGGTTAAGGATTATGTTGAAGGCCAGCCTGGGAGATATGAGACCCTGTATCTAAAAGAAACTAATAAAAAACTTACTGGATAATATGGGGTTTTTTTTTTTCCTATATCATTCTCTACCTTGTTTTTCTTTTTTACTGTTAATTTTCAAATTTTTAAATGCATGGATGCTTTGTCCGCATGTATGTCTGCGCAGCATGTGTGTGTCTGGTGCCACAGAGGACAAAGATGATGTTGTTGTATCCACGGAGATTGGAGTTACTAACAGTTGTGAGCCACCATGCGGGCGCTGAGAGTCAAACCCAGGTCTTCTAGAAGAGCACCCTGCGCTCTTCACTGCTGAGCTGCCTCTCTAGCCTCATCTCCGCTTTGCTTTTTGAGTGAGTGTCTCTCACTGAACCCAGGGCTCACTGGTTTGCTACAACTGTTACCCAGCAAGTACTTAGCATCCTATCTTTGCTTGCCAGGCAGAGAGAGGGATTACAGGCCCGTGCTCCAGATCCAGCCTGTTACCTGGGTGCTGGGAATCAGAGCTTGGTTCTCAAAAAGAACTTTACCAATCAAAACATTCCCAGTCCCTAAAAGCATTTTAAGGTACACAAATAACCAGTGAGGCTGAAAGATGGGAATGACATGAAGTAGGAAAATTAGGAAAGATCTGAGGAAGAGTGAGCATCTGTGATGGGCACAGCAGGCTGTTACAGCAGCAAGGTGAGTTTCAGGTAAGGACTTCTATAAAGAAAAAGGAAAAAGTATTTTTAAAATACCACCTGCCCACAAAGTCATTTTGCTTGAAGAATTTTTAGAAACTGATTTATTTTCTTTTTAATGCTACCAAATATTAACATCCACCACAAAGTAATATTTAGTTTGTTAGTGTAAGGTGGGTGTACATATAATAAAGATTTTGCAAGTTTCAACTTGACATGAAATTATATTTTAAATGCTGCTTGAGTAATATACTCATTAAAGTTCACATTGTATATCATTCTTCATTGTTTTTAACATTGAAAACAAAAACATCCTAGGTCTCATTTAATCCTGACAAATTATTATTTATTAAAAATACTTAATGATTCACCATGGCCCTCACAAACCTTATTATTATCTGCATATATCTAAGAATAAATATAATAATTAGCTCCTTGCTTCTGCATAGATACGGCATCAAAATTATAGGATTGCACAGGCTTAAGGTCAAAAAAGCAAACAGAGCTCCAATCCCAACAACCCAAGACAAAGCTGTTGATTCAAAACAGAAGCTTGGTAGCAACAGTGGAGGCCCAGGCTCAGCTCTGGGCATGCATTGGCACTGCGTGGTTCAGGATGGGGTTGCTCAGCATGAGGAAGTCAGCAAAGAGATGCTGATGAGAAGCCAGGTCTATGGTAAAGGAGACTGCAGATCCGAGTTGTGGCTAACGCTGAATAGTTGGTGTTACCAGGGGAAGATTGGTTCTCATCCTCTGAAATAAACTTGGAACAGATAATTTTGCCATTTGTCAAATTTACCATCATCATGTTTCTGGAATGATGCTTACCTGTGAGATTGCACCGATATTGGATACTCGGTACCGAGTTGTCAAGACAAAAAACATCTCTAATATAGTTCTCAGTTTAATGAGTATTTTACTATTTTTCTGGGAAGTTTATACCAAGCTGATCTATTATGATCTTGAATGTTACTGTGCATTTTAAACATTTGGTCTTTTATCAATTTGATATGGATTATTAATGCTCTGGATTTAATATTAATGTTAAAAACATGATTTGAAATATACCAATTAATGTGTCAACATGAATTCTCTGACCCTAGTAAAGCTACAAAATATGTAAAATAATTTGTATTGAATTATACTAAAATGGTACCTGATAAAAATTGTGTCAATTAATCCCAGCACTTGGGAGGCAGAAGCAGGCAGATTGCTGTGAGTTTGAGGCCAGCCTAGTCTACAAAGCGAGCGTAGGACAGCCAAGGCTACACAGAGAGACCCTGTCTCGAAAAACCAAAACCAAAACAAAGCAAAAAAAAAAAACCTACAAAAACAAAAATTGGCCCAATTTTACTATGCTAGCTAAATCAACTAATAGGAAGAAAAAAAATCCCAAGGGACATGAGCCGGCTGAGCATGGCTGTGGCACACCTCGCCCTGCTTTTTTATTCCTTCAGCCTTGCTAAGGAAACCATTAGATGACATTCCTGAAACTAGCCACGGAAATCTATTCCCATTTTTAGTCACTTCCTCCTCCTAAACCTCCTTTGGCTCACCTAATTAGCATGCCCAATTAAAATTAAATACCTCGTCCGAACTCAGGGGCTTCCCCTTATAAACAGCCATTTGCCTATGGGCCATGCCTGTCTCCTCACTATTCAGAGGCAGGACTTTGACTCCCTCCTCTCTCCTTTGCCTCTTTTCTCCCCTCCCACTTATTCACTTTCTTTTCCCCTTCTTCCTCTATCTCTTGTCTTTGTCCCTCATCCTTTCTCTTGTCCCTTGGAGGCAAACAAACCTCATTTGTGCTGAAAACTTGATCTTGGGGTGTCTTAAGCTGATTTCTTTGGGGTTCCCTAAAAAACTATTGACTTCCCCTTTCTGAATTTAAGATGTCAATCTGTTTATAGCTAAAACTTTAGTTTGTCTTTGGGTGTGCAAGTATTCAACATGAGAAGCCTTAGGATCAAAGACCAATTTATGGGCTGAGGAGAGGGCTCAAGTGGGTGAAAGCGCTTGCTGTACCTGAGTTTAAATCCCCACAACCCACATAACGCTGGGCACAATAACACAAGTCTGTGATGCCAACGTTCCCACGAGAGATGAAAGGTGACAGAAGACTTCCTGGAGGATGGGACCAGCTCGCCTGGTAAACACTGTGGCAAGATTTCAAACAAGGTGGACGTGTTTGCATTCACTCAAGTGTATATATGTGTTTTCCTCTCCACACGCATCATACATGTAACAAGAAGTAAAAAGAAAACTCTCTTATTTTACTTTTCAAATATCTTCAAGCATCTGGGAATTATCTGTGTTTGATAGTGTCTGTCACATCTTAGATCTTTACTGGAAACAATGTACAGTTGTAGGTGTGGTCTCATAATACTGTTCTCAACCTATTCCACTCTCTAACAAGTTACTGCCATGTATACATGCCATTTTTTAAAAATCAAGGTACTACAGCTTGTTTCTTTCAAATATAAGTTAAAAAAATAAGTTTACATCTCATGTTCCATAATTAAAGGGCAAACTTTCAACAATGCACTTGTTTGTAAAGACATTCATCTGCCATGATCTAGGAGGCAATTCTGTCAATCCCAGGTTGACAAGTACAGGCAAAGTCAGGCAGAGCTAGCAAGAAGTGGATCCAAAATGATGTGTCTGCTTTTCTGCAGTTCCCCCCTCTCTCTCTCCCTCCCCCATCCCTCCCTCTCCTACCTAACTTTAAATTATCCATATGCTGAAGTCAACTACAGTATTAATGTAGAAAAACTTACTAAATTAAGAAATTCAAACTCCATACTAAAAGTTGTCTTTCCAAGTTTCCCTAGCCAACTGCAGCCATTAGTTTTCTCCTTAATTTCTCTCAACTTAGAAACAAGCTGATGATGCTTCAGACACTTCACCTCTCAATCACTATTTCTCACTAGTGAGAAGAAATGCTATAAATAGACCTTTAAAAAGCAGTGAGATGCCCTAAAGTTCCCTACTCTTCACTGACTCACAAGAACTCACACTGCTGTTGCCAATGCCCTGCTTTCCAAGACCTCAACTCTTTGACAGGTAACTGGCAGTCTCAGAGTTTGGTTAGCACTTTTAGTTTGCTTTTGCTTTAGTTAATTTTTAAAATATTTTTAAAATCAACTCAATAGAAACAAACAAACAAACAAACAAACCTCAAAGTAACATGCTACTGACCAATGCAATCATGAGCATAACTAAACACACTTTGAAGTAACCAGATTGATAATCAAGTTTGCTCACAAATAAAAAACTTAGACCATGTAACTATATGTATAAATTTCCTACTCAAGACAAAAGTATGTGTATATCATCTACTAACATACCCCCATCAAAAATGTAGTAGCATGAGACATGTCAAAAAAAAAAAAAAAAAAGCCCTTGAAAATAGTGTGGTTTTTTTTTTAAGCTTTGAATACATGGAACTGTGCAGAATAATATTTATACTACTGAACAATGTGTAACAAGGCGTGGCTCCTCAGCACCAGATCATAGTTGCTACTTGGGTGTTCAAGCTTGTCCAGACATCTGCCATCACTTGAAAGTGTGAGGTCATAGCAGGCTGCTGTTGCTTCTCAAGGCATAACGTCGTTGGATGGAAGGAGCTTACATGCTGCTTAGCTACACCTCTGGCTAATCCTCCCTACTAAACCCGTAGACCTACCCCCTCAGCAAATCTGTTCTAGGAAATGACAAGATGGACCAGCTTTCAAATATAAAAGCTGACTGAGTTTCACTTGTTGTTACCCTGAGCTGTTTAAATTTTAGTGACAATATAAATAAGAAAACAATAATACGGTTAGTTTTCTAATTACAAGGCCCTTTTTTAAGAAGGCCAGGGAAAGGAACCCTACCTCATAAGAGGCACAGGGGGAGTGTATCCTCATGTTAATTTCAGAATTGCTGCTAACATTAACCTGGACTTCTACAAGGTGAAATGTCTGGAAGAAGGGAGTGCTAACTGCTGATATTTGCTTTAATCAAATATGTAAGAAGTCCAGTTTGTAGCTTGGTAACTTAAGCCACAATGACTTATTCTGTCCCATATCACTTCCAAGTTACTGTCATGTAAAGAAAATTAACTAGTTGTCCACTATGC
This sequence comes from Acomys percivali, assembly GCA_907169655.1. Taxonomy (NCBI): domain Eukaryota; kingdom Metazoa; phylum Chordata; class Mammalia; order Rodentia; family Muridae; genus Acomys; species Acomys percivali. The sequence goes on along the minus strand of CAJRSG010002426.1, from coordinate 3,617,821 downwards.
ATGGATACCAGCCTGTCATCTCTCACTGACCATTTTACTGCAGCAGCCCTGACACATATTATCCTTGATTGATACACAAAGGAGAAAATTCAGTCTTCTCATCTTAATATTAAGAGTGAAAAGGGCCAAGAAGGAAATAAAATGAGAGAAAAGAGACAGAAAAATATCTGTGAACCAAGAGGATATTCATGAAATAAGTGTCAAGTTTGCAGATATGACCAGGCAATTGTCAGATCTCTTCAGTGTTGACAGCAGCAGCAGCTGGTACCCTCTCCCAGTCTCTCCGTCTCTGACACTGGATGTGCGGCATCGGATGTGAGTGGTGTCTATCAGGTTTTACAGCAACTTGGAAGCTAAAGTTTAGTCTAGGGATACTCACAGCCTGTGTTTTCAATCCTGAGGGTCGTTAGCATTTTACATTGAGTGGTTGTGGCATGGCTGTGATACTGTTGGCTTTCTATTTCATTTTAAAATAATTTCTGTTCTGTTGCTTTCCATAACCCCAGCCCAGGGGCCCTTCAGTGACTCTTATTGTACCACATGAACAGAGCAAAGGAGAGTACCTGGGAGAAGCCAGGGACTCCAGTGTCACAAGCATGAAGTGTTTAGACGTGAAGCAATAAAACTGTTGGTTGTGTGGCCTTGCCAGGCCACAGAGGAAGAGGATACAGGCAGTCTAGGTGAGTCTTGATAGGCTGAGGTCAGATGTTAGGGGAGGAGTGCTCCCCTTTCTGAGGACTAGAGGAAGGAGGGAGGAGGGAGGAGGGAGGAAGAAGGGAGGGTGGGACTGAAAGGCAACAAGGGAGGTGCCTACAATCAGGATGTGACATGAACAAATTAAAAATAAAATGAAAAAATGTGTTGGTTGTAGCTTATGAGTCTACAATTACCTCCATTTAAAAGCAAATTCGAGTGCATCCTCTTTTCCAGACAGCACTAGTCCTCTTCTGGTGAGGCTTATGTACAGAACACCCTGTTACAGCTGATGTTGACAATCTGAGGATACACTACAAACGGTTTCAGTCTGTAAAATGAAACAATAATAGATATTCAAGCTCCTTTGCTTGAAGTTTTAAAAAAAAATTAAATAACTGCTGGGCAAAATGGACAGGACATTCTTCACAGTTGAGTGGAGAGTGAGGACTGACTTTCACACGAATTCTGGTGCCCCATATTTGACCACGTCCTCTGGATGGGGAGGCCTGGCGACACTTAGAGGAAGGATAGCAGGCTACCAAGAAGAGACTTGATACCCTATGATCATATATCGGGGGAGGAAGTCCCCCTCAGTCACAGTCATAGGGGAGGGCAGTAGGGGAAAATGGGAGGGAGGGAGGAATGGGAGGATACAAGGGATGGGATAACTATTGCAATGTAATATGAATGAATTAATTTTAAAAAAGAAAAAATAAAAAATTATATAGAGAGCATAAAAACCTCAAATGTGTTAACATTTTTAGTTACTTATGCTATGAAAAATGATTATTACTAGTGATATATAAAAATGATTGGGGTTTTGTTATGTGATAGCAATTAGTAACAATTGTAGTAGTATTACTACTATATTAGGAAATAGCTCTAAGCAGAATGCTACTCAAACCTTTCACTGCCAAGTAAAGTAAAGATGTGTAAATAAATGAATATTTGGGAAAAAAATAGCTGCTGGGAAAAATGGCATTTGCCTTTAATCCTAGCATTTTGGAGGTAGAGGCAGGCAGACTTCTGTAAGTTCAAGGCCTGGTCTACACAGTGAACTCCTGGACAATAAGAGATACACAGTGAGGCCGTGTGTGTGTGTGTGTGTGTGTGTGTGTGTGTGTGTGTGTGTGTGTGTG
>CAJRSG010002426.1:3599790-3613602 GCA_907169655.1 Acomys percivali | reverse complement strand
TAATAATAATAATAATAATAATAATAATAATAATAATAATAATAATAATAATCTAAGAATTATTTGTTATTCATTAAAGAATCTCAAAAAATCAATAGAATCAGATTCACTAAGCTCTCTCTTGCAAGTTCTGGAAGACATCTGGAAATCTGCATGTGTGTAAAGGCCTTCCCTTTTCTTATGCTCTGATGTGTCCTCTCTAATGAGGTCAGACTAAACCGGTAGATGAGGATATGCTGACCCACTGTGTCTGTAGGAGCGTCCTTTCTGTGTTCATTTACATACTCTCTCTATGGACCCACCTGAGAAACGGTGGACTAGCTCTTCAAGCAAAATATAGAGAATAGAAGAATAAGACTACATGCAAGGGTGAACTCCCAGAGAGGTATCATGTCAGATTTTCCCAAGATACCAAAAGAAGAGTCACACAAAGCTAATATAGAAAATCTAGAAATACCAGTTCCTCTAGATACCCAGAGAAACACTGAAGAAGGTCAATGTCCCTCTTCTGGCCATGACAGAACCACTTATCCAGAAAGCTGACTGTCTTTATCACACCATGGCTTACCCAAGACACAAATTCACAGCAGATTTTAGGTTGCATTGGAGGCGTCTAAAATTTTTATTCTAACATTCATTCTCAAAATCCTTATAAATAACTGCTGTGTTCAAAATGTTCTTGTGCAAGTCATATAATTTTCTGGTTGTATAAATGTATATTATAATTATAATTAGACTGTCCTTGCAATAAAAGGAACTCAGCACCACAAACTCACCCATCCAAGGGCTTCAGCCATCAACTCACAGTGTCTGTACTCTCAAAGAAAACATGACAAAGAGCATGCACTCTTCCCAGACTTCTTGGGTTCAGATTAAAGTTCCTGACTTAGGAGTAGACACCCTGGACTGGATCTGTTCCTTCTCTAACTCTGTTTCGCCAGGCCATAGCACATCATGTAACATGTTGTAAGGACTTCCCATTACTGCTTAGCCATCTATATTGAAATGTTGGTAACTGGGTGTAGTCTGTCACAGTCTTGTCTTTCAGATCAAAGAACTATAGTTCTTTTATCTCCTAGACTTTGCCTAGGAGATAAAAAAGACATTCTAATCACAACTCCCACTGAGACCTCAATGATGAGTAACTAAAATCAGGACACTCTTAACAAAAGAGAAATTCATGCTAGGAAGGCAAAAGAACAGATAGATGTCTAGCATGCCGCTCACTGGTCACTTTCAAAATTATCTTTTATGCATCTTGCCATAGATATCCAGACAGCATCCTCTCTCTAGCCCCAAAGAAGGCCAGCTGAATGCCTAATTCACCTGAAACATTTGTAATATTCTAGAGCCCAAGACTTTTACAGATGCTTCAGCCGGGCCTTAATCTGTGCCTTTGTGTTTTGTCTTTAAAATATCTATAAGAGCTGCACAAAGCAAGATCCATGGCAGCTGGGTATATTGGTGCCATGTTAACACAAGAGGAAACACACAGATGATGGGCCAGGCTTACCAGGCTTGGATGTGCAGCTCCATTGGAAATAGCTCTGGGAAGCTTCCAAACTGGATATTGTTTTCAAACAAAACCCATACAAAGAAAGACTGAATGTATGTCAAAGATCTTAGTCAACTTAAAATCTTTAACTCACGAGAAAACCAGAAAAATGACTAGCACAAGAACATTTTGAACATAGTGGGTATCTATAGGCATTTTGAGAATGAGGGTTAGAATAGAATTCTTGGCTTATATATGAAACTGGTGAATGTTTTTAGGAAAACTCAATCCATATCTGTATAATCAGATGGGGACATTTTGTAGCAGACAAAAATATCTGCAATTCTATTGGAAACAAATTATAAATTAAAATGTAACCTTCTGAATTCTGGATAAAACTGTAGCAACAGGTACCAAAAAGTCCTTGGAGTGTAAGAAGTTCTTACCCACCATGCCTTGGGCTGAAAGCAGAGGCCGAGGATGGGGCTCCTGCATTCTCTTTGGTCCTGTATAACTTCTCTTGACTAGCACCTGGTGGCAGGAAACAAGAAGAGGCCTCCCCCCCACCCCCACCCCCACCCCCACCCCGCCTTCTTTTTTTTGTTGTTTTTTGTTTGTTTGTTTGTTTTTTTACAAGAAGCAACTTTATCAGTTTTCTTTGTTTTTTGTTTTGTTTTGTTTTTTGCAGGAAGGAGTTGGGGGTGGCGTATCATACTATTTGTGGTAAATTTTGAACAAATTCCAACATTTGAAAATAAGCAGTTAGTGAGATGGTGGACATCTGTCCTCTCTGCCTTCCCAGCATGCCTCTCTTCTCTACTAATAATGATAATAAATTGTTTACTTGTTTATATATATATATATTTTTTTTTTAATTTATTCACTATACAGTCTCTCCTCCCGGTCCCACCCTCATATTCTACTACCTGATTCCCCAATCTGTTTCTTAGAGAAAGGGGAGTCCTAGGGGTTACCAACTCAGCCTGGCCTCTCTAGTCACAGCATCCTCTCCCACTGAGCCCTGATGAGGCAGCCGAGCCAGGGGAAAGTGATTCACACACAGGCAACAGAGTCCTTGTCAGAGACAGCCCTTGCTCCACTTGCTGGGGGACCCACATGAAGAACAAGCTGCCCATCAGCTGCATATGTGCAGGAGGCCTAGGTCCAGTGCATGAATGCTCCATGCTTGGTGCTTCAGTCTCTGTGAACCCTCATGGATCTACATTAGTTGACTTTTTTTAATTAAAAAGCCCTGTCGCTACTTCAGAACAGTTTGAAGGGAAGAAAGATTTAATAATTTAATCAATTTCTTATGTATTAAAGTAAATAGTTAACAGTAGCTTTTTAATATTTTATAAATTAAAGTGTCAGTTTGGAAATCAAAGCTTTATATCTCAAAATATTATAGTTTTTCTCAAATTGTCAGATTCAGTTTTTGTTGTTTTATATGAAAAAGATTTTTTTTTTTTAAGCAGAGAAGAGAGTCCCTTGCTATTAATTGCTGCACCACCAATAAGTTTATTATTGGTAGGATTAGAAGCCTTTGGAATTTTCCATCCATGTGGGTCTCAACTACAGAAAAATGTTGAAGCTTTCGTTGCTTTGTTTCATTGTTGTTTTTTTATAAAATAAAAAGAGAGAAAAAAAGAAAAAGAAAAGAAAAAGTACAGAATAATCCTTTGGACACCACTAAAGTTCCTCACTTAAAATTATATGAGTGTTTGATGTGTTTTGGAGTTTGTGTCTTCTGCAGACTGGAGGTGATAGTCATTTCCAAATTGATGAGCAAAGGATGAAGTACTTTGTCTTCATCCCATGCAGCTGTTGGCACCCACTAGAGCCAAACAAGTGGAAAGACTTCCGGCTAAGAGCAGCCTTCCAGAAAAATTTCTCCATTCTGTCAGGAACGGGTGTGGTGGTTGGTTTTAAAAGTGAACCTGACATCTGAGCAGGGAGCCTCAGCTGAGGACTTATCAGCATAAAGTTGAATGTCTGCGGGGAAGTCTGTTGTTCTGATGCAATCACAAGCAACAGTGCCTAAAGGTAACCGAGATAAAACTGCACAAGGAGGAAGGATGCCACGGTGGTGCTCACCTGGCGCTCTCTCTCTCTCACTGCCCACAGACTCGCTTCTGACTCTTTCTTCAGTACAGGACAAGGCACTGATACATAGGGGATCCACATGCTCGACTTTCCCATGTTCCAGAGCCATAAGCAAAACAAACTGGCTCACTGTAAATCACCTGGGCTCTGGCGTTGTGCTACATAGAGCACAAGACAATAAAGTAGGGAAAAGCAACCCGAGGTTTTGTTTTGGTTTGTCATAGTTACTTTTTCACATGAAACTGTGATCATTTGAATTGTCGCTTAACTACAGCTCGTAGCTTATCATACTTCCCTGTTAGCTTTTCTATTCAGGATGACAGGGCTGGACTCCCACGGGACTCAATCTACTCCAAGCGTAATCATCTCTCATCAGTCCCCACCTCTGAACATTGGTGATTAAAGCAAGTCAATTAAAACAATCCCAGACACCCCTAACCTCTATCCTCCTGTAAGCCAATCGCACACACTCCTGCTGTCTGTCCTCCACTAAGGCAATCCCAGACACTCCTTCCCTCTGTCATCCATTTACAGAAACTGTCTCCTAGATTCAGAACCAAAGCCCAGACAGTCCCCTGTAAAGACTAAGGTCTCGGCTACCACCTTCTGTTGTCACATCTATAGTGTGTGCTTTACACATTTCTTCAGTTCCCTACATCTCAAATCCCTCAGTCCCCAACCCCCACACCCCAATGAACTTATTATAATTATTCATCATGCATGTGTAAGGCAGTGTCTTATGTCTGGAACCTTATGAGTCTGGCATTTTATCCCACTTGCAAGTTACAAGTTAGTCATAGATTATGACAAAAGGACATGAGGCACTTGAGTCAGAGCAAAGTATAGGTTACCACAGCAGCAGTAGTGGCCAGGGCATCAACGTGCACGTTACTTCTCTCAATTCTCATTCCACAGTGGGATACAATGAAGGCAGCTGAGATCAGTTGCTAATTATTGGGATCAGTTGCTAACCATTCAAGCAGACGGCTGTGCTAGAGGAAACCTACCCTGAGCAGAAAGAACCTGGCATATCCTGAGGGGCACTGAGCAAACCTTGACCATTGCTTCACAGGAAAACATGTTCTCTTTGTTAGCCTAGACAGAAACAAATGGGATGTATACTCAGGTTTTTCTGCAAGCATTTGTTTGTTCCTCTTGGGTTAAGGCCTAGGAGAAGGTCATGGGATACATGGATATGTCCTTGAGGAGAGCCAGCAGCAATGGCCAGAAATGTCTCTTCTTGCAAGACATGCAGAAATTAGAGAGATATATTAATACTTGTCCCTAGCATCTGAGGCCAACACATAGCAAATGGTATGGTAGGTTCATGAACCTTGCTGCCTGTGGCTAGTGCTGGGCAAGGTATGAAAACAGGAAACAGGTCCTGATGAATGCTAATTCCTCTTGTCATTCCTCTACATTTAATGTTCCTCTCTAATGGAGGATGCCCGTTTCTACTGGAAATTTTCAGTCTTCTAGGAGATGTTGGTATAGAGTAAGATATGTTTGCCATGTTGTGAGTGCCTGCTTGCTTGAGACTTGATGCTATCATGTTCCTTAGGTAGGAACACCCAGTCAGGCATACTGGACAAAGCTAGGGATGTCTCTGTTTAAACAGTGTCACAATTTGGATTTTCTCAGAAGAACACATGCTATTTATTTTGTTTATTTGGGAATCTATTTAGTTTTTGAAGTATTACTGGTCAGTAATACTGATCATTTCTCAGAATTTTCTCCTGGCTTTTGCTTTCTCATGGGATATCTTCATTTCAGCCTCTACATTTTTGTAGTAAATAAGTTTGGTTGAGGTATCATTTAGATAATTGAATCTTTTTATGTTTATGTGTCCAACTTCATTTTTTGATAAACACAAAGTATAATTATCATCACTATCATAATACATTTTGATGTGTGTAACACAAGTTTTCTCTTTTCATTGCTAAGTACTGACTACTCAATCACATTAATAGGCCACCATCTATTTAGTTGATAATCAGTTAATGAATATTTGTGTTGTGTTTTGTAGTTTAAGTAAACTCCCAAAGGCTTCAATAAAAACGAATACTAACTACTCAATAAAATGTGTTTAAAGATGTTATTAAAATACCAAATCAGTTGATTTCAAATTAAGCAAAGGAAAGGTTACTTACTATAGGTATGTTTGACTTAATAGAAAAAGCATGATGGAAGAGTATCAGTGACTCCCGTGAGCGTGGGCCATATCTGTGCCTGGAACGCCCTCCTTTCTCCCCTGAATCTGCCTTTCTGATTGCTGCTTGTGGACAGGAAGCTTTGCTGTGTGGAGAAATGTCTTGAATGGATGTAACAACTGTCAATAAAGCGCTGTTCAGCCAATAAGCTGGGCAGGAGGACAGGAAGGGGAAGGTGGGACTTCCTGGAGAGGGTGGTGGCACGAGGATTGACAATTGAGAAGTGGGAGCCGGTTACTGTTAAGGAGGAGGGAGGGAGAGAATTGGCAGGAGGATCACCATAGGGGCAAGCGCTTGGGGTATATGTATGTTATGAGGTTTAGAGTAGTTTGTTTATGTTAGTTTTAGGAGTAGATTTGTATCAGTTTAGATTCTGCCCAGCATAGTGCTGGCAGGTTAAAGTTACTCTTCAGACTGTGTCATTTATTAGCCATCTTAGGCTGAACCGATACATTTTAATGTTAAAAAGCTGTACAGTGTTCCCTCCTAATAGCCAGTCAGTGGCAAGCTTCTCCTGGTAACTTCAGAACTCTTGTCTGTTCGAATGTCTTTGTGTGTGCTCTACAGGTTTGTTTTTTTTTAATGTATGTAAGCTAATTTCTGTGGACACCTATATCCATATCCACACATAAAAGCACTACCAGTAAAGGAGTTCTACTCCAATCCGAAATAATGCATATTTAGTAGTATAGATTCAGCATAAAATTTATGTGTGCGTGTTCCTAAAGGTGAGGAGTCAGCATCAGGCTTTGTCTATTGACAGAACAATAGCCGTCTATCTTGTTTTTTCCCACCAGGTCTCCCAGTGGGAGACAAGCCCCATGCCCTCACTCCTCCTGTGCAGGAATTACAAGTATGTACCCACTACACCCAGCCTACTGTGTTTGCTACCGATATCAAACTTGGGTCTTCATGCTCATGTGACAAGCACTTTAATGACTGAGCCACCTCTCCAGCTGAGGTTTAATATACAATTCAACTACGGGTGTTCAGAGTTGGCTCGGCATTTTTAGAATTCATTACTTAATCTGATATGGTAGGTTGCAAACCAGGCATGGGTATGATTGCATACCCTTTCAGCTAGTTCCTCCAAGTTGTGATTTGCTCCTTGGATCCAGACAGCTGACACTGTGTCAGCTATGAGTCCTTAGATGTCAGCTTCTTATAACCCATGAACTTGGAAATGTATTTTGGAACATCAATAAAAGATGAAAGCATGTTGTCTACCAACAATATTTAAGTAGAGTTCCAGCTCCTTTAGACGTGTCAGAACTACAGGCGTGTTCTCATCTGTGCTGGAGACCAAGTACGTAGACATGTGAGAGTAAGCACATTTACAGTTGCGTTATGTTTTTGTATAGTGCTGTTACACCACGTAGTCATTCTTGGCAGATGACTTCCTTGTATGTGACATGCCAGGTGTGTTTTCAAATTATACTTCAAAACTGGCCAGAGAGCAATTCAGACCCACCCTGGGCTTCAGAATTCACTGAGTGCCAGGCAGCATTGGAAACAGGAGGTGGGAAGTGTACCCTTGAGGAATGAAGGTGACAGGATGACAAACTCCAGAGGCTGGGAGGTCTTTGCCCAAGGGAATTTACACGGCTTCTAAAAGCTGGAAGACACAATGGATGCTCTCTACTTTGGAAAGTAGTCTAGGCTCCAATGACAATGACATTTTAACAGGTAATGATATAATTTTTTTCTCTGAATGTGCATATTCCTAATACTTTATTTTCATAAAAGTTAAGATAGCACGTGTTGCCTAAAGGACATCTGAAGAATATCAAACCTTTAAAAAGTTGCATAAATTCATGTGCGTTACACTTGGCCCCTCTTCATTTGGACTCTCTTGCTCAGCCATATTGTATCTAGATGGCAGAGAAATGGTTTTTTCTAACATCTAAGGGTAAGTTACATACAACCTTTCCCCCTAAAGGCACAAAATGCTACAGTTTTACACTGTGTTTGTGTGTGTGTGTGTGTGTGTGTGTGTGTGTGTGTGTGTGTGTATGTATGTATGTATGTGTGTGTTCTTGTATGTACAGGAGCTAGAGGTTAGTTTCAGTTGTTTCCCCTTGTTTTCCATCTTCTTTTTGAGGGGACAGAGTCTCTCTATTAACCTGAAGAGTCACTGTTTCAGCTAGTCTGGGTGGCCCCTCCCTGGCCCTGCCTGTCTCTGGCACTGGGGTTACAAGTACAGGCTACTGCGCCTGACTTGTTGTTTTAAATACACGGGGGCTGAGAACCTGAACCGCTGTCCTGATAGCTTTACAGCAACCACTTTAACAAGCTATTTCCCAAGCCTCTAGTTTTGGGGTTTTGTTGTTGTTGCTGTTGTTGCTTAAAAAAAGGTATTTATTTATATATTAGCACATATAAGCTACAATAAATTTATCACTGATAAAAGTTTTAACTCTTGGTAATTTTGCACAGTAACATTGTTTTGCTCTTCTGTTTGGATGGGTTTGGGAACTGGTTTTTATTTGTTTAGATTTGGATTTTGGTTATCCAGAGTATGATCTAAAAGAGCAGTTTTTTTCACGTCTCTGTACATCACTATGCTTGTCGGATTCACAGATCAGCACTATATGTAGGTCAAATGGAAAAGCTGCAGTGAGTCTGTGTTCTCAACAGGACCTTCTACCACCCGGGGCGGCCAGGCTCCATAGGCTTCCTCCTCACTGCAAGGACAATTAGCAAAGAAGTAATATCCAAGAATGGAAATTTCCTGTACAAAAAAAATGTTCTTTCATAATTAGAGAATATTAATTAGCCATATGATGTCACATCCTTTGAAGAAGAAGAAAGACTGTTATATTTCCCATAGCCAATGGAAATAGTATTATCATACTATTATAATATTACTGGTGTTAATAGTATATTAATATGTAATATGTGACTACTCTCTGACCAGGTGATCAAGCCAGCCAGTATCTTCACCCATAATACTAAACAGATTCTTTGAATTTAAAACAGTACGTAGACAAAGAAATTAATTTAGTTTTAATTTCTTCCCCTTGATAGCAAGGATAAACATTACTTTATATGATAATTAATACTATAATAATTGATATATTACAATATCAATGCTTTATCTTTTACTAATCAAGTACTATCTTCCCTGTGTGCTGTTTGGAATGTCAGCTAGGGAATCACAAAGGCATGCTTAGAGGAAGGACCACTTAGCTCTTCCTGAGGAGGGCTGCTTCGGCTTTCTCAAATGTAGCACCGGGTTGAAAAAAAGAAAACATTGACAGGTGCTTTGTCCATTCTGCTAGCTTGGTGATACACAAAAGGGTGCGAGGGAGGTCAGGTCTCTCTCTCTCTCTCTCTCTCTCTCTCTCCCTCTCTCTCTCTCTCTCTCTCTCTCTCTCTCTCTCTCTCTCTCTCTCTCTCTCATATGACAAGTAGCTCATTCCTAGCAGACCTTTCTTTCTACATGTACGCACCGTAAGGTTGCCTCATGATAGCAGGGTGGAAGAAAGGTGCAGAGCAAGGTCTGTTATCCCTTGTGCCACTCTATATCCAAAAGACCAGAAAGAGCAGGAAGGTACCCCCAATGCAAAGAAAACCTGAAACGAACAATCACTCTATATTTTCCTGTAGCACTCTGATCATTTTCCACAGCTGGAGTTGGCCAGGATGCCAAGCTTGTTAAACAGCCCATTTCCTCTCCTTTCACCCACTTCCATTTCAAGAGAACCCAGGTCCACAGTGATACAGGGCAGAAAACATTCTTGAAAACAATGGGGCTTTTCCACATTCAAGAGGCTCCCCAGCATAGGGCTGTGCATGACTGGGTGGAGCTGTCTGGTGAGTTAGAAAGGCGAGTTAACAAGCTCATAATGTCAATACATTGCCAAATGTGTCTCCAAATAGTCTTGTCTTGGTTTTTTTCCAATACCATTAACCTTGGTAGGATATAGTTATTGTGAAATAGCATGGAAGTTTAAAACAGGTTCTTGTTGGCTTGCATGCAAATTATTTATATGGGAGTATAGGTTCTTTTTTTTTCCACTTGCAGTTCCCTCTCATGTGCCTTAATGAAGTAATTGTTCTGCTAGCTTAAGTTCTGTTAACATTCTGAATGTTTACAAGTAGATATACTTTTAAAATTAATATCATTAAAAACAATGGTTTAGAGTAGTACATTTTGCTTTTTGTTTTTGTTTATTTTGTTTTTGTTTTTTTGAGACAGGGTTTCTCTGTGTAGCCTTGGCCGTCCTTGAGTCATTTCGTAGACCAGGCTGACCTCCAACTCACAGCGATCTGCCAGCTTCTGCCTCCCTGAATGTTGGGATTACAGGCATGCACCAGCACACTCAGCTGAGTAATACAATTCTTTAAAATAAATCTGTCTATGTATTTTTATTTAGTTGGTTTATTTTTATAAAATACACAAAAAATGATTTATTTAAAATAAATAAAATTTAAAAATAAATAATTAAATTAGGTACACCAATAAGTTAATATAATTTAATGTGTAGAGTAGCATAGTATTGATTTTAATTTAATATTTGTATTTTTCCAACTTTTAAAAATAGTAAACAGGTGTTCCCTAGTTGAATAAAGGTAACCAGTCCCCTCGGTTATGGACTTGCTTAATTGGCCTTCCTAAGGTGGAAGCATCTGGCTAAGGTGCTGTAGGAATTCACAGGAGCATGCACACAGGTAGGGTGAGCATTGAGGTGATGGGGAACACGCTGTGAAGTCCTGAGAGGAAATGCTGATGACTGAATATTAGAGTCTGTAGCTTCTTTCTCCATCGAGAAATAGTCAACTCCATACACAGCCATGCTGTGTTCAGCCACTTTTATAACATGGGATTGGTGCATGGGATAGCAGGTGCACAGTGCTATGGTGGTTCATCGATAATTCCTAGAAACTGAGAACGTGCACTGAAGTCTGTTCATGTAGGCAGGCCAACTCTTTTACTCTTTATGTAGACAACTGATATTTCTTCCAGTCTCATTTAAGATTTTTCCCATAAATCTTCTCTGATTAGACTCTGTCACTGCATCTGGCTTAGGGCTCCTCCAACATTCTCCCACATCACACTGCGTCCTCCATGCCATTTAAGAAAATCATTCTCAAAAAAAAAAAAAAAGAAAGAAAAGAAAATCATTCTCTGGTCACCTGTCTCCCTGGCTACATCACATGCTACTTGAGGCAAAAACCTCAAGTCCTTTTCTGCCCTTCTCAAAATTACTTTCCCAGCACCTAGTTTAACACAAAGTGGAAGCCAAAACTCACTTGTGGAATAAATGAATGCTATGTACATGCTCTATAAGAAATAGTACACCGGTCTCATGTTGTCATTCACATTAGAGTTAGAAAAGTGCAAACAGTATATGTCTCCAACATAAATATAGAGATCTACAAAGATAAACATGTAGGCTTTTGAATCTATTTACCATGAGCTGGGAGATTTTAATTTTCATTCCAGTATCCATGCTACTACTATTGTTTTTGTTGGGGGGTGATTGTACTGAAACTTTAAAAGGAGTCAGAATGCTAATGCAGAACACAGCTGGCAAACAGCATAATCAGGGCAGGGGGTAAGAGAGGGATATAGAAAAAAGTCCTGAAAACAAACTGAACAAAACAGCATCCCAACACATTCTTAGACAACAGCTACCACCTTCAGAGAAAAGCAAATGATTTAAAGCCACTCTTTGTCTGAATTTTAACTTTTTCTAAGAAATCAACTAGCAAAATAATATTTGTTTTTCTTTGGCAGATATTTTAACAAAAAAATAGAAAAGAAAAGAATAAAGAAACATGAATGCACAGGCTCATTAGAAACAACTGTAAAAAGGTAAAATAAAGTAAAAGAATAAACTCCAAAAGTAACAAAAATAAATAAGAAAAGCAAATTTTGATATTTAGATGCAATGGGTATAGAGAAGCCAAACAGAAATACCAGGAAAGGAAAAGATTAAATGAGCTGAACATCAGATATAGAGTGGAGAAAAAAGCCTTTAGTTATTAATCTTGATTTTGAAAAAAAAATAAAAAGGTTTTAATAGTCTTAGGAGAGCATGACCCTTTACTATTCCAGCTGGGTAGTTACAACAAGAGCTTTAGGTAGTAACTGTCTCTTCCTAAAGCTCACCTGTCTTAATTACTTTCTATTCTTATGAAAAGGTACTATGTCCAAGGCAATTTACAGAAGAAATAATTTATTTGGGGCCTAAAGTTTCTAAGCATTAGAGTCCATGATAGCAGAGCAAAGGAACGGCGACAGGAATAACTGAGAACTTATATTTTAATACACAAGCAAGAAGCAGAGAGCACACTGGTAATGATGTAATTCTTTTGCAAGTTTGAAACAGACGTCCAGAGACCCAGCTCCTCCAACAAGGCCACACCTTCTAATCCCTCCCAAATAGTTCCACCAACTGTAGACCAAGTACTCTACTCAAGTATATGAGTCTATGGAGACAATTCTCTTTCGAATCACCACATTCTACTCCCTGGCCCCCATAGGCCTGTGGACAATTCATATACAAAATGCATTTAGCCCAACTTCAAAAGTCCCCATAGTCTATCTTTAGATCTCCTCAGTCAAAGAAATTTGTTCATTGATTTTCAATTTAGCCTCAGGCAGATTCTTCAGATAAAGGCAAAAGGTGGCCACATTCTTTGCCAAAGTACAGTCTCTAAGTTCCCCTCTGAGGACTCCTGAACTGGGCCTCCATAGTCTGCGTTGTTCTCAGCACTACCGGTTTCCAATCTCCTACAAAGATGGCCCATTAAGCTCTGCTTACAGTGTTCAACTGCTTTCCCAATCCAAAGCCTAAAAGTCTTCCACATTCTTCCAAAACGCAGTATGGTCATGCCTATAATAATAATAATAATAATGCACCCCATTATACAGACTTTTGTCTTAGTTACTTTTCTGTTGCTGTGATTAGAGACATGACCGAGACAACGTATGTAAGAAAGAGTTCATTTAGGGCTTAGAGTTTTAGGGCCAGGGTTAGAGTTTTAGGGTCAGGGTTAGAGTTTTAGGGTCAGGGTTAGAGTTTATGGTGGAGCAAAGGTGTAGCAACAAGGAAAAGCTGGGAGCTCACATCTTGATCTGCCAGTAGGAGGGAGGCAGGGAGACAGACAGAGACAGAGACAGACAAAGAGAGACTGAGCATGACACCAGACTTCTGAAACTTCAAAGCTACCTCCAGTGACACACATCCTCCAACAAAGCCACATCTCCTAATTTTTCCCAAATAGTTCCAACTGGAGACTATGTATTCAAACATATAAGCCTATGGGGGCTATCTCATTTAAGCCACCACCCCCTCCATGAATCTTGCTAGCACCACAACGATGTGCTCTCTCTCTCTCTTTCTCTCTGGTTTTTTGAGACAAGGTTTCTCTGTGTAACAGTCCTGACCCTGGCTATCATGGACTCACTTTTGTAGACCAGGCTGGCTTTGAACTCACAATTATCCAACAGCCTTTGCCTCCCAACTTGGGATTAAAGGCATACACCACCACACCCACTTGTGATAGCTATTCTTGATTGTCAACTTGACTAGATATGAAATTACCTAAACCCCAAGTGGATGGGTATACCTGTGAGAATTGTTTTCTTAAATTATTTGAAGTAGAAAGACCTACCCTTATTTTGTTCTTTTGAGGTGTGAAGATACACCTTAAGTCTGGGCCACAGCTTCTGGTGGGAGCCTATATAAAGAACATAGATAGTGATTCTTTACCTGTGACCCCTTTGAGAGTTATACAACCCTTTCACAGGATTGTCTAAGAAAACACAGATATTAACATTAAAACTCATAACAGTAGCAAGATTACAGTTTTGTGGTAATAACAAAAATAAATGTATGGTCAGGGGTCACTACAACATGAGGAACTGTATTAAAAAGTTGCAGCATTAAGAAGGTTGAGAACCTCTGACATAAAAGAAGGCATCTCTTCAGTCTTTGCCTGCTTGCCATCTCTCTCCCTGGCAATTTCATTTCTTCACCTACTTCTTTGGTG
>CAJRSG010002426.1:3582328-3599780 GCA_907169655.1 Acomys percivali | reverse complement strand
TGTGTGTGTGTGTGTGTGTGTGTGTGTGTGTGTGTGTGTGTGTTTCTAACAGTTTTGTTCTTCTTGAGAATCCTGGCTAATACAGCCCTTAAGGGAAATGTATCCAGACAGTCTCTGAATTCAAAGCAATAGATAGTGAGATTAATTCTGTTTAAATTCATCCCCCTTGACAGCAAGAACAAATTCTTGCTGTGTGACTCATTAAGTTAACCACTGTTCAATTGCAACATGGTGAGGAAAATAATTATTAAGGAAGAGAGGGGAAAAAAAAGGAAAAAAAAGGAAGAGAGGGAAAAAAGGAGAGAAATAAATACCTAATATTTACAAAGCATCAAGTAAATGCCCACTGATCCTAGATGTGTTCTCACACAATTCAACATATCTGACCTAGAGAACGTGTAGTCTTGTCATTGATATTTAGTTTTTATAAATATGTAGCAATTTATTAGTCTTGAGATCTCCAAAAGGAGTTTCACTAGTCCAATTAAGAACTTTTGTTGGGGCTGGTGGCTCATGCCTTTAATCTCACTTCAGAGGCAGAGGCAGGCAGATCTTTGAATTCAAGGCCAGCTTGGTCTACAAAGCAAGTTTTAGGACATCCAGGGCGACACAGAGAAATGTTCTCTTGAACAAAACCAAAATATTTTCTGTATTAGTAATTCAGTTATAAATTTATTATTAACTTTGAACCTGAGTGAGAATCGAAGTATAATATTAATAGCAGCAGCAGTAGTAGTAGTAGTAGTAGTACAATTGAACAATGCATTCTCTTTGGAAAACATGAAATAAAATCAAAGAAAATAAAGTTGTTTCAAAGACTAACACTTTGGTAAAAAATATCTGTTAATGGGTACTAACATGGTAAACTTAACTAAAGCCTAGTAAATCCCACCTAAGTAATTATGAAACTATAATTATTCAGTGAACATATATCGACATCAATATGCCAGGCCTCTAGTATACTAGATACATAGCAACGGACTTAATCAATGTAAATCTCTGCCATACAGAACTTCCATTCTAGATTAGGAAGATAAGCAGGATTGGTAAAAATATACAGCATAGTCTGTTATAAAATTATCAGAATCACACAAAGACAATGAAATGAAATAAAGACCTTGGTGAAGCTATTTCAGCTAGGAGGTGAATAAGTCTACCCACATATTCACATAGTCTAAGAAAAGTTTAGACTGAAATGCCTTATAGTTTATGAAAGCAACACAGCATAATATTTCACAATTGAGTTTTCTGACTTTACAGTAAATAGACTATTAAAGGGGCACAATTTTTGTACCATTGGCAAATGCCATCAAATTCCTGAGAAATTTCTGCAGATGCCCTCACTCTCAGAACTAATTAGCCCCTTCTCTCTGTAAAGTCTTCTCACTAACAGACTTGTGTGACATCTCATGCTTTTTCTTTTCCCTTGTCAATTCTAGGTGCTTTGAGATTTTATTTGTCTGCACATTTTATTTACCTTAGACATTATTTTTTCCCCTAAACATCTAAGATGTAGTTAACAAGAATCTCAATGGGCAGACCCAGTTCCTGGTATCCATTTAGGTGAAAGTAAAATTGGCCAGATGACTTATGAACCAAAGAACAGTTACTCTCATCTGCTAAGACCTCAAGGTTGCCCTTGTGGCCTACGTGGGAGAAGTCCAAGCAAGGAGAGATGATGTATGCTGGGATTTGCAGCACATGAGAGGCAGGAACAAGAGGGCTGCTGCAGGTCTGAGGCATATGGTTGCATAACAGGTCAGTCAGAGCTATATAGCAAGACTTTAGTTCATGTCAGGAGAATAGATGTGGAGAAAACTTTATTAACATTAACATATAGCCTGGCATGGTGGCTCATCCCTTTAATCTGAGCACTCAGTAGTAGGTGGTTTTCTGAGAGTTCGAGGCCAGCTTGTTCTACAAAGAGAGTCCACAACAGCCAAGACAAGAAAACCTGTCTAAAAAAAAAAAAATTAACATTAACATAAAGTAAACCAGTTGGCAAAGAAATGGTGAAAGACCTGAGCTTCATACAACAGCACGGTCAAGAGAAGCTCACTGCTATACTGATATGGTAGAGACGCCACTGTGTAAATACCCTATAAATGATCATGAGACCCCTAGAACCCGGCTTACCAGTTTACTCCCACTCTTTGGAAGGTTTTTCCTTCTTAATAATCTGGCTCTACGTCTATTTTTTGTCACCTGGCCCTGGCCCAATTTATCACTCTCGGACACTAGAACCTGGATATTTCACAGGTGTCCCCGGAAGCCTGTGGTGGCCCCTGGACTCAGGTCTGTGCCTGTGACTTTTTTTTTATTTTTAATTTTATTTTATTAATTTATTCTTATTACATCTCAATTGTTATCCCATCCCTTGTATCCTCCCATTCCTCCCTCCCTCCCATTTCCCCCTTACTCCCCTCCACTATGACTGTGACTGAGGGGAACTTCCTCCCCCTTTATATGCTCATAGGGTATCAAGTCTCTTCTTGGTAGCCTGCTATCCTTCCTCTGAGTGCCGCCAGGTCTCCCCATCCAGGGGACGTGGACAAATATGAGGCACCAGAGTATGTGTGAAAGTCATACCCCACTCTCCACTCAATTGTGGAGAGTGTCCTGTCCATTGGCTAGACCTGGGTAGGAGTTTGAAGTTTACGGCCTGATTTGTCCTTGGCTGGAGCCATAGTTTGAGCGAGACCCTCAAGTTCTGTAAGCACCTAAGTCTCAGCCACTCTCAATCTCCTTTTGGGCACTCCTCACTCTATTCTGACCTGCACACATACTCACCACCATGATGGCCATGCCTCTGATCACATGCAGAGGCAGTTTCCTGTTTGGGGCTGTGTTCTCCTTCTGTGTCTGGGAAATTGTCCACGTTTCCTCTGAAAAGCTTTCTGTGCTATCCTTAGGAAGCTAGTCTCTGTGTTCCCGTACTTCCATGTCTTGGTTATAAAATGTATTGCACTGCAGCATTTACTGCTGCCTTGTCTGACTCTCCAGTTGATGGAGAATTATCTGTGGGTTGTATTTGACTTTTTTTTTTTTTTTTTGAGAGAAGGGGGTGTCACTTGTTGTTTGTAAATATCAGTATTATCAGTATGCCAGGCTAGCAATCAATCAAGACACTGCCACTTGTTATATTTTTAAATAGCCTTAGTTGCAAATCATGCTGACAAATTTCTTAGACTACACTATCAATGACATAACTCAGATTATTAAATTTTTTTAATTAAAAAAAATAGCCTTAGTTAACCTGGGGCAGGGCAGATATCAATCTTTTAAACTACTTCTCATAGTGAGGCAGGTATGGGATCCCTGGCCCAATCTCATGCCATCTGTTTCTAATAACTTCTATCAAGCTACCTCCCTTCCATAATCTCAAATGCTTGCTAATGTTCTTCATCGGAGCCAAATCGTCCTTCCACACCGGCCACGTGTTTCTCTTCCACCTAACCCATGCGGCCTTCCTCTTTTCCCTTCTCAGGACCCTGTCCTCTAGTCTTTCTCCTTCCCAGGATTCTCTGTCCCTCTAAACTGGGAATCTTAGCCACATCTATCTCAGTTGCCCTGCCCAGGTGGGATGGCTTTTTATTAATTAGCATCAAAATACATCAGACCATCCCCCAACAATTCCCCTTTTCTGTCTAAATAAAAAGGCTATTCCTTTTTTATATACAGTAAGTATGTTTATGAAAAACTATAAAAACCAATAGGTAATATTTACACACATAATGTCTAATCAAAAGGTATTTGGCAACCTGCAGAAAATATTATCTATTGTATCTTGGTGAGTCTAAAGTTTTGAACCTAATCAATATCTATCAAAGCTCAAATCTATCAATCTAAAAGTATCTATATAGATTTAAAAGTGTCTTCTTAACTCCTAAACAACTAAGCTTAATTTAAAAACTAACTATCTGGTCTTCAACCCCATCAGAGACTTGAGAAGAAATAAATTTAACTGAGTAAATAGGAAGTGCAAGTTGGCAGTTTCCAAAATGAAAAAAATGACAAAGACAGTTTACTGCCTGACAGGTCACCCAAAACTCTATATAACGTTGGAGCATCATCTTCAGCCTTCTGGCCCAGTATATCTGAAGACATTTTTGTGGAGCAGGAACCACTGAGGACTTGCTTACCCTGTCTTGGCAGAGCTTGGCCATCAACTCTGCCTGCATCCAAGCTTGCCTATTTTCGGGCATAATTTTGTCTGTGGGAAAAACGAGGACATTTTTGTCCTATGGCTGTTTTGCCACATTCCAAGCCATCTCCATAAGGAGATTCTTCTATGCTCATCATATTCTTTGTGGTAGACTAGGTGCTGCCAGAAGTTAACCTGCCTTAGTATCAAAGAATCCTAAAAACAATAAAAACATTTTTAAATGCCATATTCTGTAGGTCTCTGAGGTTTTTGAAGGCCTTATCTAACTATTTTACCTTATCTATTCATAGAATTATATCTGTTAAACCTAGCATGTACATGTCTATACTTGATATGACCATGAATTGATCAACAATTGACTTGTATTACTTAATTATCCTAAACAGCCTGCAATAGCACTATCAGAGTGTTGGAAGTAAACCATGTATTAATTGAGGTATATGTGTACAATGCCTCATATTAAAGTAGAAATATAATGTGTGAAGAATATTAAATGTGAATTATGTTTGAATGTATCAAAATTAAACTTATTTTGTATCAATATACAAAATTCTATATCAATGAATTAAAATTAACCTTATTTGTGAGTAATAATAAGGCCTTAAGTTGAGGAGTAGATTCAATAATCTACTTTCTGTCCTGTCATCACTGCATATCTCTATACTTCCCTTTCTTTACAAGCCCTATCTCCATACCTTTTAATGACAATATATATAGCCCAAGAAAACAACCAGAAACCTACCCAACCCCCTTTAAGGGAAATGGGGCACCTTTTTCTTAAAGTTTCTTCAAGCTAAATTGAGGTGGAGAATACCTATATAGGGGACCCAAATAAAACTGGAAAAATGGTTAAACAAGTTAGGAATAGTATTTGTTGTCTTTGTTATAAAATGTATTGCACTGCAGCATTTACTGCCTTGTCTGATTCTCCAGTTGACAGAGAATTATCTGTGTTTTGTATTTGTTTTTTGTTTTGTTTTGTTTTGTTTTTGAGAGGGAGGGGGATGTCACCACCTGGCCTAGACTGGCCTTTATCCTTCCAATTCACCTTCTTTTATACTGTGATTACATGTGCCACCATGCCCTACTTGGGAAGTTCCTGGAAAGTAAAGAATGTGTCTGAAGCCTCAATGGGGAGGAATGGTGCCAAGCATACAGTAGTTACCTAAGAAGTCGCAGCCAAATAGGTTCTAAGTACTTGCTTAGGAAAATTCAGTGAGATGCTTACCAAATGCAAGTCTCCTGTGTACTTTTTTCTATGTATCACACCACAGATTGGATAAATAGCTCACTCTGTAAAAGCATACAGTTGTTAAATAATTACATCATATGTAAGGAGCAACACTCTTGGAAGCCCTTGGTGAAAGAACATGTGTGTCATGTGCTCTCACTCCATGTGGGTTTAAAATCAGTGATGAGATGGTTAAGTGGCTTTCATTTGGGAATTATTTTCTCACTTGGTGACATATGGCAATGTCCAGGACCACTTTGAGTTGTAATAACTTGGAGGAAGAGGCTACTACTGGCATCTTGTGGGTACGGATCATGGCTGCAGCAGTGCATCTACAAACCACAGGAAAGCCACCACAACAGAAAATGTTGACAGACAATATTCAAAAGCACTCCAACCACACAGCAAATCTGAAGCCAGCTTGGTCATCATAGTGAATTCCAGATCAGCCAGGGGCCACATAAACCCTGCTGAAGGTGGGCAGAGGGACTCTTAACCTGTCTATCTGTTTACCTCAAGAATGGTGTTTTACCAGTCCGCGTAGTGACATTGAAAGATGGTAGGTTGTGCTAGGCTCTGAGGTAGACATGACCAACCCACTAGTCACCTTCTAGGAATGTATGGCTTCTAAAAGAAGTATAAAGAGCTGAACTCTGATCGAAGGGAAACAGTAATCTCAAGAAACAAAGGTTGGATTTTTTTTCTGTCTGCTTTGATCCCTAACAGTTTAAGCTCTGCTAAACCAATCAGAGGATAATAAACATAATCTCAGAAACATTGGATGAATTATTAGAAAGTATTAATCAAAGTATTAGCCCTGATAGAGTGGATAATTGCTTTACAATAGTCACCGAGCTACTTGAGCAGTCAGCTTGCCAACCTTTGTGACATTTAGGACTGCATGTAAGAGTCAGCCTGTTTATCCAGTCACAGTGGCAAGTACCTGTGATTTCAGGACTCAAGAGCAGAGGCGAAAGAGGCATGGGATCGAGCGCAGCCTGGGCTACGTAGGAGAACAAACATTAAGCCAAACCCAACTAAAAGAGTAGGTTAGCCTAAGCAAATCAAGAAACATATCAAACCAGAGGCAAGACCTGTGAATGCATTCTACACAACATGTTAGCCAAACTTGCACCCAGACTCCCAAGTTTGTATTAAGACTGTGGTGGGAACAGCAGTACTCTAAGTCTATCCACCTACTCCTATGCTACAGTGGCATTATGGCACAGGCAAGTGTCTACTCCCACCTTCAGCAGCTGAATGACAATACTGCTCTGGTCTACTAGCAACCATGGGTTTTCATTCCCTTTAATCCCTGATTTTTGTCGTTGTTTGGCTGGTTTTAGGCTATTGTTTCTGTCGATGGTGTTTTTTAAATTTTATTTTACTTTAATCCTTTTCATTGTGTACTTTAGTCATTGTACATAGTGCTGTTCCAGACACCTTCATCGAAGTCCATAATGTGTGTTGGACACATTTCCCCTCACATTCCTGTGCTCTAGACTAACCACAAACTCATGAGCCTCCTGACTCAACCCCTCAAGTGCTGGGATTATGGGTTTGTAGCACTTTGCCCTGCTTCTAAAGCCACTACCTTAATGAAGGTTCTTAGCATTTCAGCCTAGATTACTGTAACCTGGTGGGGGCAGGTGAAGGGGGGAGTCCTTTTATCTTTAGAGTCTCCTTAAGTCACTCATGTTTTTACATGATGATGTAATAACCAAAGCCACATAATAATGACGATGATGTCAATTTTAGGCTGATACAGCTTGAGAGCTGATGGCTCAAGCTTAGAGGCTAGATTGACAGGATTTCAAGCACTTGAGTACGTTAATGCATTTAATCCTCCCAACAACTGTGTCTCTCTCCCTACACTACAGGCAAGAAAACTCAAGTGAATAGGTCAGAAGCCATTTGTACCAGGTCATGATTTGGTCTCAGTCTAGCTCTGTGCTCTAAGCTCATCCTTCAGTTGTCACTCAGCACTTGGTGTGTCCTACATTTATACCTGCTGGTATAACTGAGTCTATTGTACCAAACTCTTATGTTTTCAGAGTCCCTTTTGCAGGTAAGAGCTAATTGCCTGGATTTTACTTTGGGTTTGGCAGTGAGGTTCGTGCAACTCTTCTAAAGTGGTCCAATTGGTTTATATTTTGTCTCTTCACTGAGTTAACACAATGTTTAAGCTTGACTTTTCCATGTGCAGAAGGGAGAAGGAGTAGACTTAAATTGTCAATGAAAAGGTTCAGCTTTGCTCATTACTGTTAATGATTTGCCTGTCTTAATTAGCTAGAACAGATGCAGCTTGTATCGGCAAGTCAATTGGCTTAGGCAATGAATGGATGCAGGAATGTGCATCCATTTGCCCGGGAATAATGACGCAGCATTATATGCTGTATTCATCAAGTTGCCAATATAGTATGGTAGTTAAAAACAACTCTCTGGATTTAAACTGCTTGGATCCATGTCCACTATTTCTGTTTAGGAGAATTAACTTCTCAGACTCCCAGTTATTGACCTGTGATGTGTACCTAATGAAGGAGACCATCTTCTATCAGACTTCTGAAGGGATTAAAGGAGAAATTAAATGTAACTTAATTAGTATAATATACATATTATGTGGTCTAAAAACTGTAGCTATTTTTGAGTGCCCTACTCTATGCCCAGCAGGTCTTCATTGGTATCTTTAGACTACTTCTTGCTGGGCAGGGGTGTTGAATTCCTTGGGGAAATTTTGATCTTCATCGTCAGGGTATCTCCAACCAGTAACCAGCAACAGCAGCAGGGACAACAGCAGGGGTGCATGAGCTACCTCACTTCTTGGGGCTCTGGTATTTATATACCCTCTGAAGAGTCCCCAGAATTCCAAACATAAATTATCTGCAGCTGGAAAATCACACCCCTGCCAGAGCACAAGACAAATCATATTCTGCTGTTGTGGACAGTCTGAAGCAGCCCCATATCCCACACCTGAAATTAAGACAAAAACATACTCTCATAACATTTCTATGTTTTTTAAAGAAGAATAATTGTCACTACATGGATAATTGTCACTATACCTTGATATAAGTATCAGTACGACATCTTGATAAATGCCACCTGGAAGAGTAGGTGAACAAAAAATGTAATATCACAAAAATAAACCATAGGATGGTAATTTGAAATATATGAAGTCCAAATTTATTGACTACCTTTGTCCCCACTTTCTCTGCCAAGCCCCTCACCCAACACTGTGGAAGCTGTTCAGCTGTGTCTCCTTACCTTTTTACTAACACCTTAACCTTATTTTCACAAAAGCTCATTCCAGAAAAACTGTAATGTTACTCCTTAGATGATGTTCCAATAAAAGCACAAATAAATCCTTACTTCTGAAGGGACATGTTTAAATTTCACGATTTGACATTCAAGGTGCTTCACGCCTCATTTCCCTCTGGTCCTTGTTTCTCCTCCCTCTACTAAATGTGTCACTATCCCACATCTTTGCTGATTAGAAGCCGTCTTTCTCATGCCTCTCACCCTGTGGGTTCCTTGTTTGTTCATGTCTCCTTTCTTTGTGTCTGTCTAGCTCCTGGCCACTCTGAGGCCTAGGTCTGTCAAGACCACCCTGTAAAAGCATTATTAACTACTGTGGCCTCATCAAGGTTGATGTTCACAGTTCTGGTGGTCTGTCATAAAGCCACCTTTTATTTCCATTTGAACTCTGGTGTCTGTCTGCCAGGGTCTCTGTTTTTCACATGGGCTGTCATTTTGTTGCATGGTGCCTACATGTCTCCTTACTAATGGGCTGCAGAAGAACCTTTACCACTGCAGCAGTAGTCAGAACAATTCAGAGAAATACGTGCCTCTGATCTTATCTTTATGTCTGGGGCTCCACCCAGTGTGAGATCACTGTTTGAAGACACCATTAACAACACACTCTTCTTTGCCAACTCATTTCTAGTTGGGCCCTTTACTGGCCCTTGCTTTTCAAGTCTCCAGTCTCCTTGACTTATCAGCACACTTTGACTTACTTCTGCATCACTGGCCTTTGACACTGGCCTCCTTCCTTGGGTGTGAACACAAATCACTTTGCTGAGGTAAGCTCTTTATGACCTTTTTACTGGCACCTGAAGATGGAAATTATGACATCATTTAAGCCAATGATCCCCAAACATAACAGGATAAGATCACTTATGCGCTTATTAAACCAGGGCCTGGGTCCTGTTCCAAGCCTTTTACAGCAGAATCAGAAAAATTAATAAGCATCCCATTTTTTCTAAAGCATCCCAATAGGATTCTCCTAATCAGATGAGACAGGGAGACTCATCTATGGCGCTGGGCAATGTTCACCAGCTAATGTGATAAAACAGTCAGTTTCTATTGTCCATCACAAAGCCAGTGTTTGGAGAAAAAAGATCATTGATTTCAGGGACTTGGTGTTATAATTCCTTAACTTCTATTTGTAGCTGTCAACATAAGTACCAACAGACCACTAATAGAGAACAACCTACCTAGGACCTCTGAAGTTTAATTTCTTCACATTAAAAAAGAAGAAGAGAATGAGAATGGCCCCCATGCACTCATGTATTTGAAGTCTTGGTTAACAGTTGATGAAAGTGTTTGGGGAGGATCAGGATGTGTGTGTCACTACAGGTGGGCTTTGAGGTTTCAAAAGTGCATGCCATTTTTAGTTAGCTCTGTCTCTCTGTGTCTCTGTCTCTCTGTCTCTGTCTGTCTCTGTCTCTTTCTTTTTTCTCTCTCTCTCTCTCTCTCTCTCTCTCTCTCTCTCTCTCTCTCTCTCCTGTGCTGTGTCTAACTGCTGTCATGCACCCTCACCATGATGGTCATGGACTAACCCTCTGAAACTGTAAGCAAGCACACAAACACTTTCTTACATAAGTTGCTTTGTTCATGATCTTCCCATGACCAAAATAAGTAGCTAAGATAGAAAATAAGAAAAGGAAAGAGAAAGGAAGGGAGAGGGAGGAGCTGTAACTCATCATTAGCTCTCCTTCATGGATTCTCACCAGAATAACTTGAAGGACGTACTGGAATATTACCTCTATTAGTTACTCTCTCGGTGCTGTGATAAAATGCCTGGCAGACACAACTTAAATGGAACAATTTTATTTAGGCTAATGGTTTCAGAGGGTACAAGCCCATTGGAGTGAGGAAGGTATGGACAAATGGCTCCACAGCAGCAGGACCAGGAAGCAGAGGAGACCTGGAGCAGAGTTGTGAGCTGACATGTCACAGCCATGGATCTAATAGCTGAGACTCCTGACCTCCGCCCGATCTCATCCCA
This sequence comes from Acomys percivali, assembly GCA_907169655.1. Lineage (NCBI taxonomy): Eukaryota > Metazoa > Chordata > Mammalia > Rodentia > Muridae > Acomys > Acomys percivali. Next base: position 3,589,100 of record CAJRSG010002426.1, on the reverse strand, counting down.
GTTTCCTTGCTACCTCCCCAGAGGGCACCTGGGATAAGATGCTCAACCATAAGAGCCTACGAGGAACACTACCACAACCATAACATTCCCAAAGATATTAGTTAGGTTGAGGCAGATATACTATTGAAGTTAAAGTAAAGTAAAATGACTTGTAAAATGCCTCCAAATTGATATGGCTTTGATTTAATGTTATATAATTTAAAATTTTTGTGACAATGATAGGCCGTGTGTGTGTGTGTGTGTGTGTGTGTGTGTGTGTGTGTGTAAAATTATAGAAACATATAAAGGACATAACCTCTTCTGTTCCAGAAGACATATAGGAAGAAGTAATGTTAACGATGAAACGTGAAGAATGAATTGGAATTAAGTAGGTAGAGAGGACGTGGGGCCCTTGTGCTCACTGATAGCACTAGAGAATCCAGATATTAAGCGTGGAGGCTATTCTCTTCAACAGAAGCAATTTATGCCACTTTTTGCCCAGAAATCTGGGAATGTATGTAGCTAATAACCTGGTGATCTTTGCTATCTGTAGCACAGGCTTCACTTGGATCCTCCAGACTATTATGTTTATCCAAGATCCTTTTCCCCTAGACCTTTATCCTGAGCATTGCTTCTCAGTCAGGAGAGCCTACTTACCACTGAAACATGTGGCAATTGAGACCCTTAAATAGAGCAAATCTGAGCCGTGACATGCTAGAATTGTAAAATGCCTTAACGGGTCTCAGAGGCAGCATTAAAGTACATGAAGCAACCCTGGGAGGCACCACTAGGGAGTTTTCTAAGGAGTACATGATGAAACACAATGCTTTGGATATGTTAGCTGGAGTGAAGAAGTATATTATTTAACTTCACCTTTTAAATTCAGCCACTAGAAATGTTTATATTAAATATGTGTCTCATAGTTTTTTAGACAAGAAAGATAAACCACATAAATTCATTCCTTAAATATGACTTGATCATTATTTTAAACTATTAACTAGTAGATAGAGAAACTAAAGAAACCACAATCATCATTCTTTGTGATAGATATATATATGTGTATATATATAGGATTGGAGAAATATGTATATATGTATATATACAATTTTAAATAAATATCTATCATGTTATATAATATATATATATTCTTACTGGACATTTAAAATAGAGACACAATAGTCTTCTTCAGGGATGAGCCTTTTAGCTGCTCATTTTATATCAATTGGTATCAATTATTTATATTCAAATATGTGTGTGTGTGTGTGTGTGTGTGTGTGTGTGTGTGTGTGTGCTCCTAATGTGGAAGTAAGTGTAAATGTTGTCAGAATATTGCTGAGTGTACATACTCCAGAGAGCTATGAACCACAGTGTCCAAGGGAAACTTTTAAAAGTGGTGGCAGCAATATCAGCAGCTGTCACTTGTCATTTAACAAGATTTCTAGAAACAAGGCAAAATGTGTGAGAGAATGTGCCTTTGTGTGTGTGCAATAACCAGCAGTCTCTAAGGATTCCTTTTTAATACAAGAGCTTAAAGTGTGAGCATGTCTAGAACATTCCAAATCTGCATTGGCTTCACTTCTGTGTTTCCTGGCTCTGGTTTCTTTCCTTTGCTGACTGGGCACACACCAACTCTGTTGGCCTGCTCAAAGAACCAACTGTTGTTTCCCTGACTGTTGTCTACCTTTACCTGTATTGTTTTCTACCTTCTGCGCTCTTTAGCTTAATTTGCTTTCCTAGTTCAAAGGATAGGCTAAAAGTTGTAGACATGCTCTTTCATCTTTCTCTTATGCGTATTTAGTACTATGAATCGTCCTCTACTGTTCCCGTTCTTGATTCTGCAGTAGAGATGGGCACATGAGAACTGAGTATAGCTTTGAGTAAGTGGAGGAGGCTGGCATCCAGCCCCTGGGTAGTGCATTCTGGCCTTCCTCACTGCATCCATCAGAGGCAGCAGTGCTCCTCTCTGCTTTTAAATCTCAAAGCAAATACCCAGTGACACACACTCCTCCAACATGGCCATACCACCTAATCCTTTCCAAACAGTTCCGCTAACTGAGGACCAAGCACTCAAACAGATGAGCCTATGGGGCCATTCCCATTCAAAGCACATTTTGGGATGAAAGTCGTGCTGGCTTCATAAATTAGATTTTTCCATAAGTTAATAGTAAACCAAAATGATGCAGATTAGTGTCTTTTAAATATAATATCTCCAATTAGCTTTTAAATTTTTCTGTTTTTATTCATTTTATCTGTTTACTACTTATTGTGTCATTCTTTTCCTTCATAATTTTTCAAACACAGAATTTATTAATTAAATTTATTTATTTATTCATTAATAGATAAGTTCATTTCACATAACATTGTCACTTAAAAGTTTTCTTTCCACCAGGTGCAGTGGCACATGCCTGTAATCCTAGCACTCAAGAGGCAGAAGCAGGCAGATCTCTGTGAGTTTGAGGCCAGCCTGGTCTCTACAAAGTGAGTCCAGAACAGCCAAGACTACACAGAGAAACCCTGTCTCAAAATAAAAACAAAAAACAAAACAAAAACAAAACAATTTTTTTCCAAATCTTTTCTATATGGATTTAGCCTTCCTGAATCCTAAACATATACCCTTAGTAAGGTAAATTAATATTTTCTAAGAACTCAAGTTTTAAATTTTACTTGTTTTTCTATTTATTCTATTTCTTCCCCAATATCAATTTTTATCTCCTCTAACTTCTGTTCCTAATTCACCATGGCTCATTGTTCTCTTTTTCAGTCTCTTAAATTATTTGAATTTTTAAGTTGAAATGTAATATATCATTTTCCACATTCTCTTTTCTCCTTCTAGCCTTTTCATACCAACTTGCTTCCTCTCAAATTCATTGCTTCTTTTTCCTTCATTACTATTGTTAATATGTGTTTATAGGGCTGGAGAGATGGCTCAGTGGTTAAGAGCACTGCCTGCTCTTCCAAAGGACCCAGGTTCAATTCCCAGCACCCACATGGCAGCTCACAACTGTCTGTAACTCCAAGATCTGACACCCTCACACCAACACATATAAATTTAAAATTTTAAATAAAATATATTTTTTTAAAAAAATATGCATTCATAAATGTATAAATCCAACTTGTTCAGTACATTTAGTGTTTCTATATGGATATGATTTCACAGTTAACCACTTTGTATCAAGTAACTAAAATAATCAGTTAGGAGTCTCATCACTGAAGATGACTATTTTGTTTCTATTTTGAAAATAAACAAGGCTTTAAATGCCATTAGGTAAGAAAGGAAAAAGATGAAAGATGATTTTGTTGATGAGTTTGTTCTCCTTTTTTCCCTCTTTGCTCTCTTCTATGTCTTTTGGCTTCCAAAGAAAATATAATCCTGTGACTTGGCATTGCCCACTGCTCACTGCCCAGAGAGCTGCTCTTGCTTCTCAGTCCACTCTGCCCAGCGTGCTTCAGAACAGGCCTAGGCTTGCAGGTCCTTGCGCGCCATTGCAGCTGGGAGATTGGGATGCCTGTGCAATAGGCCAGACATTTTAGAAGAACTGAAAAACATGCCGAATCCCATTTGGCAAGCTATCTGATGTGGAAAGAACAAAGTGTCCGCATTCTTCGTGCGAGGGGTCGAGGTAGAGATGACAGAAAACATATCATTACACCTTCAGAAGCCAGACACTGGGGGAGTCACCTGAGCTTTGAAGTCTTCTGCATGCCACAGCAGCATAGGTCATGGGCTCCATGAGAAATGGGATTCAGGTCAGCATTCTCTACTTAAAGAGATCACTATGTTCTGCATTCTATGGGAGTCATTCTTGTGCCAGAAAAATATGCCGTATTACAATGGGATCTTTGGAGAAGACAATGGTCCAATTCTTAAAGTATTCCGAAGAACTTGAAGAGAAGGAATTATTCTCCTAAACTCATTCTATAAGGACAGAATTACAATGATATCAAAATAAGATACAACAACAAACAAAAGCTGCAGTCCAGAACCTTAATCAACTCAGACACAAAATTCCCTAACAGTAATATATGAAACCAAATTCAATGGCACATTAAAAAGGTTACTCAGTATTGTCCATCCTAGGAGTCTAAGGATCATTCAGCATATATGAACAGATAAAATTACTATACAAATCAACACAACAAAGCATAAAAATCATATGATCATCTTAATGGATACAGAAAATGCATTTGATAACACATTCAGCTAGAGATGTGGCTCAGTACAGAACCACTTGTAATAGCATGTGAAAACAGGATAATAAATAATTAGAATATAAACACTGCCACTTTATGATTAAAAAAAAAAAACACTCTGGGAAAAATGGCTATAGAAAGAATGAATGAGCCTCAGCAAATTAAAAGTATGTGTAACGTGGCAAAGGCCGAGACCTGTCTTCTCTGAAATGTGGCACAGGATCAGGACGCTACTTTCAACACTTTTACTCGGCATGGTACTAGAAGTCCTAGCCAGCGCTCTTAGGTAAGAGGAGGAAATGAAGGGCATTCAAGTTGGAAAGGAGGAAGTCAGAGTGTTTGCAGATGGTAATATGTTACATTCAAACCCCAAGGATCCCACTAAAAACTTTCAGAATGAATGAATTCAGCAACATTTCAGAACACAAAGCTGACTAACAAAAATCAGTAGTGATTTATCTGAAAAATCAATAAAGAAACCTCATTTACAGTAGCTGCATTGTGTTAAACATTAACTATCTAGAAATAAATTTAACAAAAGTGAAACTTCTAGACAATAAAGGTCTATAAAATGTTGATTAAAGAAGACAGGAAAAAGGGAAAGACACCCATGTTCAAGTAATATTGTTAAAATGTCCATAGTACGTAAAATAACCTATAGATTCAATGAAATACATATCAAAATACCAAAGGCCTTATTTCTAAAGGTAGAAAGAAATGAGCCTACAAGTTGTATGGAAACACACACACGCACATACACACACATGCACACACACATATACACACAGAGGCACACACACACACACACACACACACACACACACACAGAGGCATACACATTTGAATAACTAAAGTCATGTTAAGCAAACAGAACAAAGCCAGAAGAATAATGCTGCCAACTTCAAAACGTACCACAAACCTGCAGTGACAAAACATCATGGTTTTGGCACAGAAACAAACACAAAAAACAATGAAGCAACAGATAATCTAAAAATAAACTCTCAAGTCTCCAGCCAACTGCTTTTTGACAAAGATGTTAAAAACACACAATGAAAGGAGTTTTTTTTTTTTTTTTTTTTTAACTAGCAGCTTTGGGAAAACTGGATACTCACATGTAGAAGAAGTAAGCTAGACCCCTATCTTTCACTAAATGTTTAAAGAATGAATTGGATGTAAGATCTGAAAGTACAGAAGAATACAGGGAAGCACAACAGAGCATTGGAATGGACAGGAGATTTGTAGACACCCTCTCCCCCAAATCACAGGAGACAAACATGCATAAATGGCACGTACCTTTAATCCCAGCACTGCAGGCGGATCTCTGTAAGTTCCAGGTCAGTCTGATCTACAAAGTAAGTCCAGGACAGCCAGGGCTGTTATACAGAGAAACCCTGTCTCAAAAAGAAAAACAAAACAAAACAAAACAAAAAATTAAAAAATACATAAATGAGATGACTTTAAAGTGACAAACTTCTGGACGGCAAAGGAAACAGCTGTCAGAGGGAAGAGGCTAATTCAGAATAGGAGAAAGTATTTGCAAACTATATATCTGACAAAGGATTAGTATCTAGACCATATAAGGATATCAACAAATTCGGTGGCAAAACCCCAAATAATCCAACTTTTAAAATAGACAATACACTTAAGTTGACATTTTTCAAAAGAAGACATGAAAAAGGCCTGTGTGTCCCTCCCCTCCCTTGGTGGTCATTGGCCACTGTTTCCCCAGAGACAAAGGAAGCAGAAGCAGTGAACATTGAGTTAGGAGTAGACTTCCAGGATCAGATTCAGGGACACTATTCAACCTTACTCAGGGCGAACAAAGGTCATATAGTTCTTGGGGGATGGGTGAGGGGTTCGCAAGGTAGGTGTACACTGTTGGGTGGGGGTTAAGGTACCAGGAAAGCTTTACATTCCAGGAATTACAGAAATGCTTAGAGACATTCTCCAGATAAATTCAGGAAGAGAGAAACAAGACTCCTGCTGAGAAAAGGAATCCAGAATCCTCCCTCCTGTGCGAGCTTGGAAGAGCTGTCCAGACATGTTAGGCTGTGACTTCAAACAGCAGGGTCTTCTATCATGCCAGGAGAGATAAAAATCATGTCCAATATCCCCAGTCACCAGGGAAATGCAGATCCAACCACAGGAAGATGGTAGCTCACTTCACTAAGGATGATTACAATCAACGGGCACAGTGGCTGTGACATCTGTAATCCCAGTACTCAGAGTGGTAGAGGCAGGCAGATCTCTATGAGTTTGAGACCACACTGCTCTACAAATCCAGTCCAGGACAGCCATGTTTTGCAGAGAAAGCCTGTCTCAAAAACAAACAAACAAACAAGCATGACTACTGTTAGGATACTGCCCCAGTCTGCCTAGCAACCTATGACTTTACTGCCTACCTGTCACTGGGCATCCCCTGCCCAGGAGTTTATACAAACTTACCTACCTCTCTTTCTTCTGTCTCTGTCTCTGTCTCTGTCTCTGTCTCTCTGTCTCTGTCTCTCTCTGTCTCTCTGTCTCTCTCTGTCTCTCTGTCTCTCTCTGTCTCTCTCTGTCTCTCTGTCTGTCTCTGTCTCTCTGTATGTCTCTGTCTCTCTGT
>CAJRSG010002426.1:3565139-3582318 GCA_907169655.1 Acomys percivali | reverse complement strand
TCTCTCTCTCTCTCTCTCTCTCTCTCTCTCTCTTTCTCCCTCTCTCTTTCTCTCTCTTTGTAGGGCACTCTCCCCTTCCTTCTCCCTGCCATGCTCATACAATAAACCTATCCATAGACTCTCTGTTGGGTGGTGCATATCTCATATTTCATCTTATTTTTTATATTTAAAATTGGTGTCCCTATACATGAAAAGCAACCTCATTGTCTTTACCACAAGAACTTTCTCTACCAGCACACAACAGATCTACTTTCTCTAAACTCAGTCCTTGCTGCTACACTCTGAAGCTGGCTGATTGTAGCTCCTGTGTGCACCAACCCATCCAAGGCTTATATCCTGCCAGATTCCCTACGTTCAAGACAACACCAAAACAGTCATCTATAGCTGCTCTAGTCCAACCACACAGATGGTGTCAGCTGGACCTGCATTGCCCCTCCTAGCCATAGATGTCCTCAGACCCTGGACAGCAAATGTAATAGCCTGCTCTCTGGGACCTGGCCAACATTTAGCCCCCTGTCGCCACCTACTGTCAGCAGGAAGCAATTAAAGACGCTGACGCCTTATCCATTTACAAAATGCTGAAATGGTGTGCTCCAAACCTGGGACAAGCAGCTCCAGGTTTTCCCAGAACTCCTCAGACCCTATCTGCTGCAGGACATGGCTGACATACCCTATCCTTTACCCTGAACTTTCAGGAAAGAGCTTTTCCTTCCCCTTCCCCTTGGACTTTTTCTTTTCTTTTCTTTTCTTTTTCTTTTGCTTTTCTTTCTCCCTCTTTCCCCTTTACATAGCAGCCAAAAGCTGCTTCCAATGAACCTACATTTATATATTTTAACTTACCTTACATAAAAGCAATCCAATGTTCCTCGTTTTTTAATTATAGGAAAAGGGAGGGATATTAGGATTCTGTTTCAGTCTGTCTACCTGTGATGTCATTGCCTACCTGCCAGGGGGCATGGCCTGCCCAGGGCCATATAAAAGGACAGACCCACCTCTCTCTCTCTCTCTCTCTCTCTCTCTCTCTCTCTCTCTCTCTCTCTCTCTCTCTCTCTCTCTCTCCCTCTCTCTCCCCCTCCCTTTCTCCCTCTTACCTCTTATCTTTTCTCTCCCTCCTCCTCTCTCTTCCTCTTTTTTCTCTGTCTCTGTCTCTCTGTTTCTCCCTGGGGTACCCCTCCTCCTCTCTTGCTTTTTCTCCCCCTGCCCATTTAATAAACTTCTCCATTTAATATCTGTGCCTGGCATCTTATTTTTTAATAATTAAAACTACTATCAAAGGATAAAGAAAACAAGTGCTGACAAAGATGTTGAGAAAATGGAGCCCTTGTGCACTTCTAGTGTAAATATAATTTACCACAGGTATTGTGCAAGAAAATCATGAGTTTTCTCAAAAAATTAAAGCCAGAAACTATTATATGATTCCAGATAGGCTGCTACTAGACATATATCCAAACAAATGGAAATGACTATGTTGAAGAGACACACTTCTTCACTTACTGTAGTGCTATTCATAATAACACATAACTAGATGTTATTATCCTTTAGCTGATGAATGGTTAAAGAAATTATGGTGTGTAAATCTGTATAATACTACTCATCCATTAAGAAGAACAAAAATAAAAGAAGGAAAAGTTGTTACTTGTGACATGGGTGGAAGCGCAGGATATGATGTTAAGTGAAGTAAGCCCAGAGCAGGAAGACAGGCACCAATAGTCTCATGTTTGACGTAGCTCTCACTCAGAGAAAAGTTAACTGACTTCTTTTCTGCTCCCTTATTTAAAAGCACCTTATCTCCCTGGATGCAGTACCACATACTGGTAATTCCAGACCATGGAAGGCTATGGAAGGAAGATTTCCATATCAAGCTCTCCCTGGGCTACACAGTAAGTTTTTGTGCAACCTGAACTACATAGCAAGACTCTGTCCCATTGAATAAAAAAAATTAAAAAAAAAAAAAAGCAGGGGAGGGCATTCCTTATCTCTGCCCATTCTCTTTTTCTCTCCCCAGTGTACATAATTTTTCTTAGATTTCTGTAAAGTTGGGAGCAGGAAATCATCAGGCCTTTCTGCCACAGTTGGAGATTGGAAGCCATGAGTAGATTCTGTTGTATGTATGTATTTACTCCTTGCTCCATTAGCTGATTCGCGTCTCTGACATTTTGCAGGACCTTTTCAATTAGTTTACTTGAGCCAAGTAAACTTTGCTCATTGTTGGAGTTTGACCCTCTTCTCTCCTTTAGGCGTGGAGTGTGTTCAGGTGGAAAATCCTACGGTGTGTAAAATGAATATGCAGACTGTGTATTCCCCATGATAAAAATAAGAAACACCTCAGAGTTGTGTATATTGAGTGCTTAGTATTGCTGGAGTCTGCAGGGCTCTGGCTCCACCTACCTACTGTCTACCATTCTCTGCAATTTTCCCAATTAATGAACTGTCTTTACCTATTGGCCTTGTTATTCCTCGATTAATCACATTTCTTCCTGATTCCAGGCTGCACAGGCTGTCTTCTCAGCATGCTTGCTCCTCCTCTAAGCCCGCCTGCCTTGCTACCCCACATGTGGTTTAAGCTTCACCACCATTCTTAGAATGACCAGAAAGTTTTCCTGCTTTTTAAAGCCTGTGTATCCCTCCTCTTTGAAGGTAATTTCTCTTTCTCCATACCTTTCACCCCTAGCAATCCAACCAAGTTTCTATAATATTCACAAAATTCTGGTAAGAAGTAATGACTGAGAGCTTTGCATTTTTCTTATAAATGAACCAGTTTCTATGACAACAACTAAAAGTAAATATGTAGATGCGAGTCTTTCAGAAGCTTCCCAGGTTTGTATGACAGCTGTCTTTATTCTTTTTTTTTAAGATTTATTTATTTATTATGTATACAGTGTCCTCCCTGCATATATGGTTGCACAACAGAAGAGGGTGCCAGATCTCATCATAGATGGTTGAGTCATCATGTGGTTGCTGGGAATTGAACTCAGGACCTCTGGAAGAGCAGACAGTGCTCTTAACCTCTGAGCCATCTCTCCAGCTCCTGTCTTTATTCTTAAAGCAATGTCATTCTGTGTTTACAAATATACTGAATATCTGTCCAGATTACTATCTTGTTGCCCTTTGTGAATTTCTTGCTTGTTCTCTCAAACAAAATGTACTTTTTAGGTTATTTCAGAAACAAGTCTGCATGTGAAATCTCAAACTACTATACTTCTAGATGTGCAAGATAAAAAAGTGTTGTGATCATGTTTTAACAATTTCTTAGATTTAATACCAAAAGTACTCGTAACCTATAAACCTCTGCTCACTGAAAAGAACAGGAAAAGATCCTTCTGTCTCTGCCTCCCAGCTGCTGTGGTCACATGAGCATGCCACAGTGCTCAGCCACGTTGCCAGGGTTTTTATTAAGATTGTGTTCAACTGGGCAGGAAACTGACTGCATGAATGACTGTGATTCCCAGCAAGGATAGTTTTTTCCTAACAGCTCCTTTCTGGTATTTTCATTATTATAATTATAAAAAGAAAATTTATGAATGAAAATTACTGAATTCAATAAAAAGGGGGGGAGTGAGGATCTTCTGACTCTTGTGACACAAATACTTAAGTCCAGATAAAAGTTTCTTTAAATAATTGAACTAAACTCTTTTGTTTTAAAACCCCATGACTGATGTAAACCACCCAGACTCCATTTAGTTGCTTTCAGCTTTATTCATTTGGCTCCAAGTAAAATCACAACTAGCTTAAATATTAGTGCCAATGGCAAAATTATATTAATTTTTCAAAGTTTCCCATGTTCTAGTTGTCCAAATTCCCTCCCTCTTCCACTGCTCTCTGCAGATGGCGCGCCTGCAAAAGCCATCCTACGACTGTTTTCCCAGGTCTCAGCAGCATAAGTGCAAGTACAGCGGCAGCCACATGGATGATAAAAACATGAAGCTAGCACTAATTACAGCTTCTGTGATACAGAATTCAACCTTAGCCTTGCACACCAAGCTTCTGCTATAAAGTCATTTGGAGCTCAAGTATATAGCCATGTGCTGTTTTATTTTGTATTTCTAGGTCAAGCTAACAGCTACTGAATAGTGATTTTTTTTTTAGTCAAACAGAACATGCAGGCAAACACAGGTAAACTGAGGTAGCTTGTTTGCTTACACTGTTACCAATACAGTAGAAATTTCCTACCTAGTTGCTTCACAAAGAAAAAATTAAGACTCCCCCAAAGGCAGTATTGTATTTGGTTATAAATACATTTCAATTGATTTGATAAAACATAATTACTACAAACAGTCAGAACGAGGCTAAAATTGCCTTAGCTATAACTAATTCTACCTTAGATTGACACACTCTACGAAGAAACACCACTCGAGAAAAATACCACTTGAATTTGAAGCGTTATCATCATGCATCACGTAGACTTTGTCTTTGTTAGTTCATTCAGGACACATTCTACACGCTCTAAAGGCATCAAAATGCCAACTTGATATTTGCAACTCCTCTAACAGTAAACATTTCATAGCCGGTTTTAGTGACAGCCAACTTGTAGTGATGACTGCATCTACTTCAGTCACACAGACCTACACATGTGAAGCTTGGCCTTTATCTTTAGGACGGTAAATAGACAGTGATAGTAATGTAACAGAAATAAAAAAGAAGCTAATTCTGATAGATCTTTCTGTAGCTGTCTGGGATGCTGAGGTATATCAGTCATGGGCAGCTTGCATAACTTACGCTGGTATTATTCACAAGTGACTCTGACCACTAGATTGTGAGATAGAATCACCAACAATGAAATCTGTCAAATTAACCCTGACAGGAGAGCAGAGTGGAGATAGGGGCAAAGCATGGGGCACCCAGGGTGAGAATTTGAGGAGGTGTACACTGTCAGAACCCTGAGAGCAAGGGCAGCTTTATGTTTCATCTCTGACATTCACTCACTTCATACTCAATCCTTCTGCATGAGAGCCTCAAGAGATATTGGCAGCAGGAAGTGGGGTACTTGATCTTCACACCCTACTACTGAAGTGAGGCCTCAGCACTAATATTATTACCTCAAGTAGAAAAGATGTAATTATCTCTAACCTAGTACTTGCACATTTCCCTCTTTGCAGTAGAAAATTGAAATGCTTTGCTCCTAGGCAAAGTCCCTGCACCCCTCCCCCTATGCCTCTGGTAAGGATGCAGTGATTCCTTTCACAGGTCCTAGGGCTCCTCTGGTCAACAACAGTTCAGTATATTGGTCTCAGTTACCTTCGGATAGAATTCTTAAGCCTGTGTCTTACCTGTCCCTACTTTTACACTCCTATTCCTATGTCTGCCCCACTCCTACCCTATACAATGCCCGACACTATCTCCTTACTTCGATTGCACTGTGGTCTGCTAGTTCTCTACCTTAAAAATATCCACTCAGCAGAATGTGGTTCAGTCTGTCACCTTACAAGTGGCTCCCACTTTATCTTACTAAATTTTATCAGAATTAATTAAAAACCGCCCATCATTGTGGCAACCAAAAAAATGCCCCCCATATGTTTGTAAACCATTAGCCAATGGACACTCTAACCATATTGAAAATTACTGGGGGAAATGTATCTTTAATATGAAATAAACCAAAGCAATCCACACCCCAGTATCTTTCTGTTTTATCATTGCGCTGCTCTTTCACACACTTCTATGGACCTCAGTTTGTGCCTGAGACTAATAATTGACACTACACAGATATTTTTGATCTTCAAAATAATCCTCTGAACGTGAGACAGATCTATCGAGAGCAGAAGAGTACACAGGGTGGTATACACATGCAAAAAATGTCAAACGATGAATTTAATTAATAAAATATCAATGGATAACGATTACTAATAAGCTCCAAAGTAGGAAATTGTTTGACATTCACATAGTGAGATGTAGTGTGCATTCTAACATATAGACACACAGACACACAGACACAGAGACCTGAGTGCTTCAGTTCAGAACTTCAGTCGCAGGTTGAAAGTAAACATAGAAACACACGGAACCGGTAGCCCTGAGCTCCAGGAACTGGTTTCCTATAATGGGCACAAAGTAGTTGACAATTGAATTATCTACCATAGCTCTTCTAAAAGATAGCCATCCTGCAGTTGTCACTTAATGGTTAAACTGTTAAACTCAATTCTCTATCATCGTTTCCAGTGTGAAACAGCTTAGCGGGGATGTGCAAATCAGAAACAAAAACAAAAGTCTAAATAACAAACAAACAAACAAACAAACCAGAGACAGAAAAAAAATTACATTTGGTTCTATAACCATTTGAGATATGCTGGAAGCACCGGTGAGGGGCATGCATATGGGCTTAACTCACAATGTACAAGCCTTTAGCCAACGGGTTGTCGCTGTACATCCAGGCCTTTAGACATATAGGTTGTCTCCATTACCAGTTCACCTGTGCATTTCAAAACTTGTAATCAATTCACTAAAGAATAAGAGACGTTACAACACAATCAAAGGGTACCCAAGAATTATATCAATAAAGAAATGCCAAAACCACAGTGCTAGGCACACTACTGATTATTGACTTGCAGTACAAGAGATTGTAACCTATGAAGGTTTCTAGTTTATCAAATTATCCGTATCTGAACAAAAAGAAAATCCACAAGTTAGTCTCTGCTGCCCTCTTACACCTCTGTGGACACCCAGTCAGCAAAATGTCAAAGCTAGATCAGCTGAAAAAGCTCATTAATTTCTCTTGCCTATTTCCAGACTAGAGATATTGCATGGAACAAATAATACAAAATTCATGTTTAGCTTCATATAAAGCTGTATTTCACAAGTTGCCAAAAACCTTGACAACTCTGCACAGCACTGTTGGCACAGAGTATCTGAAATCCGTTCCTCAGATTCTTATCTTGCCTGTTATTTTTACTTTCATAGTTTATTTGGATATGAGAACGAGCTATTATTTATTGCTGCTGCTGCTGCTACACCACCACCACCACCACCACCACCACCACCACCACCACCACCACCACCACCACCACCACCACCACCACCACCACCACCACCACCATTATTATTATTATTATTATTATTATTATTATTATTATTATTATTATTATTATTATTATTATTATTATTGTTGTTATTATTATTAATTTTAACACCGGATCCGCTAGGGGACGACACAGAACACTGATAAACTCCGCATGCTCGCAATTCGTCGCCAATTTGCGCATGCGTACAACTACGCTACCCTCAGCCTTTTTAACCCCTACCCGCCTAGGGCGCTCGCCCGCCACTACGCAGGCGTAAATGTGGGGACTCCATTGGCCGGCGTGACGGAAGAGGCGGGGTCCAGTGCGGAGGCCTGGCGTCAGTTCCGGTCCTGCTGGCCGCCGTTTCCTCCTCGGCGCAGTCCTCTGGCGAGCATTGTTGGGTGGAGATGCCCGGCCGCGGTGTGTGCCCCGACGACCGCGCCGCTTCGGTTCCCGCCCCCACGTCGGCTGCACAGACCGCAGCCCTTAACAACAAGGTGCGGTGGGACGCCGGGGAGCGCCTTGGGCCGGGACGGTGGGCGGCGGGTTCCGGGGCCGCCAGCTGCCCAGTCGCCTCCCCCGACTGGTCTCAGCACCGGGCAGCTGGTTTTCCCTCCTTCCTGCAGACTTTCGATGAGGGAGGCGCAGACGCTTGTCCCGTGAAAGTAACAGAGAGTGACGCTAGGGCAGAGGTTTTCGTTACGCTTTTGCACCGCTTGCCCCCCTCTCTTCAAACATAGGCCCGTTGCTCAGTGGTTATGCTTCATCCAGTTAGCCATGCACCCGCCTGGGCGCCATCCTTGACGTCCATCACGAAAGTTTAGAAATCCGCCTGGATTCTTCCAGCTACCATGGCCCAGGCAGAAGCTGCTGAACCGGTTGCCCTCAGCTGCCTGCTACCTTAACATATATCCTCAGCTTTGAGTGATTCTAAAAGCGTTCATCTGCTCTTCACTCAATGAGGGCAAGTAGGACCTAGTAAATTAATCTTTTCTTTCCCTTGTTCCTATGGGATGAGTCTCATAAGTAGCTCAAATCCCTTATGCCCTTGCCTAATAGCCAAGATTTCAGGGGTGCGCCCCCACGCCCGAACTATACCATTAATTTTAACGTACAGTTACAGACAAAATGTTTAAACATGTATAGTGGAGGGGTGTGGGGATAGGCTTTTCGGGTATCACATGTCCTACTTTCTACATTTTACCCCCCAAAGGACATCTTCGGTAAGTGGCATTATTGCCGCTGTATCAGTGTTGTGTGGTGCCAACTAAAGTGAGATGGATACCTAAGCATAAAAACACTGTACAAGCAAACTTGAATCTCAAGGAGGATGCACCCATGTAGCTTGGTAGTTCCTTAGTACACCTCTCACCTCTGCAGTGTGGAGACATAGGAGTGTACACTCATCGGGTAGGCGTGAGTTTTCAGAATACTCTGGCCAACGCCGTAACAAGCCTCTTAAGACTATGTGTGAGCACTTCATAGAGTAGTGCATACTCAGACATTCATCTGATGGCCAGGAACAAGCCTAGCTTAATGAAAGCAGCAGAATGCAGTCCTTGGTATGCAGTAAGAGCGATACAGGGCAGGAAACCAATGTTTTATCACCCAGGTAGGGGCATTCAGTACCATTTGTTTTATCTGAATGGCTGGCTGTCATCTAGTATATACATAAAAACCACTGGTTGTTGGGAAAGGGAGAAAGCAACATTCATTTTATTTCTCTTTTAATCTACAGCAAGACTTCACAAAATTAATTAAAGGAGTGGTATTAGTTTGGGTAGACAGTGTCTCACTTTGGTTAAAGATGTGAGCCATGTGGTAACTGGCCCCTGGCAAGTTTGTCAGTTTTCCTTCTCCAGCTGTTTCTTTTTTTTCTTGATTTTTTTTTTTTTTTAAGATTTATTTATTATGGATACAGTGTTTCGCCTGCATGTGCACCAAAACTCAGTATAGATGGTTGTGAGCTCCCATGTGGTTGCTGGGAATTGAACTCAGGACCTTTGGAAGAGAAGCCAGTGCTCTTAACCTCTGAGCCATCTCTCCAGCCCCTCCAGCTGTTTTCTACCGAGCCCAGATTGAGTGCATTGGGTTTTTACATTGTTCATTTATACAGGCAGTCCATGGCCAACCCAATCCCATATCTAGGTTTAAAGCAGTGACTTAAAATGTCCTCACTAGGGGCTGGTGAGATGGCTCAGTGGTTTAGAGCACTGACTGCTCTTCCAGAGGTCCTGAGTTCCAATTCCCAGCAACCACATGGTATCTCACAACCATCTATAATGTGATCTGATGCCCTCTTCTGGTCTGCAGGTGTATATGTAGGTAGAGTACTGTATACATACTACTAAATAAATCATTTTTTAAAAAATGTCCTCACTAAACATACTTTGAAAACTTACACTTTAGGTTTTTCTTTATTTTAATAGATTAAAGAACAAAAAATTATTGTGGATGAACTTTCTAACCTGAAGAAGAATCGGGTAAGTTACTACAGGAATCAAATAGTATACTATATATTAAAATTACAAGTTAGATCATTTATGCTAAATACAAAATTCTAACATCCTAGTTTGTTTTTCTGTATATGTTAATATACGTATCTCAAATGTCACATATAGATCTCAAAGTTGAAAAACCCTTCCCTCTTAAAGTTTAACAAAAAAGAACGAATTAGTTCCTTTTCCACAGAAAACTTTAATATTCCAAATACTTACCCTGTTTAATGCCCTTTTAATGAATGTGTTCATAAACCAGCTACTGTTTCATGCGTAGGTTTAATATGAAAAATTACATCTTAAATGAAGAAATGATTTTGAATATAGTAATATCTAAAGACAGCAACGAACTATAGTGTTGTGCCCATGTGGTAATGTAAAAGAATCTTCATTAATCAGAAAAGGTCTCCATGTATTATTCATTTATAAAGTAAATTATAAACCTGTAGCTAGGATAGCCTTTGTTGCTGAAAGTAAAGTGGTATGATGCACATGCTATCCAAGCAATCATTTCTGGGTGGCAGACTATTGAGTGACTTTGTATTTATTTATAGTTGAAAAATTATTGTTCTGAATATTCCTGAAGTTGAAGAATAGTGATAATAGGATTCTATTCAGCATCACTATGCAAGTCACATCCGGATAATGCAAATTTCTTTTGCAGAAAGTATACAAGCAGCAACAGAACAGCAACATATTCTTTCTTGCAGATCGAACAAAAATGTTTTCTGAAAGCAAAAGTGAGTAGTCATCTTTTTGGTTCTGTTTTGAGTTATATATGGAATGCTATAGAAAACCTTTTAAGGCTTTTTGTGAGGATTCGTAATGGTTCCTCAGTTAAACCCTATCTGAGTGTGTGTGTGTGTGTGTGTGTGTGTGTGTGTGTGTGTGTGTGTAACAGTGATATGTTTCCATTTAGCCTTCAAAACTTGTGTACAGTTTTTTTTTAAAGGCCCTTCAGCTGGGGTGGAGCTGGGATTTTGACTGGTTTGATCTTGGACAACCATCCACAGCTGCTGTGAGTTCATAGTCATAGCAACTCCAGCAAGTCTGAAGATAGTGTTTTGCAGCTGTCCCCCATTGCTGTTGTGAAGATCTTCTTGGCTCCCCATCCCACTTGTGCTGTGATCCCAGAGGTGTGATGTAGGTGTCTGGTTTAGAATTGAGCACTCCGCCATCACGTATTCTCTGCACTTGCACTAGTTGTGGCTTTCTGTGTTAACTGCCATCCACTGTCAAATGAGATTCCTCTGAGGAAGGTTGAGAGCTGAACTGATATGGAGCTGTTGGCAGTTGATGGCTGCGAGGAGAGGGTGTTTTCCCAGGGATGTGGCTCCTGGTAGAATGCCATGACACAGTGGAAGGACATAGGTAGGGTGGTCTAATAGGAACTTTTGTTCAAGTGCTTCAGTTGTTGTCTGGGAGGCTTACTGCCTCCTCTGCTAACCTAAGCCTAGTCTTGGAAGTTTCTAGCCTCCATACAATCTAACCTAGGCCTAGAACATTTTCAGCCTCTGAGACTTACTGCTTAATAAGCTTACCCTTTCTTGTTCTTACTGAGCTCTGGGCTGGTTCAGCTCAGCTCTTCTGGCTCTAACTCCTCTTACTCAGTGAATTGCTCTGCTTGGCCTCAAACTAACTCAGCAATCTGTTTTAATCTTCTGACTCGTTCTGTCTTCACAAGCTCGTGTCCAGCTTGTTCTCCCATTCAACCTCCCAGTGAAACTATGTCCTCTGTCCTCATTCTCTGTGCTGCTCCCTTCCCTTTCTTCTCTTGTCTCATGAGAGTTGGGTGTATCCTATTCTGTCAAGTCTTCTCTGATTTGCCACCTTTTCTGCCACTCAGTTAAACATCACTTTCAAACATGGGTGCTTCCTTCTAAAAACTAACTTTACCTTCATTGTCTGGGTTTAAAGGCATGCACCGCCATGCCTGGACCTAAGTTTTTCTTTACCTGAAACTTGCTCTATACCAGGCTGGCCTTGAGCTCAGATCTGCTTGCCTCTGTCTCCTGTATTAAAGTTGTGTTTGTATTCCAGCCGGATCACACAGACCTAGAAGGTCTTTGTATGTGATCTCTTGACAGAGCTGCCATGTTCTGAGTTAACATTCCTCTACAGGGTGGAGTAGGACATGGCTATGACCAAAAATATCATAAACATGTATTAAAGTTCAAGAAATAGAAAAATTACTTCTAACTTTAAGATGTGTTTGCTGTAGTGGCTAAGTAAGATAGACATGTATTTTTAAGAGCTTGACAAAAGTTTGAAAAAGCTGAACTTGTGGGTCAAGACCCCTTTGCGGGTCACATATCAGATAATCCTGCATATCAGACATTTAGATTATGATTCAAAACAGCAAAATCACAGCTATGAAGTTGCATGAAATAATTTATGGTTGGGGTCACACGACATGAGGAAATGTATTAAAGGTCTCAGCATTAGGATGGTTGAGAAATACTGCTCTAAGGTCTTGAAGAATTTTAAAATTATGTATGTAAAGTGTTTTGCCAAATGCTTGGACCAAAATACTCAGTGAAAAGAAACTATTACCAAAATACCAGCATTCTTTGTCACTAAAGCATTGTGAGTTATTACTCATATGGTTTAATGTTGAGAAGTAGCCTGTTTTGTCTATGAATTAATAGGTAAACATTTCTGAATTTTTCAATATTTTTTTCTCACTTCCTCCTAACAGATACCTTAGATGAATTAAGAAAAGAGTACCAAGCATTAGAAAACAGTGAGACAACCAAAGTTAAGACACAGTCACCTTGACTTCACATAACCATGTGTGGCATTTGCTGTTCCGTAAGCTTCTCTGTTGAGCACGCCAGTAAAGACTTAAAGGAGGATTTACTGTATAATCTTAGACGACGGGGCCCCAATAGTAGTAAACAGCTGTTAAAATCTGATGTTAACTATCAGTGCTTATTTTCTGGTCATGTTCTTCATTTGCGAGGTGTTCTGACACCCCAACCTGTGGAAGATGAAAGTGGCAATGTGTTCTTATGGAATGGAGAAGTTTTCAGTGGAGTCAAAGTTGAAGCGGAAGACAATGACACTCAGGTTATGTTCAGTAGCCTTTCTGCCTGTAGCAGTGAGTCTGATATTTTGTCACTCTTCTCTAAAGTCCAAGGTCCTTGGTCTTTTATATATTATCAAGCCTCTAGCCATTCCTTATGGTTTGGTAGGGACTTTTTTGGACGGCGTAGCTTGCTTTGGCATTTTAGTAATCTGGGCAAGAGCTTCTGCCTTTCTTCAGTTGGTGCCCAGATATCTGGAGTTGCAGACCAGTGGCAAGAAGTCCCAGCAGGTGGGATTTTCCAAATCGACCTTAATTGTGCTGCTGTTTCCGGATGTGTGATTTTAAAATTATATCCTTGGAAATATGTTTCTAAGGAGAATGTTGTTGAAGAATTTGCTGATGACCTGACTCAGACTCCAGCAGGATTGCCAGCATGTGTGTCAGTGGTAGCAAACGAAGCCAAGCTGTACCTTTCAAAACCTGTTGTTCCCTTAAATAAGAAGCTGCCTCAGGTTCCATTGAAAACTCACTGTGGAAACAGTTCCAGCGTCCCAGGTACAAGAGAGACGCTTGATGCATTTCTTACAGATGAACATATGAAAAAAGTAGTTCAGCAGTTCCTTGAGGTCCTGAATGTTGCAGTCAAGAGACGAGTCTTATGTTTAGCTAGGGAAGAAAACCTGACATCAAAGGAAGTTTTGAAAACTTGTAGTAAAAAAGCCAACGTTGCAATCCTGTTTTCTGGAGGCGTTGACTCAATGGTGATCGCAGCCCTTGCTGACCGCCATGTTCCTTCAGATGAGCCCATTGATCTTCTGAATGTGGCCTTCGTGACTAAACGAAAGACCAGGCCACCTATTCCTAAAGTAGAAAGAAAACAGCAAAACCCCCACAACATCCCTTCTGAAGAGCCCTATCAGAGTACTGCTGTGGCTCAGGGTCCCGATGACGCCGAGGTGCCCGACCGAGTGACAGGAAAAGCAGGACTAAAGGAGTTACAGTCTGTCAACCCTTCTCGAACTTGGAATTTTGTTGAAATTAATGTTTCTCTTGAAGAACTACAAGAACTAAGAAGAGCTCGAATATGTCACTTAGTTCAGCCTTTGGACACAGTTCTGGATGATAGCATTGGCTGTGCTGTCTGGTTTGCTTCCAGAGGCATTGGTTGCTTGGTGACCCAGGATGCTGTGAGATCTTATAAGAGCAGTGCAAAGGTATGCTCCAGGACTGTTGCTCTGAGTTTCTGAGATCTAATTTTGACTGAATACACTTTATAATTCAGTGTTTATTATATGTTATTATATTTCCTGACTTGTGGTTTTCCTCCTAAAATGTTAGGACTGTAACTTAGGCATTATGAAAAAAATAGAACTTATTTTCTTTATCCTCTTTGTCATGTTCCTGGCTTTCTTTAATCTTCTGTAGGTGATTCTCACTGGGATTGGTGCAGACGAGCAGCTGGCAGGTTACTCCCGTCATCGGGTCCGCTTTCAGTCTCTTGGTCTAGAAGGGTTGAATGAGGAAATGGAAATGGAACTAGGTCGCATTTCTTCTAGAAACCTTGGTCGTGATGACAGAGTTATTGGTGATCACGGAAAGGAAGCAAGGTAACTCATTACTGAATGCTTTTTAGTGAAAGTGCGAAAGGAGACATCACATTCCTTTTCCTTGGAAACTTATCCAAAGCAGGAGCACTAACGCTCCTGTTACATGTTTTACATTTACATTACTTTACATTATAACCAAGTCCAGAACAAAGCTGAAGGAGCCAGGGAGCAGTTGCTTCCTAATAAGCAACTTTGCAGTCATGTTCTAAGATGATAGAATGAATAATAATTTTTAGGACCATGATGAAAACAAGACTATAGAAGTTAAAGTAGTATGGTGTGTTTCCAAGCTCAGGCAGTTGAAGGGTTTGGTTTTTGCCCCACAAACCCACCATGAGTTTCTCCTCCCACAAACATTTGGTTTGTCTGTGTAGGCATGTCTGCTGTGGTGCTCTGTGGAGGTTTTATCTGTGTAGGCATGTCTACTGTGATGCTCTGTGGAGGTTTTGTCTGTGTAGGCATGTCTACTGTGGTGCTCTGTGGAGGTTTTGTCTGTGAGGCATGTCTACTATGGTGCTCTGTGGAGGCCTCAGGCCCGGATTTGAGTCTTTTGCATGTTTTCTGAACATGGTTTAATACTGTTGTAGACGGCCTAAAATCTTCACAGAGACCAAGCCACTTTCATACATGCTTTTTAAATCTTGAGTTTATTTTTACCTACAGCATAATTCTAATGATAGTAAAGACATACTTAAATGCAACATCTTTAAACATTAAGGATAAAGGACGATGTAATGGTATGAAGAGTAGAACTATGGAGCTAGATATGGCAGTTTACATTCAGCAGGTGGAGTCTGGAAAATCATGGGTTCAAGACCTGGCCTACATAGCAAGGCCCTTTGTCAAAAGTTAAAAAATGAGTGAAACTGTTAAAATAGGTAGTAAGTGGCATTTTCCTAAAAGGATTCGGCAGGCAAGCAGGAGCTCATGTAAGCCTCATGAGAACAGGGACATGACAATGCACACAGTTCCCTTTGTCTGTTTGAGAATTGTCTCCAATCTTGTATTTCATGCCTTTTTTTTTTTTTTTTTTTTTTTTTTAAATGAATTTTAGATTTCCATTCCTGGATGAGAATGTTGTGTCTTTCCTAAATTCCTTGCCAGTTTGGGAAAAGGTAGACCTGGCTTTGCCCCGTGGAATTGGTGAGAAGCTTATCTTACGCCTTGCAGCTATGGAACTTGGTCTCCCAGTCTCTGCCCTTCTGCCAAAACGGGCCATACAGTTTGGATCTAGAATTGCAAAACTGGAAAAAACTAACGAGAAAGCATCTGATAAATGTGGAAGACTCCAGATCCTACCTTCGAAAACTTCTCTCAAAATTACATCATATGATTCCACCATATAACAACATTTTGTAACAGTTAACTAGAAATAAACAACTGCTGTTTCATTTTGGGTTGTAGTGCTTTCACAGTTCATTATGTGAATTTTTACTTTTCCCATCAAAGCTCCTTTTGACCAAACACGTGAGGTAAGTTAGGTGGGTTCCCTAGATGGCCTCAGCATTGCGGTTCTTAGAAGAAAGCGCAGATATCTACAGGGTTACCATTGGCCTTTCTGGACGTTTCACCCAAGAAATGGGGTGAAGTGGGCTGGAGATGAAGCAGCATCCAGCTCTTTAAAGACTTGATGAGTTCTTTGCGAATGCATGATGGGGCTTTTAGATGGAATTGTAAGGAGGGCATGGAAGGTTGCTTTCCCACCCCAGTACCTTGCCTTACCCATCTCTTCCTCTGGCTATTCCTGTGTTACCTCCTTTTAGATGTAAATCCCTGAGTTCTGTAAGCACACTGTTAACACTGTTAAGAGGGGGGCTTGGGAGAGTTCAGTTCACATGTGGCTAGAGAGGAGGAGCAGGGGCCCTGACGTGCACAGGGCATTTGAGGTGTCAATCTTGAAGGACTGAGCTCTTAAACCTGGCACCTGGCACTGACTCCTGGTAGACAGTTTCAGAATTGAGTTAGATTATAAAACATCCCATTGATGCACAGAGAGATGGGGGTGGAGTTGGGGTAGGATTGGACACAATGTCATCATGTAAAAGCATGGATAGATTGTTCCCCTACGGTCTTCATTGGAGACATATCTGCAAATAACTCAATTTGCTCTTATCTTCAGGAGCCTTGGCTT
This sequence comes from Acomys percivali, assembly GCA_907169655.1. NCBI lineage: Eukaryota > Metazoa > Chordata > Mammalia > Rodentia > Muridae > Acomys > Acomys percivali. The sequence goes on along the minus strand of CAJRSG010002426.1, from coordinate 3,566,065 downwards.
GGGCTTTGATGTTTCCAAACCAAAATTTTGAGAAGCTAAACAATTTGAGATTCATATTTCTGAGTCTTAATTCACATATCAGCTAATTTTCCTACTTGACCTTTTAAGACATCTTAAACATTCTCTGGGTCCCCAAATCTACTTGTCATGTCCCATTCATAAACAATCACAGAAAGATCAGTTAATTCATCCAAGACTTGTCTCCTTCACAGCACCAGAACTCTTAAACAAGTTTATTTCTCAAAGAGTTCTGGTGAGTGGAACCCCAAGAGCAAAGGTAGAAGTGGTTTCCTTGAGTCATAGCCTGGTGTATATTTGCATCATGATTTCCAGATTACTATAGTTATACCATTATTTTCTTTCTTGCCACTAAAAATGGAAATGACCATCTACCCATCGAAAGGCCATTCTCTGTCACTCACTATATGATATAGCAAACTAAAAGCTAACTGACCAGCTCTTGCCTACCCCTATCAAGATCTCACCACCAGTCAGTATCACTCCTACACTCTCGAACTGTTAATCACTTTGTAACGTTACTGTTGACTATCTCGGGCCTAATACCTATCTGGTCCTTTGATTTGGAGTAAAGAATTGTTATGAGGCTGACAGACTAACCTGACAAAGCCTTTCCTGTGCCCTGAGTTCCTAGTAAATTGCAGTGTCACACATAGTGCCTAAATGAATAGGAGTTCTGCTCTAGTCACTAAGAATTTCATTGCTCAATGTCAAGTTCAGGGAGAGTTAAACTCCCCTGACCTGGCAGCAGCAGCTAACAAAGTTGGCCATCCCCCACCTCTATTCATCAAACAGATCCCTTAGCTTCTGACAGTTGTAGCTCTCCTCTCCTGCTGATCCTAACATCTATCTCTATAACTGCATTCTCTCTCTCTCTCTCTCTCTCTCTCTCTCTCTCTCTCTCTCTC
>CAJRSG010002426.1:3552766-3565129 GCA_907169655.1 Acomys percivali | reverse complement strand
CTCCTGTCCCTTCCTTTTCTTCGCCCCATCCCCTCCACTTCTCTTCTTTCGAGACAGGATCCTATTATAAAACCCTGACCTTTAAATGTTAAATTCCATAGGCTTCTGTCCTGGATGTCAACAGTATACCCTCCCTTGGTGATTTCAACCACCCTTCTGGCTCCAGTTACTTTAAGCTTACATGAATTGATGTCTCACCTCAGCTGCCATGTTTAAACCCCTTCTGATACTGAAGAGATGTGCCTGACATACCTTTGTTTCTCTAGTACTTGAAGGTGAATTATGTTCACAGCTGAACTTAATCTTGTTTTGACATGCTGTAGCTCCTGAAAGAAACTCAAGTGTCACCCTAACACTTTTTTCAGTACATTGAAACCCCATAATGTGTTACCAATAGCCTACCTACCTCAAATTTCCCACTACTCCACCCTCATCACTACTGTCATCATACTAGCCTGCACTGACCACCATTGTTACTATCTTAGCCCAGTTATCTGTGATAAACTCAGGAGCACACACTGTCCCACCCAATTTTACATACTCATTTGGTGCCCATGTCCCTTGATTTCAGTGCAATGGTTTGTTTTCCTCAAACTTTCAACAACACTACCCTGTCAGAGAAGAGCCATTTCAGCCACTATGTGTATGGCTAACTTATTTCCCAGACTCGTTTTTAAAGTCACTCCACAGGCATCTGGATGAACGTTTCTTTTTGGTGCTGTCAACATCTTACACCACATTGGCAAGCCCTTGGGGTTTTACTGTGGTTTGGCATGGTGGTTTGCTCATAATTGATATTCAGTAAACGTTTGTTGCACAATAGGGTTCCAGACTGGGGCCCTCAGAGCCCGGCACTTCCCCGTGCCACACAAGGGTTTCTGTTTTCTTTATAAGTCAATGCACAGTAGCAGAGACAGAGCGTGGGGATGGGCTGAGAGCTAGAGAGAGGTTAGAGGACTTGTCCTCATGGGATCAAAGATAAGGCTGTGGCCTTGGGACAACATGTACAGAGGTCGCAAAGCGCAGACCACACTCCCGCTTCACCTGAGGCACAGCTTGCGCGCAGGAGGCCCTAGGACAGCTTTACCAGGCTCAAGAGCTTTCCAGGAGTTCTCAACAGCGTTGGCCCTCAGTACAGGAAGGGCCCTCCCCCAGCTTCTCTGAACGCCTCGAGCTCTGGGGTTCTGGTGGAGAGGTTCAGAACAATCGAGAAGCCATTCCTAGCAACGGCTGTCTGCTCCGCGAATACCTTAGAGGACCATCGCGGAAGCAGCTCCTCCCTCCTAGACAAAATCACTTCCAAGTAGGCCTTCTCTTTTCCCTGTCCCTTTCCATCTCCTGCGCGGTTGCTGCTAACAATATGATCACAAGTCTTGGAGCGGGATTGTGGTTCTGAAAACTGTGAGCCCCCATCATGCCCTGTAATCTCCTAAATTTACATGTTGGCATCTAGGAAGTAGGAAAATACCCCCATAAGCTGGATTCTGTACGCAGTGTCAGAATTAACTACAAAATACAATTTTTCTGCCTCAACTCGGATCCAGAAACAGGTATTTTTAAAAGGTCCAAGTGACTTTGGTGCTGGCTACAATTAAAAAAAAAAAAAAAAAAAATCTGTATAATGGAGACTGATGGCATTAAACAAGTAAAAGAAGTACTGTGTTTTACATGTGCAACATCAAAGATGTTCAGAAAAGGGTAATAGTTATTATTGTGAAAGCAGCATTTATTTGCTCCGACCCTAAGAAGTAGGTGGGAGGACAGCTCAGCAGATGACGGGAAGAGACAGGGAGGAATGCTCTCAGGAGTTTCTAAGAAGTGAAGGTCGATGCAGGAAAGGGGAGGGAGGTAGTTAAAAATCTTTTCGATGAAAAATAAAGTACATAGCAGTAGCTTCTCAAACACAAACGTGTCTTTCTAAAATAATGCCATATGCTATGTAATGATGAAGTTCTGGTTAGTTTTTATTCCAAGTGACACAAGTTAAGGTCATTTAAGGGCCCAGCCTCCTGTGGGTGGTACTATCCCTGGGCAGATGGACATGTGTATATAAAAAAAAGCAAAGTGAGAAAGCCTGAAGTAGCAAGCCAGTAAGCAGTTATGATTTCTGCTCAGTTCTTCCAAGTGCCTGTTTTGGCTTCCTCTGCCAAATAAACCTGTTCTTCTACAAATTCCTTTGCTTATGGTGTTTATCATAGCAATAGAAATGTAAATAGGACATATGGAAGTGTGTCAAGCTATTTCATCAATGTATAAACACTGAAGAATGTTCTTGCACAAACAAAAGATGTTATAATCTTATAAAACCACCATCTGTGTGGTTAGTTGGCAGAATGCTATATAGCACTGAAGATTTCTCAGTAAATTTTCACTGAAAATCGGAGCTTTAAAGTCATTTAGCATGATTGATCTTTAAGATTTTACAACCTTAAGTACTTTAATTCAAATTTAAGTTTTTGTGATGCAATTAATTGGAAGTTGAAAAAAGGACAGATTGAGATGATTAATTTCAAAAAGATGAAAGGTACATATGTAATCTAGAAAAATCCATCTCCATTGCCACGACAAGTATTATAGCTTGTCTTTTCCTTTGTTGCAGAAACTTCAAAAAGGACAAACTAGATTTAATTCAAAATGTTAAGAATATCAAAAAAAGGAATATCTAGAGTTGAACAAGTTCAAGATGAAGAAACCTTCCTGGAAAATTTAGCAGTGCAAAGAAATGCCTCTGCTTTTTTTGAAAAATACGATCGCAGTGAAGTGCAAGAGTTATTAACAACAACACTCGTCAGCTGGCTGGCTGCCAAGGATGATGTCCGTTCTCAACTAGACATCCCATGTGGACTCATGAGCCAAATAAACAATGTAAGCTTTTCCACGGCCATCCTGTTGACTCCTGTGGACCCCACTGCCCACTTGGACTACAGGGAGGTTCATCAGATCTTAAGGGAGTTAGCTGTTGGAATTTATTGCTTAAATCAAATCCCTTCAATCAGTTTAGAAGCTAATTATGATCAGAGTTCTTCTTGTCAATTACCTCCAGCTTATTATGATACCAGAATTGGACAAATCTTGATCCATATTGATTATATGCTAAAAGCACTGTGGCATGGAATATACATGCCCAAAGAGAAACGAACCAGATTCTCTGAGTTGTGGCGCACAATCATGGACATTGATCCAGACGGGAAGCCTCAAACAACTAAAGACATATTTTCTGAGTTTAGTTCAGCAGGTAAGAGAGTTTAGCACTTCTTAACTATATTTATTATAAGCCACTTTCTTTTTTATTGAAAATAAACTTTTCATAAAATATATTTTCTCATCATATTTTTTCCCTTCTCCAACGCCTCCCAGATTGTCCTCACTCCCTAACTCCACCCCCTTTCTTGCTCTCTCTTTAAAAAAACAATCAAATAAACTGGGTGTGGTGGCGCATGCCTTTAATCCCAGTACTCAGGAGGCAGAGGTAGATGGGTCGCTGTAAATTCAAGGCCAGCCTGGTCTACAAACAAGCCAAGGCTAACACAGAGAGACCCTGTCTCGAAAAAATAAATAAAAATAAAAAAGAAAGAAAGAAAAAAGAAACAATGAAATAAAAACAAATGACAAAAAGCTTAAGAAACTCTCCTCTCCCCCCCAACACTCACTCACACACACACACACACACACACACACACACACACACACACACACACACCATTGTACCTCTCTGCTACTATTCCCCTCTGGAACTCCTTTTCCCCACTGCCCTCCCATAGTGCTTTTGTACTTTCCTGACTTTTTCTAATACCTCAGGTTGTATACTCAGATCGAAAGATTCGCGGCTAGGATCCACAGATAAGAGAGAAAATGGCGCTTTGCTTTCTGTGTCTGGGTTACCCACACACAGACGTTACCAGTACCATTTATCTGTCAATTTCATTTTTTCTTTACAGCTGAGCAGAATATTACTCTAACAGATGTATACCGTGTTTATTACTATCCATTCATCAACTGAAAGGTCCTTTTCCCTCCCAGCCTTCCCCTAGTAGGGGGTTCCAGCTTGGCAAGTAAAGATAAAGAAGGGGGTCCTGTCCTAAGGCTACAAACAGGTCCCGAAGGCACCCACCGCAGCTCCAACTTCCTTTGATCTTTTTAGTTCACTTCCTTGCTGAGCGGATTGCCCTGTTTGGGTTTTCAGATGAATGTCCCATCCTGTGCTAACTGGCTGTTGCTAGGGGAGCGAAACGATCTTGAGGCGGGGCAGGGGCCCTTTGATCTGGTTTTCCAGTGACCATCTCTCTGGTGGGCAGGGAGGGAACGTGGCAGGGTTGGCCCTCCCTGCAGGCGTTCCTGGCCCTTTAAGCCTATTTCTTGAAACCTTGCCTCAGTGGCCCTGAGATATGGATTTTAATTCTTTTTGGTCTCTCAGATGGTGATTTTTAAAGACCTTTTCTGTATCTATCAAACGTGATTTTTTTTCCTTTGAGCCCATTCACGTGATTTATTACATTTATTTACTTACAAGTTTTGAACCATCTCTGATTAGTGATGGGTGATCTTTTTAGTAAATGATTGTATATTGGTATAGTGGTGGGTGATTGTGTGTGTGTGTGTGTGTGTGTGTGTGTGTGTGTGTGTGTGTGTGTGTGTATGCCTGAGTATTTCATGGAAGATTTTTGAATTTATGTTCATTAGGGATATTGCCCTGCAGATTTTTGTTGTTGTTGTTGTTATTGTTGTTGTTGTTGTTGTTGTTTGTTGTTGCTGTTGTGTCTGTACCTGGTTTGGGTATTAGAGTAATACTGGCTTTGGAGGAGTGTGGTGCGAGTGCTTCTGTTTCTATTTCTGGAATCATTTCAGAAGTATTGGTTGTAGGTCTTTAAAAGTCTGATAGAATACTGCTGTGATTCCAGCTGTTTCTGCATAATCTTTTTTTTTTTTAATCTATTTCAGTCAGTTTGTAATAAACAGTTGTTTAAGTTGCTCATACTTTTTGGGTTAACCCTAGTGGTTTGCATGAATCTAGAATTCATTCGTTTCTTCCAGATTTTTTTTTTTTAAATTTAATGGAGTAGAGGTTTGTTTTGGTTTTTAGGTTTGTTTTTTTCCCTCCTTCTCCTCCTCCCCCCTCTTCCTCCCCCTCCCTCCTCCTCCTCTTCCTCTTTCTTCTTCAGTTTTTTGAGACAAGGTTTCTTTGTGTAACAGCCCTGGCTGTCCTGTACTCACTTTGTAGACCTGGCTGGCCTCAAACTCACAGACATCCTCCTGCCTCTGCCTCTCAAGTGCTGGGATTAAAGGTGTGCCACCACGCCTGGCTGGAGTAGAGGTTTTTAAAGTATTCCCTTACAATGTCCTGGATTTCTTTGTTATGTGTTGTAGGATTTCCCTGTTCACCCTTGATTCTGTTAATCTGGGTCTCTTTCTTTTATTTGGTTGTGTCTGTTGATCATGATTATCCTTTCAAAGAACTAGCTCTTAGATTTGTTGATTTTTTTTTTTTTACATTGTTTCTTTTGCTTTTGTTCATTTATTTCTGCTCTGATTTTTAAAAATTATTTCTTGCTATTTATTGGATTTGGGCTTGTTTTGTTCTTGTTTTTACCAAACTCATGAATTGCATCTTTACGTCATTTATTTCTGGTTTTCCCTACCCTGGATTTCTTAATGTAGTTTAGAGCCATAATCTTACTTTCATTTCTCTTAGTTCCAGTAATTAAAAAGAACACAAACTTTAAAAAATAATTTCTTCAAAAGACTAGGTTTGTTTATTATTTAATGTGTGAGTGTTTGGCCTGCATGTATTTATGTGACCACATTGTGGCTGATACCTACAAAGGTAAGAAAAAGTTGAGAGATCCCCTAGGAATAGATCATGAGCTGCCACAGGGGTCCTGGGAACTGAACCCAGGTCCTCTGCAAGAACAATTGGTACTCTTAACTACTGAGCCAGCTCTTTAGTACTATTTCTTTATTTCTTTATTTTTTTCTTTGACACATTCGCAATTTAGTAATCTTTTCTTTAATGTCCATGCATTGTGCAACTACTGGAGATTCATTTGCTGTTGATTTCAAGTATTATTGAACTGTGATCAGATAAAATAGAGTGAATTCAGCTTTTCTAAATTGGACTTGTCCTAAGGAACCCAAGGACCCTAACCAGCAGGAAGCAGCAAAAGAGAACCATGCGCCCTCTCCCCACCAACCTTTCTTGTATCCTACCCAGTCTTGGGAGGTTGGAAAGTATTAGGAGGGATTTGGAATGGAAAAAAAAGAAAGAGATATAAGAAACCCCAATAAAATAAAATAGATTTAAAAAAATACATGCCTATAGAAGTGGGGTATTGAAATCAACCTCCTATTTTTGAGTTGGAGTTAGTCTGTGTCTTTAATTTCAGTAATAAACCTTTTTTATAAAATTGGGTTCACTATAGTTTGTTGTATATATGTTTAGGAGTATAATTTATTCTTTATTAATTATTACTTGATTAGAATGACAAGTCTCTTTATATCTTCTGATAAGTTTCCATTTTAAATCTACTTTGTCAGACACTGGGACCTGCTTTCTCCCTGGTCCCATTTGCTTGAAATACTTTTAATTAATCCTTCCATATTAATGTGGTGGCTGTACTTAAATCTAAGGTGAGTTTCTTGTAGACAATAGAAAATAGATTTTCTTTGTTTTTTAAAGCTTGTTTTATTTTTAATGACTGATCCACATGAGGCCATAAAGCCAGGTCACTATGTACAGATGTGAGGGAAGCTTCACTTCTTGGTCTCTTCCTCCTTGGACAGGGTCTTGATGAGCTCCTCCTTCTTGGCCTGGAGGCGCTCCTCCGGGAGCTCACTATTTCCTCAGCCTGGTCAGGCAGGAGCTTCTTGCAGCCTTGTCTGCCTTCAGTTTGGGTATGTGCTCGGTGAGAATCCCTTGTTTTTGAACACATTCCCTCTGGCCTTCAGGTACAGGCTGTGGGACACATGGCGGTCAGTCTTCTTAGATTCACAGTGTCTCCTCAGGAGCTGGCGCAGGATCCTCATCCTTCTCATCTCAGGCATGCAGTCATTGGCAGGACCCTTCCCCTTCCCTATGCCCATATGCCTGCCCTTCCATCAAGCCAAGGTGTTTTTCTGGCATCGAGGCCAAGAATGGACAGTCACAGGCTTCTGGATGATCAGCCATCTTTGATCTGTTTCTGGATCTGCTGGCAAGAGTAGGCATTAGAGATTTTTATTTCTCATATTTCATTGGGGTCCAACCAGAACTTCACTTTACCACAGCGGAGGACACAGAGGCAAGCCTCTTCTGAAGCCTAAGCATACTCATGCCTGTGGACACAGCAGCGAAAGGAAAGCAGACTTTATTTCTCTATCCTTTCAACTAACCTGTGTTGGCTCTGTTTCTTAACAATTAAACTTTATTATACAACCCAATTATCTTACACAAGAGGGAAAAAAGGTTAAAAGGAAACAAGAGTGAACCTTCCAGTATCCTTTCCATGGGACGGGTCCTTAGGTGTCTCTGGCCTGCATGCTGGTCTGGCCTGTTCACCGATCCTTTTCCCGATCCATGTGCACTCAAGCTCAGTCCGTACCTGCTGCTCCTCTTGTCCTCCCTGTCTGTCTCTCATGTGCAAGGGCTGGTCTCCTCTTTCCATCGAGGGTCGATTATAAACACAATAATCCAGGTGGAGTCCCCCAGTCCACTTCCTGAATTCCAGGCCCAGGATGGCTCCACCCAGTCTATCTCAAGGTTAATCTGAGGAAGTATCCATGGTGTGTCCAAGGGCAAAGCCCGCCAAGACTGCTTTCACCTGTGACAAAGCTTACAATCCTTCCCACAAACCTGTGCATTTGGGAACTGAGAACATTGACTTTTAAAGCTGTTATTGAAAGCTGTGTGTTGATTGCAGTCATTTTATTGTGGGTTTTGTTTGTTTTGTTGTTTTTATTCTTACTCATAGTTTATGTTGTAGTAATTATAGTCTCATCTGTCTTCTTTATAGAACCTTTCAGATTCACTTATTCCTCCATCTAGTATTCCTCCATCTGCTTCCACTATTTGTTCTAGGGCTGTTTTGGTAGGCATGAATTCTTTTAGCCTGTTTATACACTGGAAAGTTTTTCTTTCTCCTTCAGTGATGGCTGATAGTTTTGCCAGGTAAGTGTCTGCGTTTGCATCTGTGTTCTGTTAGAACTTATAGTACATTAGCCTAAGCTGCCCTTGTCTTTAGAGTTTCCATTGGGAATTTAGCAGTTCTTCTGATGGGCTTTCCTTTGTATATGACTTAACGATTTTTCTTTCAATACGTTTTCTTTGTTCTATACATTTAGTGCTTCAACTATAATATGCTATGAAAAGTTTCTTTCCTGGTCTGGTCTGTATTCTTACATGGATATGTCTTTTTATTTTGGGGAAGTGTTTTTCTGTTATATTGTTGAGGATTCTGCCCCTTCGTTTTTGCCTACAATTCAGAGATTTTATAATTTTTGGTGCCCTAGCTTCCTGTTACTTCTTTCATGTGACTTTAAATGTTTTCCGTGTTGTTGGTTAGAGTTAGGGTTAGGGTTGATGTATGATTCCTCTGCTTTATGTTTAAGTCCTAATATTCTGTCTTCTACTTTATCCATTCTATTGGCAAGGCTTTCCCCTAAGTTTTTAAATTTAACTTGAATTTTTTCAGTATTTCTATTTTATCATTACTGAACTCAATTTTTAGAGTTTGATCTTTCTTTGTCATCTCGGAAATGATAGTTTTTTTTTCTATCCTGTTTAAGTTCATTAAGCTATTTCTGTCTGCTTTAAACTCCCTAGAATCTCTGATCATGTTTAAGATTTTTCTTTTAAATTCTATGCCCTGAGGGTTCATTTGGATAATTTCCATTGGAGAACATTTCTATAGGGTTAGTGTGTCTTCTCCAAGACCTACTGTATTGATCTTTTGTACTGTTTATATTTTTGTGATGTGACCTGGGAATGTGGACTTCTTTTTTTGGGCTGTGTGTCTGATGGGAGATTCGAGGCTCTCTCTGTTGAGTTGAAGTTGGTTTTGTTTCTGTTGTTGCTCAATTTCAGTTGATTTCAGGTCAGAGGAGTTGAGTAAGTAGTAGGTCAATCCCTTCAGGTAGTGCTGATTTTAGATTGGCAAAATAGGGGTGATTCCAATTCAATGATAACCAAGTTAGTGTACAAATGGGACAAAGACTGCATCTGCTCAAACTGGTGTGCAAAGTACATTACCTGAGATGTGCTTGGGAGATGGCATGCATACGCTGAGTTATTGGGCATTTACCAGGTGAGACCAGCACACAGGCAGTTCATTTGAGTCTAAGCCAGAAAATTGTGGGCCATGAGAGAAGGTTAGAGTTCATGGAACTGTCAGGTTGGGCCAGAACCTGGGATGTGCAAGTAGGGATCAGCCGGAGGTTTGCAATAGTGTAGTCAAAAAGAGGCCTGAGAGACTTACTAGGCTAGGAAGGTGCATAGGATGTGTTGTCAGGGATAGGCCTGGTTCAGAGACCACCCATTCCTTGACAATTTTATATTTGTATACCATGGCCTCACATTTACTTCCCTACACCTTAATTCCCTCTCAACCCTTCGCTACCATGTCCTTTCCCAGATTCATGAGTTTTGGGTTTGCTTTGGGATTCATTTTGTTTAACCAGGGCCATTTGTGTGATAATCGAGCCTTGGTTAAATCAGTGTGGGTACACAAGTAAAGGCCAACACTCCCCTTTTCCATAAATCTATTATTAGCTATGAGTTTGGCAGTTAGAAGTAGGTCACCCCCAAACCCCTCACCTTTGCCTGACTACCAAGGGGCACAATTTTGTGTAAACCCAGTGGAGGCATCCACAACTGGAGTTTATGATTGCAACAGCTACTATTTCTTGCCTGGAAATTTTCACAGCACATTTCCTCATCTCTTGTTTCTTACTACTTATTTTTCTCTTTCTTCTCTTCTCCTCTCCTCTTCTTTTTTTCTTCCTCCTTTCCTTCCTTCTCTCCCTCTTTCTTTTTCTTTCTATTTTTTCTCTTTCTTCCTGTTGGGGTTGATCTGGGGCCACTATGTATTCAAATGTGCCTCCCCAAGATCCTTACTATCCTACAAGCAAATTCTCCTGTATCCAAATGGCATTGTGTGACTCTTGCCTCCCAAATTATCCCTGATTAGCTAATAAAGTTGCCTACAGCCTGGGCTGGGCAGAAGAGAGGTAAGCAAAGCAAAAGCTCCCAGGCGTGGAATCCAAGAGAGACCACAAGGAGAAGAGAGAATGAGGAAGCAGAAAGTGTAGCAGGAGGACAGGAAGGTGAGGAGGTCACCATGGGTTAACCAGGAGCATGTGACCAAACGCAGCTTGCTTTGAGGACTGGCTTAGTGGAGCAGAAGCTGCCAAAATGGAACATGTACAAGTATTTGGGAATTTAGATGGTAAGTAGATAAGGTAGCTTAGAGGGTTGATTATCTGCCCAGCTGTAGAGCTTTAAGACTTAAAATTTAACCTGATAGGTCTCTGTATCTTTTATTTATAAAATAGCAGGTTAAGGGGACTGGAAAGATGGCTCAGAGGTAACGAGCACTGCCTGCTCTTCCTGAAGTCCTGAGTTCAATTCCCAGCAACCACATGGTGGCTTATAACCATCTAAATTGAGATCTGGTGTTCTCTTCTGGCATAGAGGCACAATGCAGGCAGAACAGTATGATAAATAAATCTTTATTAAAAAAATAAGTAAATAGCAGGTTAAGGAATAACTGTCAATGTATTAATAACCAGCATTAATAAATATTTAAATAATTATCCATTTACATATTTATTTTTTTCTTTAATTTTTTTTTTTCCTGTGAAGGTTTGGTTGATATTACAAATGATCCAGACTTTAATGGAATCTATGATGAAGACATGAATGAAGATCCAACATATGAGCCCAATAGCCCCGAAGAAAAAGCTGTATTTATGAAATATGCTGAGAATATTATGCTAAAGTTGACATTCAGTACGACACAAATTCAACAGCATGAAAACATCTTTATTTTTGAGACATCCTATTGGCTTACTAATGGTATAGAGTACAATCAGGATTATCTTGATATTTGTACTTACCAGAGACTACAACAAAGACTGTATCTTCAAAAAAAAGTTATTCAAAAACACTTTGAGAAAAAAAAAGAAATCAGAAGAGGGATAGCCTATCTGAAGTTAATATGTTTTCTGATTCCATTCTTACTCGGTTTAAAAAAGAAGATGAAAGTCCCATATTTAAATAGTCTCCTCCCACCTTTTTCAGGTAAGAGGATAAGCAAAAAGAGGCCTTATCATTGGTGGGATTTTAGAAAATTATTTTTAAAATAAGCAGTATATATGTTCTCATTACTTTCCAGTAAGAGAAGCTGATTATTGTTGTCAAATGGTGTGGTGGTTTGAATGACGCCTGCGCCCCCGACAGGCTTGTGTATTTGAATGCTTGTTCATCCGTGAGTGGCCCTGCTTGAGAGGGATTAGGTGTCACCCTGCTGGAGGAAGTGTGTCACTAGGGTGGGTGCAGGGGTTTCAAAGCTCAAGCCAGGCCCAATGTCTATTCCTGCTGCTTGTGGGTATGGATGTAGAACTCTCAGCTACTTCCCTAGGACCATGTCTGCTGTGTGCCTCCATGCCCATATGCCTCTACGCCCGCGTGCCTGTGTGCCCGTGTGCTTCCGTGCCTGTGTGCCTGTGTGCCTCCGTGCCTGTGGGCCTCCATGCCTGTGTGCCTGTGTGCTTCCGTGCCTGTGTGTGCCTCCGTGCCTGTGTGCCTCTGTGCCTGTGTGCCTCTGTGCCTGTGTGCCTCCGTGCCTGTGTGTATGTCTCTGTGCCTGTGTGTGTGCTTCCGTGCCTGTGTGCCTTCATGCTTTTGGCAATGCTGATAATGGACTAAACCTCTGAAACTTTAAGCCAGCCCCAGTTAAATGCTTTTTTTTATAAGAGTTGCTGTGGTCATGATATCTCTGTATAACACAGAACACTGACTAAGATAAATGTGAATACCTACTTAATTCTTTATAGTGTCTCTCTTGCCTAAAGTAGTTCAAGGGAGTTTTTGTTGTCATTGATAAAAGTTATATATATATAAAAAAAAAAAAACCCACAGAATTTCAGTCCCAATAACTAAGGGATTATATGTTAATGTTTACCCATAGATGTCAATCAGAGTATTTGACAATGCTTTCAAAATGTTTATATAGTAAAGCCATAAAAAAAATGTTCAAAATGCATAACAAATATATTTTATTGTTAAAAATGAAATACATAGCTGTGTGTGTCTGCCTTCCTTCCTTCCTTCCTCTTGTTTTTGTACCTTTCTTTCTTTCTTTCTTTCTTTCTTTCTTTCTTTCTTTCTTTCTT
>CAJRSG010002426.1:3526322-3543237 GCA_907169655.1 Acomys percivali | reverse complement strand
TTTTTTTTTTTTTTTTTTTTTTTTTTTTTTTTTTTTTTTTTTGTTTGTTTGATTGTTTTTTGGTTGTTTGGTTGTTGGTTTTTTGTTTTGTTTTTTTTTCTGAGTAGCCTTGGCTGACCTAGACTTACTTTGACCAGGCTGGCATCAAACTCACATCAATCCACCTGCCTCTGCCTCCTGAATGCTGGAGTTAAAGGTGTGTATCACCACACCCACCTATTGTTCTTTTATTCGCTTTAAAAAATAGTTTATTTAATTCTATTTTATGCATTGGTATGAGGACATCAGATCTCTTGGAATTGGAGTTAAAGATGGTTGCGAGCTGCCATGTGGATGCTGAGAATTGAACCCGGATCCTTTGGAAGAGCAGACAGTGCTTGTAACCACAAAACCATCTCTCCAGCCCCTCTTCTCCTATTCTTATTGCTTGTAATGCAGCATTCCATCTCTTAGTTCTCTCCTTCTCTTAAGTCTGTTTTAGTTTGATCTTTCTTAAAAAGGATATGTTGAACTATAAATGTCACTGTAAATTTTATTTGTTTGCCAAGAGAAACAAGCTCAAATTGAATTCAAATATACTGTGGCATTGTGAATTCCTCCATGGTTTAATCTATGTGGTTAACTCCACTCCCTGGCTTGGTCTAGAAGGCTGCTGGTCACATAGATTCTAGGCACAGCAATGTGTGCCTATAGTTCCAGTGCTAGGAAGTGAAGACAGGAGGACCGCAGGGGCTCGCCAGCCATTTACACTAGCCTATTAGCGAGCCTCAGTTTCAGTGAGAAATTCTACTTCAAAAAATTGAGATGGAGAGTCATGAAGGAAGACACTTAACCTCTGGACACTCATGCACATATGTACACACACACTTAATAAAAACAAATACAAAATAAGCTTGTTTCTAGATTCAGAGAGCATGAAATGAAAGTAAAAATAATAATCAGTATTTTCCAGACTAATATATCTTTTACTAGAGAACCTTCATCCTGTATAAAACCCAACCTCTGAATAATTTTTTTTTATCAGATTTCCATATGCCAATTGGCCAGTATTCTTAAATGCAATGAAAATGCATTATTTTCCTGCCCAGATTCCCTGCCATCTCTTTCTGGGTGCCCGGCTCCCATTAAGCTCTGTGAAGGCAACCCTACACAAATGCTGTCTTAGTAACTACTGCTTCTGGCTGAGTCTCAGTTGTCCTCTCTCACATTGGCTCCTCACCATGCCTGGCGAATGGCATACTTCTAAGTTAGATTTGACACCAATCCAATGAAATAGGCGTTCCTTTCCCAGCAATTGTTTTTAAGGTAGTGCTACCTTAAAACCCTAACAATTTCATCTGCTCTTTCAGATATTTTGTTTGCCCATTGAAACAGGTCATTTCAAAATCTCGCTTTCTTTGATTTTAAAGAAATGGTTACTACACTGGCCTCATACAGCTTTCCTGTTGTTTTCCTCTGATTTACTTACCAGGAGACTCCGGGTCCTTTATATTTGTACTAGGTCCTATAGTCATACTTTGAAACTTCTGAATCCTAGATTCCTTTATGGCTCATGGTTTTGCATCATAGCAGGATAAGGGAATGAGATTACAATCAGATACTCAATGAATTGGAAGTTCACAAGAGTAGAAAAACTCATCAAGATGACAATTATTGGAGCAAATAAATTCATTGTTCTAAAATACTCACTTTGTAGAACATACCAGTTTCACAATGCCGTTGTAAATGTAGGAAATTGGTCAGAAATCTACTTAATGAAACAAGTGTGTCAGGAGAGCACCTTACCACAGCACCTAGGCAAGGCACACCTTTCCAGGCAAAAGAAGATGGAGGGAGGGAGTTTTAAAGTGAGGCTTCCTTAAAGGCCCCTCTAACTACACTTAGGGGTTGAATAAGAGATAAAGTATGTCATCACATAGTACTTGAATGAAGGTTATCTGGCTGAAACATCTAGCCACTACGTTTGAGGCACAGCCCATCTGGAATTTCTGTGCTGCTAATAAGCATCTCTATGTGGCCAGTGCTACCTTGCTATATAGCTGACCCCAGACAATACAAAATCATCTCATCAGAGATGCTCTCAGGGTACCAGTAAATAGTTGTATCTTCATCAGCTATTACTTCTAGGGTAATAGAGACCCCATAGACTGTGGATGAAGTTTGACAGTGACACCAAGAAGCACTGGACTATCTGCATTCATGCCAGAACAGCCACAGTACCTCCTCTTGTGAAAGTGCAAATGCTTGTGTGATAAGAAGCCTCTGCTGCAGGGAACAGAGTAAATTCTACTCGAGAAGGAGAGGGGCCTGTATTTCAAGTCTTTCATCCCACGTCTCAGGGTAGGTTGGGAGTTTTTTAGCCTACTGATGCAGTAAAAGCCAAGGAACCATTACCTAAAACATTATTCCAGGTTGGGCTTAAGGTAAATTATATCTCAGAATAAGTTGATGGACACAATTAGGTCAAAACAGTAAGAGGAAAGAAAGCAGGTAGCAGATAAACTCTTCCCCAGAGCCTGGGCTTCTAGTGACTGGAAGACAATGCCCCTAATCTCTGTCATGGGAATACAGAACCAACCCAAATGGTCAATAAAAGGATGATTATTAAGCAAAAGTCACAATAACAGTTGATAATAATGCTACCACTTCTACAATGAAGTATAGTTCAAACTATAGTTCTGAATGTAATTATTATGGAATAAACACATTTTGACAGTATATAAATAAGTAGCAAATTACTCAAAGCTATAAAACATACCCTTATCCTTTCTATTTTTGCAGCTACTATGTGATCTATTTTGAGCTTGAAATTTTCTACCAGCAACTGTATAAGACTCAGTGGTGGGGAGCCATTAATGAAATCGTGAACAATCTGAGACTGAAGAGACTTCCATTGACTGAAGCTCAATTACATGAGCAATTTAAGAAAAAATTTGGTTTCAAAAAAGCTATGAAATGCAAGGTATATCACTTACTATCACAAAATGCACAAAATGTAAGAAGCTACATTCATTAACATGAGTTCATGTTTCATAGGTCCAGGCTGTGAGGCTCAAGAAGAACACTGAGATGAGTTGTTGGGGGTTTGGAGTTTCCTAGAAGGGTCATTAGTGGCCATGGACAGATAGACAGTAACACAGCAGGCAGGACCTCTGAGTAGAGTTCAGGCCCTAGCACCAAACAGACAGTATGATGCAGGGCTGTGAGAGGAAATTGGGTCCCAGGAGGCAGGAGTGTGTGTGTGTGTGTGTGTGTGTGTGTGTGTGTGTGTGTGTGTGTTCTTTCCTAGGACTTCTCTGACAATAGGGTTGGTTTTATATATAGCACAAGCTTGCAGGCAAGCTCTCTGATGCCCAGACAAAAGACAGGGAAATGAGTAGCAAGCAAGGCCTGTGACCACCAACACTCCCTGGTATGCAAATTCTCTTCCCCAGGAGAGAGCCCCTAGGACCTGAAGTCTATTAGCCTGAAACTTGACAAAGTCTCAGTAGGGTGCCTTGGTGTCCCCTGAGAATGGAAGGGCTCCTATAGCTGTTCCAAGATTATACTCTTATACTAGGGATGAAATTATGCTTAAAGAAACACTTCGATATGAAATAAAAAAGTCAATTCTTTATTAGCTAATAATCTATATGGTTCTAGATTATACATTTTTGGCAAAGTACAAATTGCCAATAAACTGACTGTATTGTGGTTAGTCTGAATGGCAAATTTTTACTGATTTCTAATGTTTAAACCACTTTCAAAGGAAAGCTCCTTTGAAGAACTCTTGTATTGCTATCACTTCTATTACAACAATGAGAAATGGGAGGTGCAGAGAGTTAATGTAGTCACACAGTCAGTAAGTGGCACCAGCTGGCTTCACCCTGGCACACAGACTGAGGGACAGAGCTGGCACCCTGCGTCAGCCCTCCACCTATTTTACAGACTTTGCCTGAGCTACGGCTGATGAATAGGCTCTTCAACTTGAAACGTTATACTTTCCATTTATCTGTTTCAAAAAACCATAATTTTAAAACTCTGATAACCAGTCTAAATTAAAATATTTATCAGAACATCTCAAAGAACAACACAACATTTTTAGCTCTTTACCTGAGAACTACAAAAATAAGGAAAAGTCTCTTCAGCTATTACCTCAAGTTTCTTGAGTTTTCCTTAAGTCCGAGAGAAGCAGATAACTTTCTTTTTTTTTTAATTAATTTATTCATATTACATCTCAATTGTTAGCCCATCCCTTGTATCCTCCCATTCCTCCCTCCCTCCCACTTCCCCCTTACTCCCCTCCCCTATGTCTGTGACTGAGGGAGACCTC
Source organism: Acomys percivali (assembly GCA_907169655.1). Classification (NCBI taxonomy): domain Eukaryota; kingdom Metazoa; phylum Chordata; class Mammalia; order Rodentia; family Muridae; genus Acomys; species Acomys percivali. Next base: position 3,538,925 of record CAJRSG010002426.1, on the reverse strand, counting down.
CCCCCCATATATGCTCTTAGGGTATCGAGTCTCTTCTTGGTAACTGAAGCAGATAACTTTCATTTGCTTTTAAAATAGTTCAGGAAGATATCTGTCCACTTTGCTGAAATTGTCTACAAGGATAAAGTTACAGTTTACTCTAAAAGGAAGGAAACAATCTTTCGAAATATATTTTCCGTATTCTCAATATTTCCTTGTAGCCTATGACTTATAGCATTGTTCAGGGAGCCACCCTTCACTTGGCTCCTGTGGCAGCATGGCAAAAATCAAGCAGCACTCTTGTGACTCTGTTAATAAATTCTGTGCTCCTTTCTTCTCTTTAAAGAAAACTTTAGATGTATTTTTATTAAAAAACTATTTTAAAAACTAATACTGACCTTTTAAATAATTTTAGAGTATCCCATTTGGTATGAAGTCAGCCGTGGAAAGAGGCTTGTCTGCTGTTTTCCACACATTTAGCCGTAAAACCTCAAGCTCAACAATCAATGTTTCTGATGAAGCAGGCTACACCATTTTCCATCATGCTGCCCTGCACAACCGGGTCTCCATCATATGTCAGCTGTGCAACGCCAACTTCAACGTCAACCAGAGACGCTTCATCATGTTCAGCCAAGGTTCCATTTAGTTTTTAAACCTTGCTCAATACTGAGTGAGCCCAACTAATGTAAAGCAGAATTTAAATGTAGTATGTAGCCAGTTGTCCTTTAAGCACTTTTTAATGTGAAAAGAATCTTTAATAATGAAAAATCTGTTCATCCTTGTCCTTCTCAGATTCCATCTGATAAATAGCTATGGCTCACAGTGTGAGTAAATATAAGTAGCTCTGTTACTGCTAAAGCAGCACAGCCTCCCAGCTGCAAGCTTTGATCAGCTTTTGAAAGGCAGAGTATCAATGTCAAGTCTGACAAAGGTGTTGTGTGCATGCAACGTGTCTACATGTCTCGGCCAGACACTGTACTCCACTTTGATGTAATTCTGCTCTTTGTATCAACACATTGTCCGTTTCTTCTTTCTAATTCATTTAGAAAACTGCTATATATTAGTAATCATGTTTCTATGTGGATTTTCTTTTTAAGCAGAGTCATCTAAAGTGGATATGAAAAAAGAAAGAAACGGTAAGGCATAAGTGAAATATGTGTATATGTGTATGTATGTGTGTGTATATCCTAAAACTGTTTTGCTGGGTGTGGTGACACAAGATTTTAATTCTAGCACATGGGAGATAGAAGCAGGAAACAGGGCTTAAGGTCATCCTTAGTTATATAGTAAGTTCAAACTAGCCTGGACTGAATGAAATTCTGTCTTGAAAATAAACAATTACCCTGTCAAAAAAATAAAAATTTTATAGTGTACACTCTATAAATGTTTTGATGCAGGAAAATATAAAATACTGAAGCTTTCATTTTCATTTTTAAGTATAATTTTTCGGCTCATGGTTATTGATATTCATAAATTAGGTGTTCCTTTCTAAATAATACTTAACTGGGAATTTCCTATTTTTCTACTTGCTTTATAAGTTCACTTTTCAAAGTGGTTTTGTCCGTTTGTACATAAGCATTTTAGACCTGGGATTGCAGCTCAGCTATATGGTGCTTGCCCAGCCATGTGTAAGGCCCTAATTTTAATGCTATTCTCACAAACAAGTTAATATAATTTAGACAATTTACTTTCTAATGCCAATAATGATACATGGGCTCTGAGGAAATAACTGCTTTTGCTGAGGTCAAAGTTTTGAGATAAGTATGGGATATGAACACAGAACGAAAACAAAAAACCCTTGTCCCTAGGTTTCTATTTCCTTTTTATACATTTAAGAGCCTTACCATATATCTTCAGAGTCTATATAAGGTAATTAAAGGAGAGTTCTTTCCTAAAGCAAACAAACAAAAAACCACAACTCCTTTAAAGGGCCACAACTGGCAAAAGCAGAGAGGGACTACCATATTTTTCATACTATACGATGCACCTGACCATAAGACGCACCCAGTTTTTAAAGCAGTAAAACAAAACAGTAAAAACCACAATAGGACCATAAGGTGCACCACAATCCTCACCCACTTCAACTTCTTTTGGGGAAAAGTGTGTCTTATGGTCTAAAAAACATGGCAGGTACTTGAACTGGCCACCTTACTGTGGTGAAGGAACCTGAGAGTTCTCTGCAGAGGGAACCTGACCGTATTTTTCTCTGTATTCCAGTCATCCCCCAGGCTCCCCACTAGCAGGAACTAGACAAATAACTTTCTTAGTGTTTATTTTGGAGTATTTGTTTTAATATTATATAGCACTAAGCTGTACGGTTGGCTTCATAAAGGCATGCTTATTTATTACTTATGTATTTTAGGAGTGCTAGCGCTCTGACTACTGAACACTGTGATTGATCTCAGGTCCAACACCTCTACACCTGGCTGCACAAGCTTGTTCACTGGAAGCAACCATCTGCCTACTGTCCTTCAAAGCTGATTACACACTTACTGAGAAAAGAGGCTGGATGCCGATCCACTTCGCTGCCTTCTATGACAACATCTGCATCATCATTGCTCTCTGTAGGAAGGATCCCAGCTTGCTGGAGGCTGAGGCGACAGCAGAGTGAGTTATCGAGCATTTGTAAGGACTTCTGCCTTCCTTACTACCTTACGGGTATAACTGGTGTGGGGGCTTGAAAGCTATGCAAAGCGCTGATGCCCTCTCTGGTTGTCATTTTCTTCTCTTACCTTAGAATTTGTAAAGACCCGAGAGCTCCCATCTGCCTATGTGCGTTTCCTAGAGGAATAAAGTATGGATCCTGGGAATTTCTCTAACTTTCGTATCAATAATATAGCTTCATAGATAGGTTTATTAGGCTAACGATGTGAGTGAGGAGGAGAAAGTTGCTCTTGTCTCCTATATAATCAGGAGGTAGTTTCAGGTTAAAGTAGCTAGACCAGTATCACAGCAGAAGTAAGTACGTGTTTCTAGACGAGAAAAGAAGCAAAGAGAAAAGTTGGAAACAAGAAACATCTGCAGCTGTCTTCTGTTTCATAATTCTGCTGAGGAGCCACTTTTAGAGTGGAGGTGTAAAGTCTTCCCAAGGCTCGCCTAGGGACCTAAAGACCAGGTGATTATAGTGATTTCCTGAACCAACTTGCCATGAGGATACTGTAGTCTAAGTCTTCCAATAGCCTAGCCACTGCTTGCATATTGGTTGTTTGAACGACACTAGGCTTCTCTTATTGCTCCTTATTACATGGCTTCCCTACCACAGTGCAAAATGGCAACTACCCCTGTGTCCATTCATGCCTACATTATAGGAAGGTGTAGAAAGACAGAGGGAAGGTATCAGCACACTCCTTTCTCTTCACTTCCATGACCATCCTGTTGGCCACACTTGTTGCACTGTCACATACCTACCTACCTATGAGGGGCAGGGGGAGGTGGGACACTGGGCTGGATAACCATGCACACAACCCAAGTATCTTCACTATGTAAAACAACCCACCATCAGTTTTCATACCGTTAGTTTAGACTACAATGAGGACACTAAGTGTTTCGAATTGAATATAAAATATTAAAAAAAAATGTGCTCGACATCTATCAAATCTATTTGATATTTGTAAAATGGTTGCTAATACTCAGTTATGGGTCAAGTAATTTATAGGGCTACTGGAAAGATTAGATAGGATGATGTCTTTTAATAATTTTGTGTAGTATCAACTTCCAAACCAGAGATGACTACTAAGGACACGTAGGCAGGGAGGTAAATCTGTGGAACGCTCAGATCGAGAACCTAAAGGAAGACAAAGTGATGGTATAAATTAGGGTTCTTGCATCAATACAAAAAGCCAATGTGATGCTGTATGTGTGCTCAGTACTGTTACAATGTGTGTTCGATTTTTAGGAACCAGTGTACTCCACTGTTACTTGCTGCCACTTCAGGAGCACTGGACACTATTCAGTACCTGTTTTCTCTTGGAGCTAACTGGAGAAAAACAGACACAAAAGGAAATAATATCATTCACTTGTCAGTGCTTACTTTTCATACAGAAGTACTCAAGTATATAATAGAGTTGGATATCCCTGAACTTCCAGTTTGGAAAACGTTGGTAGGTGAGTATAGGACATATGATTTCATTATAAGTTTTGGTTATTCTATATATGATCATTGATATGATGAAATGGAATAAATGAATAAAATAATATAACATGTATATCTTTAAAATTAAAGAAAATGAAATAAATTTATGCATTGAAACCAACAATAGTACAGTTGATAAAGGGAATTATATTTTTATGTGCAAAAGTAGTTTGATTTCTAACTCAAAGACTGGTAACCCAGACTATATCTTACACAATTATTTTTATTTTTTATTTTCCAACGTTCTTAGAAGTCAGAACATCATTTTCTCTACTAATAAACCAGATTCCAAAAATAAGAAATGAAAAAGGAAATCCAAGCTTAAGTAGCCAAGGTTCTCTTTTGTTTATTCTTTACTCCTAATTTTAGGAAAGTTTTCATTCACATTTTGATGCATGTTTTATAGAAAATTTTGTGTTCAATCTAGCCAGAAAAGCAAGGGTAAGGGTTACAGAGTCAATTGAATGTACCCATCCTTCCTGAAACCCCATTACATTTACATGAAGATTAAACAATGAAATGGTAGCAGCAGTTAAGATTAAAGAAAAAACAGGAGAGCACCTCTTAGACCTCGCCTCCCAGAGAATCCCAAGCCAGTGTTAGGAAGGCACAGAAGGTCTCAGATTTAGATCTCTTAGTCCTGAGCAGGCTGGAGAACAGGCAGTGCCAGGGCTCTCCACAGAGCCCAGCCAGGAGACTAGCAGGCTCCGAGGCTGCTGTTCCTTGGTGAGCAGATGTGGGTAGACCCAGGGAGCAGAGAGAAAGGCAACCAAGGGTATTTCAAGGATGACAGCAAAGAGGTGTTCCAGAGTGGAGTTGGCTTTAGGAAAAGGCAGAGGAAGTGCCAGGGAAATTTAAGAAGATGAATCTGAAATAGGGAGATTACATGCAGGAAAAATTAGTGAGAAATGAAACACCACCATAGATCTCTACAACACCCAGTGGAGAGTGACATTTGTATAGATACTGTACATACTAAGTATTTATTTAAGTAACAATAAATATGGGGAAAGGGAAACAAGAGGCAATGGCAGAGCAGCGTTGGGATGGTTTTCCATTTCTTATAACATGGGGCCATGAGCTGAGCCTAACACCAAGATGAAGCAGTGTCAACCTACGCAGGTCTGGGGAGGCCAAAGCACTGCTTTCCAGAGAATGGGAGGGGGGGTGCTGTAGGTATTTTAGTGGTATGTAACTTTGAATCATGAACCTAAAATAAAAATTAAAACAAAAAGAAAAAGAAAAGAGAACTGATGTTTTCCAATGGAGTAAGATACAGTTAATAGTCCAGCCTGATTCTTCTGGTTTAATATGTTTGGTTCTTTGGGCTAGTGAGATGGCGCAGTAAAGCACCTGCCGGGCAAGCGTGAGGACCAGAATCCAGATGCTAAGCGCACACGTGAACTTGGGCATCATGGCCTGTTTGAAATCCTAGTGGTCAGGTTTGCAAAATTGTTTGAGAATTGCCCCAACTTTGTGTTTAATATAGCTAGAACTATTATTAAAAATAAGGGTATCAGATCAGTTTAATGTATACATGGAAATTTACTAATTTGCAAGACCCCAAAACAATTGCATGAAGATTAAATAGTAACAGCTGCAGACAAGCACTCGGGAGAACATGGAGGACATGACAGCAGTAAAAATGGGAGACAGGCTAATCCCTGGAGCTCGCTGGCCAGCCACTCTGGCCAACTGATGAGCTCTAGTTTCATTGGGAAACTGTCTCAAAAACTATGGTAGAGTCACTCTGGAGGCAGAGGCAGGTGGATATCTGAGTTAGATGCCAGCTTGATCTACAGAGTGAGTTCCAGGACAGCCAGGGCTATACAAAGAAACCCTGTCTCAACACCCCACCCTGCCCCCAAAAAGCAGAGAAGAAGTAGTCAAAGAATAGAAGAAAATGTCAAAATACTCAGTGTCAACTTCTGGACTCCACACCCCAGTACAAATGTACATTCATGCACGTAGAAAAACCACACATTCACACAAATACCAAACACACACACACACACACATTGCACATGAGTGCACACACACAAAACACATACACACACAGATGCACATTTACTTAAATAGTACACAAAAAAAGTGCACATGAATGCATACACACAAAATATACATTCTCACAAACACTATATTCATACAAACAAATGCTTATGAATGCACACACAAAACACATTCACACTAACACTACACACACATTCACACATACACACACTTGAAAAATGATGTCTAACTCTTTGTTAAAAATAGCGTTGGTACCAATCTTGGCATTTGCTAAGTAGTGAGGATATTTTCTGAGTACATAAACCGAAGGAGATACTGGGAAATATCTTTGTGTTTATTTTTATGCACGTACGTTGTTGCACCTTAATCTTTTAAAAGAGTACCTGTGAGGATCACCTTGACTTATAACAGACAACCATTACAAATGCCTCTAATTCTGATCCCTACAAGGATGACTTCAAGGCATAGATCAGTCTCAGTGGCCATTCTTATTGGAGCCATGGTTAGAAAGTTCTGGTGATTACATAGTAATGACATCAGCACCAGAGCAATGAACAGTAAGCTTACTGCCTGTTGCTCTGCCTCAAGCCCTGTAATAGCTCTCTCTCCCACACTGCCCATTTCCACTATGAGCAAAACTCAACAAATTAGAAGCAAGTAATCAGCCTTTGAAGAAGAAGTTGACATTTAGCACAAAGCAGTCTCAATGAGGACCAGGACAGCTCTGGAAACAGAAGCCAGAGAAAGAGATAAGATATAAGCCCATGTTTCCTCACACCATAGACATTGTTTAGAAGTGTACATGATGTTTCATCTTTTGTTTGCAGTTCAAATTCATAACAGATTAAAAAATCACATTATTCATTTTCAGGAAATATACAAAGCATCATATCCAATGTAATGCCTATTAAAATTGTATTGGTAATGTAGTTTACTTTGCCATCCTTCAAATCTCCTACTCAGACTTTATTCAAAACTAGCCATAGGTACATATGAATGTATTATTTTTCAAGTGAATTTGAACTGTATTTCTAGGCAAATATTAGCTATTCAGACAAAAGACAAATATTTTTAGGATTTTTTTCAATAATCATATATATTATAAACCTCAGAGACCTTGGATATACTATGTTAGCTTCTGTTACTGTCACAAATCCCAAGATAATCAAGATCTGCTGAGCAGCTTTATTTGTGCTCACAGGATTGGTTGTAATGAAATAACAACACTTATTACAGGAGCCTATGGCAGAGGCCAGTGACCTATTTGCCTCATGAGAGGTATAATAAAACAGACAAGAAGAAGTGACAGAATCCCACAATCCTGTTCAAGAATATTTCCCCCAAAGATCTAAAACCTATCACTAAGTCCCACCTCTTACAGCTCCCATCATCTTCCAATAGCAAAAAGCTAGTGTCCAACCTATTAAGGAGGGGCCTTAGAGGACCACTCCAGATCCAAGATGTAGCTCAGGATAATCTGTTCAGCTCCTCCCAGAAGACCACAAACAAGGAACATTTAGGCACATGCAGTTGGTGACGGGATAACTTCAATTCTTGTGTTCACTTTACCTATATAAAAACAAAATCAGTCATTCCATTACCTCTCATGTGAATTACAGTTGTGTTTTCTTGTTGACTACTTATCAGAAATGTTGCAGTGTGAAAGCTTAAAGCGAAGGATGATGGCTGTCATGTCCTTAGAAGTAATTTGCTTAGCAAACGATCAATACTGGAAATGTATTTTGGATGCAGGTAATACAAAATATATTAACTATCTGTTTCTTGTCATATATGTTATATTTAGGTCACACATTTTAATATTATATAAAATACATTTATATTAACATAGGCATACATATTTAACACTTGGATCAGATGCAAAGCACATACTCTATCACATATATATATAATATTTATGTTTATATTTTGGGATAGGGTCTCACATATAGCCCATGCTAGCCTTGAATTTGTAATCCTCTTGTCTCACCTTTTTTTTTAAATTAATTTATTCTTGTTACATCTCAATGGTTATCCCATCCCTTGTATCCTCCCATTCTTCCCTCCCTCCCAGTTTTCCCTTATTCCCCTCCCCTATGACTGCTCCTGAGGGGAATTACCTCCCCCTGTATATGCTCATAGGGTATCAAGTCTCTTCTTGGTGACCTGCTGTGCTTCCTCTGAGTGCCACCAGGTCTCCCCCTCCAGGGGACATAGTCAAATGTGAGGCACCAGAGTACGTGAGAAAGTCATATCCTACTCTCCACTCAAGTGTGGAGACTGTTCTGACCATTGGCTAGATCAGGGTAGGGGTTTAAAGTTTACCGCCTGTACTGTCCTTGGCTGGTGCCTTAGTTTGAGCGGGACCTCTTGGCCCAAATCTGCCTATCATAATGTTCTACTTGTAGGTTTCTAGGACCCACTGGATCCTTCTACATTGCTATTCTCACATGGTTCTCTCACCTAGAGTCCCAATAGGATGTCCTCCCCTCTGTCCCAGTTTCCTGGTAAGTGAAGGCTTTCGTGGGACATGCCCATTGGGCTAGTATGCAGATATAAGGGAGTATATACCATTTGAGTCTTTCTGCTTCTGGGTTAACTCGCTCATTATGATCATTTCTAACTCAATCCATTTATCCAAAAATTTTGGGAATTCCTTGTTTTTAATAGCTGAGTAGTATTCCATAGTGTATATGTACCACAGTTTCTTTATCCATTCTTCTACTGAGGGACATTTAGGCTGTTTCCATGATCTGGCTATTATGACTAAGGCTGCTATGAACATGGTTGAGCAAATTTTCTTGTTGTGTGCTGGAGCATCTTCTGGGTATATTCCAAGGAGTGGAATAGCTGGGTCTTGAGGAAGCCCTATTCCCAGTTTTCTGAGATAGCACCAGATAGATTTCCAAAGTGGCTTTACTAGTTTGCATTCCCACCAGCAATGAAGGAGTGTTCCTCTCTCCACACATCCTCTCCAGCATATGGTGTCGCTTGAGTTTTTGATCTTAGCCATTCTGATGGGTGTAAGATGGAATCTCAGAGTTGTTTTGATTTGCATTTCCCTGATGACTAAGGAGGTTGAACATTTCTTTAAGTGTTTCTCAGCCATTTGATATTCTTCTGTTGATAATTCTCTGTTTAGTTCCAAGCCCCATTTCTCAATTGGGTTATTTGGTTTGGTGGTGTTTAATTTCTTGAGTTCTTTATATATTTTGGATATTAGACCTTTGTCAGATGTAGGGTTGGTGAAGATCTTTTCCCAGTCTGTAGGCTGTCGCTTTGTTCTCTTGACGGTGTCTCCAGTCTTACAGAAGCTTCTCAGCCTCATGAGGTCCCATTTATTAATTGTTGACATTAAGGCCTGGGCTGTTGGTGTTCTGTTCAGGAAGTTGTCTCCTGTGCCAATATGTTCCAGGCTCTTCCCCACTTTTTCTTCTAAGTGACTTAGTGTCTCTGGTTTTATGTTGAGGTCTTTAATCCACTTGGATTTGAGTTTTGTGCAAGGGCCTCACCTTTTTTTTAAATTATAAACTTTGTATACATTATATTTGATCATGTTTTCCCCACCCCAACTCCTGCAAGACCGTTCTCTCCTCTATACCTACTCAAGTTTGCTTTTTTGGCTCCGTCTCTAAACAGACAACACAAAACAAAAACCCAAAGGTAAAGAAACCCCCATCACAACATAAATTAAAAAAAAAAAAATAGGCAAAAGTCTGAAAGGACAAAAATGTTAAAACAAAGCAAAATGAAACAAAAAGTAAAAAAATACCAGAGTTTTTGTTTTTGTTGTTGTTGGCCAGCTCGTCCTGGGCATGTGGTCTGCCTGGAGCATGGCTGAGATGCCTAGTGAGAGTCCACTGCAGACATCTAGTTTTCCCTTTGCCAGTGGGTTCCAGTGCAAGTGGCCTCTAGTCTAGGGTGGTGGGTCTTATGGTCTTTCCACCTCCTCTTCCACAGAGATCCCTTAATCTTTAAGGGAAGGGTTTGGTGAAGACATGCCATTTAGGACTGAGTGCTATAGTCTCTCACTCTCTGCGCATAGTCCAGTTGTGGGTCTCTGTGCTAGAAAAGCAAGAAGACGCTTCTGTGATGTGGCCGTGTGAGGCGCTGATCTGTGAGTATAGCAATACGCCACTAGTTAGTCACTTCGTTGTTATGGTCCCTTAGCAGAAGCAAGATTTTCCATGACCTATCTAGTCTCAGGGTCTTGGCCGCTTCAGCAGCGTCAATTGTTGGTTCCATCGCCTCATAGCCTGTTGAGTGCTAGGTTTACAATATATGCTATCCAACTTTGCTTTAAAAGTATGTTTTTAACTATAGAGGACACTTTCTAGACCTACAGTCTAGAAGGCCCTGCTTAGGTCATGGTGTAGCCCACACCAGTTGTTGTAGGTGAGTTCCCACATCAGTTGGCATTAGGAACGCAAACAATCCCCTACATCTATGCTCTCGGGCTAATCTTATCTAGACAGTCCTTCGCTGAGACACTCTTCCCAGGTGATTCCAGGTTACGTCAAGGTGGCAGCTAAATGCAGCCATCACAGAACTGCTATCATTGCCTTCATTTATAAGTTATTTCACACCCACACTTGCACAACTTATTTTTTAAATTGAAAAGTAAAAGAACACGTCAGGCCAGGTTTGTAAGTAGTTCTGGGTTTAGAAACTTCATCGATAGTGTGGCTTCTGTGGCCTGGTTTCTTCACCAATGAAATGGGCTTGTTCTGATAGCAGCACTGTCCACTAGAGCTTTCTAAAAGGATGGAATGTCTGAGCTACCAAGCAGGTGTTCACTTCCCTATGTGTGCATATTGACACATAGCTAATGTTTGTTCCATGATTACTGATGAATGCATAAGGTTAAGTTTATTTAACTCAGTAGAAACATGTTCAGAAGTGCTCTATGTCCCCCCAAAAGTTTCATTTCAGGTAGATAAATAAACGAGCCTCCATTACACTCATATTTTTCAGGGCTTTTGTTTCCTATGGTGTGGTTTCTTATCAACTAAACTGATATAAACATTACAAATATTCAACTAAAGCCAAGTTTTCTTTCTTTTTCTTTTTTTTTTTATACCATGCCCAATGACTAATAATAATTGAGGCCAGTGTTACATTTTACTACCTCTCCATTTTTTCACTCTTTGGTTTAAGATAACATATTATAATAATTAAACAAATACTGCCAAAGACAGTCCAGTACTCAGTGAAGACCTTTACCATGTGGTACGCAGGCATGGTGATGCACACCTGTGATCCCAGCACTTGAGAAGTTGAGACAGGAAAGGTGGTAAAAGGGCTGCATACTGAGTTCCTGTCTACATAAGAAAAATTCTCACAGGCCAAAATTCAGTACTTTAAAGATGATTTAGGTTTGCTAATATAAAGTGTATGATTATGTAAGTTATGTGAAATGAAATGTGCAAACAGAAGAAGCTACTTTCTTATACATAAGACAAAATCATTTCCACATCACTTCAAGTTATTATTCTATACTTTGTAGAACTGTCCATATTTATTTATATCACCATACTATGAACATTATTTTGATATTGTTAAGATAAACTGACTATAAATTATTTTAAATTGCCTATACTTATTTTAGTCTTTTTTTTTTTCAGGCACCATTCCTGCCTTAGTCAATCTATTAAAATGTCCCAAAATAAAACTGCAGTGTAAAACTGTTGGGTTAATGAGCAATATCTCAACTCATGTGAGTGTAGTACATGCTATGGTGGAGGCAGGAGGCATCCCTGCTTTGATCAACCTGCTGGCGTCTGATGAACCGGAACTACATTCCCGCTGTGCTGTTGTTCTGTATGATATTGCTAAGTGTGAAAACAAGGATGTTATTGCCAAATATGTGAGTACCATTTTATAGAACATTTTTAGCTGACAGGTATTGTCTCACATAGAAGACAGACAGCAGGGACAATCCCCTAGGGATGGTGAGGGAAGGAGAGGGGAAACACTGCAGCACAGCAGGCATTTCAGTGAGTGCTAGGGGCCTAATGCTCTGCACGACAGGGTGTAGACTGAGTGGCCCCAGAGTAGTTTTCATAGTATATACTGGTTGTTTCTTGTTTAAATGAAGATATTAGTTCTGTGTGAGAAATATATCCCAAATGTGTACCTGAAGGAACTAGACAAAAATTGCTTTTGGTATATACCAAGCAATTGTTGCTATGCTTTATTTTCTCAAATAAACCCTACCCTCCTGTGTCCACTAATAATTTAAACTCTGTCTTTAGATATTTACAAATGAAGTGAAATTGCTTGATTTGATTCTTCAGCTGTTTCTTCATATAGCTGTTTCTTCAATATGGATTGGACCATCTGTCAGGCTTGATGCTGTTATTTGACTTCCTTATGGTGGAAAACAATTTCTGTCCTGTTTTCTTTGTGCTTTTTAAAAAATGTGCCTTTGTTCACTTTTTAAAACTTCTCTGAAAAAGTTTGTGGTCTCCAGCATCAATCCATTA
>CAJRSG010002426.1:3479416-3526312 GCA_907169655.1 Acomys percivali | reverse complement strand
TCCTGAGTTACTCAGTTTTATCTACTTACCTTTCTTATTAATGGATTCTGGCAATTACTAGGGTAAAATCTCTGTGTATGCAGTATACTTAGGCTTTGCTGTGCCATTCCATTTTATTGGGTCAGATAATGCATGGTTATGTGGTTATCTTAGTTCAGCAATAATACTGTATTTTTCTGCATAAGAATTATTCAGCTGTCTTACTGATCTGTGTGACATCACTAGACACTAGACTCTTTTATAAGGATATATTTATAGAAAGATTACAGACTTGCAAACAAAACTGCATCAATCTTAAATGAATTCAAATGTAATCCCCTTTGTTTCTTTTTAGAATGGAATTCCAGCTCTGATCAATCTCTTGAGCCTCAACATAGAAAGTGTGCTGGTGAATGTGATGAACTGTATCCGGGTGCTATGTATGGGGAATGAAAGCAACCAGCGAGCAATGCGAGACTACAATGGCATCCGGTACCTCATCCAGTTCCTCAGTTCTGATTCAGGTGAGCCTCACCGATCTGCTTAAAGTGACCACACTTGCCAAACAAAGCAAACAGAGATCTGGATTTCCCTGTGGACAAATATTTTGGATTTATCTTTGAACAGATCTAGACACATAATATAATCTAAATATCTGGAAAATTAAAACTACCAAGCTTGTAGAAATACTCGACTCTCTAAAGTATATTAAAATGTTTAGCTAGAAATGTCCATAAATAAAAATATTAGCATGAATAATGAAATAGATCATATAATATGTTTGGGGAGATTTCTTCCTGTATGAATATATATTCATTAGAAGATGTTTTGCAATGTACAGTAAGAACTTCAGATTTGCTTTTTTATATCTGATATCAAAATTCAAGGAAATCAGCAGGTACCTGCTTCTAAAGTGCACCTCAGTTCCAGGAACCCCAGCGGTATCAGGCTGCTTCTGTAGCAGCTGAAAATGGGCCATTTAGGTCCCATAAGAAAAGTGTCATCACCGTGAATGTATGTAATAGTATGAGCTTTCCATTTTTGAGGACAAAAACAAGGGTAAAGACATGCCCATTTTGTCCCTGCTAGCTTTGTCATATGTCTTTCTGCCCCAGTTCATCATATATAAATATAGAATAAACACAAAATAAAAACACTGGGTAAAAGATAAGCCAAGGTAAAGAATAGGAAGGAAGAATGTTGGAGAGAGCTTGCTTTTATTTTAGAATTTCAAATTTCAACAAGTGTCTTTTTGTAGGAATCTGTAAAGACATTAAAACTTCCCTTTGAACTCTTAGTTTTCTGCTATAAGTTTCTCTATACCTCTTACTGTACTCTACTGGCTACTGGAGAGCAGCACAGGGGAACAGCTCTTATACACAGTTTAATGATATAAATTTTGTTTATAATTCTTTATCTTATTTGTGCCATTAATTAAAACTTAAAGAGACTAGCTCTTTTTCACCTGGACTGTTCTAGATATTATAAAAGCAGTACTTACAGCAGTAATTTTAATAAATGAGTTCATGAAAAATAAAAATAATTAAAAGAATTCCATGTAGCCTGGCAAGATTGCTCAGTGGTTAAGTATACACACTGCTCTTCTAGAAGATATGAGTTCAATTCCCAGCATCCATATGAGACAGGTCACAGCCATCTGTAACCTCAGCTCCAGGGCATCCCCTGCCCTCTATGGAAACCTGCTATCATGTGCACAGATACATACATATAACTAAAAATCATAAAAATATTAAAAAATAATTCCCTGTTAGGTCTTTGCCTGATCTAAAACCTAGTTATAAGCACTGTTTTACCACATTGTAATCTATACTGTTGTCTTTAAGAAGTATAAAATTTTTTTATTTAAAAATAATTATTTTGCTTAAATTTTATATATAACTTTAGTATTTTAACAACCAATTCTTTTTACTATGATCCAGCTTCCTAACCCATAGAGTATTAATAAAATAGTCTTAAAGTGGGCTCACAGTTTTTATCTGTTTTGCTTTGTTTTTTGGGGAAAAAAAGTTGATTTGGTAAAGCAATCTTTCATAAATATTTTAAGATTGTTTTGGGGTGAAAATTACAATTTTTGCTCAATTTTTGTGGCAAATTTTGATTAAGACTATATTGTTGTTGTTGTTGTTGTTGTTATTATTATTATTATTATTATTATTATTATTATTATTATTATTATTACTGAGATGAGGTCTCATTGGGTAGACCAGGCTAGCCTAGAACTTGCAGAGATCCCCATGACTCCCAAGTGCTAGGATTAAAGGCATATCCAGCTTACTTGTACAATACTAAAGTGCTGGGGTTTATAAAATTGGAAGCAAGGCAACAATAGCAATTAAACAGTCCAGAAACTGGGGAATCATAATTAATATCACTAATGAAAATAGATAAATACCATTTAACACTACATGAACTATCCTTAAAGAACATAATGCCACTTTTTAAATGTTCTGAATGGAGGTACATATCTTGAATCATGAGAAACATTTAATAAACCTAAACTGAGGTTTAAAATAGATGATTAATATTCATTTAAAAAGTCTAAGTCACAAAACATAAAGACAAAGAACTATTGTATATTATAAAAGATATAGAAATATCATAAATGGAATGCATGCTGTCAATCTGGATCCTATGCTGAGAGAAAAGTATGATAAGGACATTACAGGATAGAAGATAAAATATGATTAAAGCATTGCATCTATTAATTGCTCTGTGCATCTGTATGTTTACAAATAGCCTCAAATGCGTGGGGAAGTGCCTGCAGGCATCACAGTCAACAGCATAGTGTAGGAAGTGTAGGAAAGTAAACTGTAGCTTGGCATAGTGGTACACTCATTCAGCTCCACAATGTGGGAGGCAGAGCCAGGATCTCCATGAGTCTGAGGTCACTTTATCTTGTATAATGATTTTCAAGCTAGCCAGGGAAGAATTAGATGGATCGATAGATTGATCGATCAATAGATAGATAGATGGATAGATAGCCAGGGAAGAATTATATATGTATATAGGTAAATAGACAGATAGATAAATGATAGCGCAAAACTAAGTTGGAGATAGAAACATATATAACAATGTATTCAATTTATAAATACAGTTGAAGTGTATGAGTTCTCTCACTTATTATAACTGTTCTGTAAATTACAAGAACAAAATAAAATGAAGTATCATTTTTGTCTAGCAAGTTGGCAGGTTATATGTATTCATTTTTAATGATAAGAGTTATATTCAAGAAGAAAAAGTCAATTTGATATGTCTGAGTTCTGATTATGGAAGATAAAAGTGCTACTGGTTCTTTTAGAAATAGATCTACTGAAATATACTGATTTACTACAGTAATTCATAAGACTCTATGCTAAGGAAAAAATGTATTAATAAATATCTACATGTTAAGAAAATTTCTCCTGGAATTATTTAAAACAGTAAAAAGTTTGAAGCAACATATATTTTCAAAGTGGATATGACCATTAATGCGATATTTAGAAGGCATTTTTTACATTTATGTTCATAAAGGAATGGAGAAAATATTTAAACTGTACACAAAATTATAGATATTATATTTATAGCACAATAACATTGAATATATCTATAATTATCTAAATATGCGAAGTATCTCTGTAAGAAGTAGTCGACAAGATAGAATCTAAACAGTTTATTAATATTTCTGTTTCCTAAATTCTTTGAATTTATAACTTGGTTTTGTAATGTGCAGAGCTATCCTACAGTGTGGTAGAGTTACATTTTGCAGTGACTTGTTTGTTACTCTTGACTCCTTTGAAGATGTGCTGAAGGCAGTGTCCTCGGCTACGATCGCAGAGGTTGGTCGGGACAACAAGGAGGTGCAGGATGCTATAGCAAGGGAAGGGGTGATCCCTCCCCTGGTCGACCTCTTTAAAGGGAAGCAGCTCAGTGTCCAAGTGAAAGGTGCAATGGCTGTGGAGTCACTGGCGAGGTGCAACCCTTTAATCCAGAAGGCATTTCTGGAAAGAAAATTAACTAAAGACCTCTTAAAACTTCTAAAGGTAGGGATCTTATCATTACTCTTCCAATTGTTTAGATGATTTACTTTATTTTGAACTGTATTTGGAGATTGGAAAAACAAACCAAATTCTAGCATGCATGTTTTATGAAAATATACAACCCTAATGTGTTCAATACACATTCCCTGAATGACTGGCCCGTTTTTGTCTTAATAGGCCTTTCAAATAGATGTTAAGGAACAAGGAGCCATAGCACTTTGGGCACTGGCGGGACAAACCCTGAAACAACAAAAGTTTATGGCAGAACAGATAGGATACAACTTCATAATAAACATGCTCTTGTCACCATCTGCTAAGATGCAGTATGTGGGTGAGTTATTTTCTATGCATAACTGCCGATGTGGTACACACTGAAGTCCTTACCGACCTCTTACGTTTTATTACCAGGGGGTGAAGCAGTCATAGCCCTAAGTAAGGACAGCAGGATGCATCAGAATCAGATATGTGAAGGAAATGGCATTGCACCACTAGTTCGCCTGCTGAGGATTAATAAAATAGCAGAAGGCACACTCCTGAGCGTCATCAGAGCAGTGGGGTCCATCTGTGTTGGTTTGTATATAGTCTCAATTTCTTAATTACTATGAGAAAAATAAAAGGCCTAGGCAGAGAAGTAGAGATTGTTTCTTTATCATTATTCATGCTATAAAAGACCTCAAAGATTTATAAGTAGTTTCTCCAAGACTTTGGTGATTTAATGTGGTGACATTAAGAATTTCATGTCTGTCTTGCTCTTAAATTCTGAGTAGACTAGAAAATGAAGATAGTGAACACTGACTATTTTAAACTGAAAGAATCCCTTTTATTTTAAGATAAGTTTAAATTGTCAAGAGCCATAAATTTCTTAAGGTTAACTTTCAATTATATTTTTTCAATTCTTGTTTAGTTATATAAACAAAGAATTATTTATATAAAGCAATCTTTGTTGCAATAGAATTGACATTTTAGAGTACATGAAAAAAGCGCAGAATGTTTAGTGACTGATCTACCAATAAAATCTGGGCTCTCAGTTGACCCTCACGAGTTCAGAATAGGGTCTGCAGGTGCAAGAGGAAAGAAGCTTTTTGTGCAAGCCTGGTTTTCCAGGTAATTGAATTTTCTCAGAAGGCCATAGTTGTTGAAGTTAGTAGCTCCACTTTCCTTTCTTGCCTATGAAAAATACCTGCAGAAACTCATTAATCCAGAAAATAATGTTTCTTTCATAGCTGGAATCTATGGTATATATTCAAGTTATAATAAAATTGTAGTAAATGAGGGTTGAAGAGAAGGTTCGGTGGTTAAAAGAGCTTGTTACTCACCCAGAGGACCTAGGCCAATTTGTAACACCCATGTTCTCAGCACCCTGCCTGTAACTCCAGCAGGCATGATGGGGTACCTATACATGTAAGCATACATAAGACATAGTCACACAAATCAAACAATTCTAGTAAATAATAATACATAATATACATATTATATAAACAAATTATATGTAATCAAATAAATTAAATTCTATTTTAGAATTATATATAGTATGTAAAATACATATATATATTTGTTTGATCATCTCACAACAACTGTCCTTAGATGAGGATGGTGAAAGAGAAAAAATAAAATGGGTGTTGTTCGTTCTACTCCCCCTATTTAATTTAAACTTTCCAAGTAACAATATGTGGCTGGCTTTTTGTCACTGCTCAGAGAAGCCTAAACTTGTATTTCTATTAAGTAATAATGTTACTATATGTATATAGTATACATATAAATATATTTATACTATATTTGAGAATATAAACCTACTATATATGTCATGGAATTCCTTGGCATTAAACAAAATTAAAATTTTTTATGCAATGAGATTGAATTTTCTCCTGATATTAAGTTGCAACTTAAAGTATAGAAATGTTGTAAAGGAAGACAATACGTTTATGTTTTTAGTATATGAAATTTAAGAAAGCTAGAAATTTTAACTTTGATTAGTCAGTTTTTATAGATTAAAAACCTTTAATAGAAAACAACAACTATAAACTTGAGTACCAGGGTATATAGTATTTTAAACTAATGATAGTTGTTATTCTTTAGTAATGTAGCATTTTCAAATTTATGTGCTGTGCCTCTATTATGAAACCATCTATAATTCTAGTAATGAATTGTCCATGCTTATTCATTTTGCCCTTTAAAATTTTAATACAGGGGTATTGAAATACTGTCAGTATACCATGTTTTAAAAGTTTGCTAGCCATATTACCTTAAGATAGTTTATCAACCAAAGTCAAGATAAGTTCAACTCTATAATTTACTAGATGGAACAAAAACATGACCCCATTGACCCATGAGGACTTTACAGGTGTGGCCCACACAAGCAATCCCTTGAGTCAACAGTATGTTGTGGAGGAGAATGCCTTTCCAGTGCTTATTCAGCTACTAAGAAGTCACCCTTCACCCAACATTAAGGTATATATTAAGGTTTAAATGTTTCTGACACAGTAAATGAAATATATACAGCACCTTTAAGACTAATTTGTATCTTAGATTATGCAAGTTTACAAGCATAACAACTTTTAAAACAAAAATCTAAGAGTTTTAAGCAGAAAAGATTAATGTAGTAAATATTAATTTCTTCAAATATGACATGAAAGTCTTATGTGCTTATTCTTTAGCTATTTTTTTCTTAGCCATTCATTGTGTATTTACAGAATAGCTTTCTTTTTCCTCAGTTAGTGATTGTTAAAATTGGGTGGGAATAGTGGCACTGTTTCTCAAGAACAAGGAAACACCTATCAAAATAGAATGGGCTGGCTCTCAGCCAATGCTCTCAAGGCTTCATTACAAAAACTTACTATAAGGTCTTTGAGTATTATTCACTCTTCTATCCACTAGTAAAATGTCCTTAATAACCCAGCATCAATTAAATTTTACCAAAGCCATAAAAATTCACGAGTTTCATAGGTGGCCAAGCAGGAAATTATAACAACAAAAAATACATTTTCTTCTCATAATCTTCCCGGGGCTCAGTTAGTGATGAGGGAATAGAAATACATGGAATAATGTGTTAGTGAATAGTAACATTTCCTTTTATAGATAAATTGCAAAAAATATCCTGTTATTTGGCCAATCAGGATATGATGAGAAATAAAAAAATACAGGAGATTAATGGGCTAGTGAATTATAATATTTTCTTTTGTAGATATACTGTAAGAAAAAATGTCATAAGGTATTTGGCCTTTCAGGATACAAAAGGGATGATTTAATTGCAAGAGTTCAGTGGGGGAAATAAAGAGAAGCATAAGCTACAAGTCATTTTTGGCTTGACTTATAAATAAAAATTATAGACATTTAAGTTATAAGTATATTTCATAAGATTATGGAAGTGTTACAAAAATACATTTATGTTTAAATGTATTTTAATGGAAAAACTTCCATTTTATCCATCTGTAATTCAGTTTATTTTTCAATAGTTTTTGAAACTTGTTAAACTGTAACAAATACTTTCAGTCATTTTCCTGAAATTAGGCTGTACAGCAGACAGAATATTTCAAAATAGATATGTTTTTCAAATTCTTAACATTTTTCATAGAAAGGCATAGAACAGCCCTTTTAAAAGCTGTTGTTAAGTCCAGCAATGTATGTTGTTCTGCTTTCTGATGGGAGGTAAGTGAAAGTTAAACAACTCTAAAAACCAGAAGGAAAAGACTGTGCCTCAATTCTACTTTTATAAAGTTTTGCTTAAATGCTTAGGCAGTCTTAGACTTTGACAGCTCTGTGGTCATTATCAAATTAAAACAGCCTTTAAGCCCATGCTAGCAAACATTTACAAACTATGGTTGGAGGTGGAAGGGATACAACTGCACATGTAGAGTTAGGACTGTATCTTTGTATGTGCTCCGCTATCCCTGGTGACACCTGTCCCGACCACGGTACCCTCAGAAGGAATGCATGATGGTCTCTGGTCACCAAGGAAATGGGGATTTCCTGTCCACTAAAACTTGTGAGGACTAGTCCTTCAGAGCCGTGTTACTCTTTAAATGGTAGTCAGAGAACTGTAATCAATACATGGTACTTTAAAAACATTTTATATTTCCATAATCTAGTCTATATATTTCCGTAATGAAATATATTCTCCAGTCATGTGTGAGTGAAAGTTAATTTCTGAAAACATATATTTAGGTTGAAGTGGCATTTTCGCTGGCATGCATCGTCCTAGGGAATGCTTTTCTACAGAAAGAATTACAAGAAAATGAAGGATTTGAGTATTCTGATGTACTTTATCTTCTTCACTCAAAAGATAAGGTAGGGACTTCACAACACTTCTGTGTGCTCACCTAGGGGAGAATGCTTCTAAGCAGATGCTGTCAGTTATGACCAGGTGACCTTCATGGCAACATCCAAGTGTATTACTTAAGAGAGTATATAACATGACTCTTTGTAGGTCATGAGTCTGTAATGGTGTGATAATGTGTCCCAAATTTTTCATAGCTGCCACACATCTTCCTTGACATGCATCCATTTTAATGCTTGAGAAGAAGTCTCTGTCCTTAATCGAAGCGTTGACTTAATTTCATGCTTTTTTGTCCCAGCCATCCCCTTCTTATTATACACTACTGCAGTGAAGCCTTAAAGTGCTTTATGATGAAGAGGGAGTTTTTCCCAAGACAGCTAATATGATGCAATTATTTTTCTTTAAAGAAATTTCCCTCAATAATGTCCTATTTCTCTTTTTGTTAAGAATAAAATGCGGTAATAAAAAGAAAAAAAAAGAATAAAAGAATAAAATGCAGGAGGGTGGGAACAGGAAGATAAGAGCAAGGGGATTCCAATCAAGATGTAATGTAAATAAATTATAATAAAATATGTATAAAAAGAATAAAATGCATTTTAATAGGCAGTATCTCAAAATCCAGTGAGTACTATATAAATGATTGATATTTCCCCCTTTTCTAGGACATCTGCTTGCGAGCAGGTTATGCACTAACCCTTTTTGCCTTCAATAATCGTTTTCAACAGTATTTAATATTGGAAACAGGAATGATAACCTTATCTATTTTTGAGCCTTTTCTTCAATCCAAAGTTGAAACGGAGAGGGCAATGGCAGCATTTCAGGTACATGGGTACAAACAATTTATATTGGCAAGTTTGTCATCTTAGTGGACACTTCTTTATTTGGGATCCAGAAAACTGTTTAATTTATGAAACTTAGTATTTTGCACATCAGCCCCTCTATGTCACGAAAAGTGCATTATCAGGACTGCTTTATTTACATGGAATTTTTTTAGGTTCTATCTGATGTCTGTAACAATCCTGTGAGGTCAGCAGACACCATGTTTAAAGGTGCTATGGAAAGAGACATGGTTGAGCTGGAAACAGGTCTAATTGCCCACTGTGAGTGACTGCATGGCTTCTCCTATCCTGCAGCAGTGTTTAGGCTCCTCGTTGGCTTATGATTACTTTTCAGAGCTTTTTCACCCACAGCCTTGTGAAGTTTTTCTCTTCTAATTCAAGGACCAATGTTGCAAAAATTGGAGAAAGAGCAATGTGTGGCCTGGCATAGTCATGGCTAGTACCCTTTGGGGGAGAACTTTAACTCTTCCCTGGGAGTCCATGAGATGTTTTCCTTACACCCTAAGAAGGCCCCAAATCATAAATGATTGAGAGAATCTCAGTAGCAAATGTTCACCAATTCTATGTTTTGTTTTGTTTTAGATTATCGTATTAGCTAAAGTCATTATAGACGTGGACCACATTACTTTGACTGCAAGAGGTGTTACTATTTTAGTTGACAGTTTGTATTCAGTCCACATTCCTACTATTGTCCTGACAGGTAAGAAATAGCTAGCAAACAAACAAACAAACACAAAAATACCTAATGACATCAACACAAAGGAACACGCTGTATACAACACCGATTATTAAAATGATTTAGACTGGAATCGCAGCAGTACTAAAACATGCCTGATTCTCTGTTGCATAGTTTCAAGTTAGGCTACCTGAAAACTCTGAACATACATATCTGGATGGAGTAGTGAGCATCCATGCCTAACAGAAATGCAGTAACGCTTAACACAGCTTTTTTTTCTTTCCTAATTATTATTTCAAACTTCTAATGATTTTCTAGACTATAAAGTGAAACTTCAATTATACACCAACCTTTGTGTCACTAGAAATGCATATGGTATACAGTCATACATACATACAATCATACATTATTTATATACATAAAATGAAAGAATCCTAACTGAAAAACAGTGAATATATTTTGAAGTTTTGGATGGCAGAAAGCTTTCAAGTTTAAAATTTTCTCCTTTTTTACTTAAATAAACCTGTGTAAGTTTTAGTATGTGTCACAGAAAATCTATCAACTAGAAGCAACTGTAATTCCACATTTACACAAAAATATTTTTTCTTCTTTTTAATTTAACAGAGAGGTTTTGTACCTTGAAAAAAATTTAAATGCTATGCACAAGGGAACAAAAAAGCACATATCAGCTATCAGTTCCTTATAATATTAGAATTTTCTTTGTTTAATTCTAGGTAATTTAATAGCTAGCCTGGTTCATTCTAGAGCTGGTATTCCAGAAGCTTTTCTCACACAAGGGACAATCCAGCGGCTCTGCTACCACTTGTACTCAGGAAGGGAAGAGGTAAAAACTGAAAGCTATTTATAAAATGTAATGTGCTGCAAATAATAAAATCTGCTTCTTTCACACAAGGATATACCTTTTCTTTAGGATATCATATAATTCATAATAACTCAAAATAGTTGAACTTTCCAATATTAGTCATATCTGACATCTATAATTCTGAGTCCCACAAAAGGCACACATTTATTTTAACTCCAACATTTAAACAGAATATTACAAAGCTATAAATTTACAACAATTAAGTATTTTAAAACTGTGGGGCTGAAAAGAAGGTTCTAGAGCATGTACTGTGCTTGCAGAGGACCCTAGTTTGGCTCCCAGCACCTATATTGGATGGCTCACTACTGCCTGTAACTCTGGTTTCTGGGGATCCAATACCATTTCTTAGTTTTAATGGGGATGGACACACACACACACACACACACACACACACACACACACACACACCAATCTTTGACTAACTTACAGAAAGTCATCTTGGAAAAGGAAAATTGACGCATAACTGCTTGTAAATATGTGGAAAGTCTCTCAATAAAGCTATATACATGACTTTATATATACTTTATGATCAATTGCCTCACAGAAGAAAGCAGGGTGAGTTTAAAAAGAGGACACACTTTAGTATCATGTTTATTAAGATGTTTAAAAATGTTTAAAATCTAATACTGGTTCAAGTTCATCTCTGAACTAAAATAAAAAGTGAAACTGTGAAATGAGTTGTTTTGATTCTAAAATTAAGATTTACTCTACAAAACCTCATGTCAGATTTCATGCCAGTAATCTCAGCACTCAGCAGGCTGAGACAGGAGAATTTCTCCTATTTCAAAGCCAGTCTGGGTTACACAGAAATTTAGAATGTGCCCTGTGAAAGAATGACAAGCAAAATTGTGAAGTGCACCATATTTTAAGAACAAAGTATGACATGGATCTAAGAAAGTGCCATAATGAAACCATTGCTTTGTATAACTGAAAATGTAAAAACTCAATGTATAAATAAATACAATGTGATTGAACAGAAATTTATAACTAAATGTTTAGACAGTATCTCAAAATAACTGGTTACATAGCCAGTGGGTGAGCCTTTTAGCTTCATTTTTTTTTAAATACTCTTGGTAATTCAAAAAGGAAGCCGAGTATGCTCATATTGTGAGCAATGACTAGAAACCAATGTAAATTAGCAGTATTCTCTAGAAATAGGGCAGAGAATGTGCCCAGAAAGTGGAATTAGTGATCTGGCTTGCACGAGCTATTATGCTCCTACCTGGTGACTGATGTCTGTTTACATTCATATTTGAGACTCCTGTTTACAGAAATAATAATAATTATTACTTGTGTTTTAGAAGTAAGGCTTTTCTGTGTAACAGCCCTTACTGTCCTGGAACTCACTTTGTAGACTAGGCTGGCCTCATACTCAGAGATCCATCTGCCTCAGCCTCCCTAGTACTGGGATTAAAGGCATGCATCTCCACACCTGGCTTACAAAATTATCTTAATATTTATCTTATTTTTTAATACTGTATATGTGTGTGTTTGTATAGGTATGTGCATGTAAATACAAGTGCCCATGGAGGCCAGAAGAGGGTGTTGGATCCCCCTGGATTTGGAATTCCAGGTGTTTTGAGCTTCCTGATGTGGGTGCTGGGTTCCAAACTCTGGTTCAACTGAGACTTTCATAAGAAGTGGCTAATTAGTGCTCTGGGCTAGATAATTTTTATTAGATTTTTGGGACTATTATACCAAGTGTTTCCCCCTCTTTTCCTCTCCAGCTTTTCCTTTACCCTTCCCCACTCCCCTACCCATCAAGACCAATTTGTGCTGCTCCAACGATCCTGAATGTATGGTCTTCCACG
The DNA here is from genome assembly GCA_907169655.1 of Acomys percivali. Classification (NCBI taxonomy): domain Eukaryota; kingdom Metazoa; phylum Chordata; class Mammalia; order Rodentia; family Muridae; genus Acomys; species Acomys percivali. The sequence goes on along the minus strand of CAJRSG010002426.1, from coordinate 3,513,814 downwards.
GGAGTGTGGCTGCTTTAGCAGGGACTATGCTCTGAAGAGAAGACTGTCTCTCCCTATCCCAGCAGGGTTCAGGCTTGCATGGGCTTTGTGCATGCTATTGAACATACCCTGAATTTCCATCGAGATGCCTTGCTGCACGCAGAAGACCAGCTCCTGTAGTCAGCTACTGCCTCTGGCTATTGAATTCTTCCTGTCAAAGCCATCATAGCCCAGTGCTTAACAAGTTTCTTCTTATAAAATAATGTTCAAAAGTGTATATGAATATATTTAGCTCTGGGTAAACTGTATAATTTAAAATGGTCAAATAGCAAATTTCATGTTAGTTATATTTTGTCATAATAAAATATTAGGAAAATGTGTAAAAAGTTTCTTTGCATTTTAGGTTCGCACAGCATGTTCCTGTGCCCTTGGCTACCTAACTTACAATGCACATGCCTTCCGCATCCTGTTAAGTGAGTGCAGGAACAAGCCTAACCAATTCCTGCGCATAACAAATAACATCAGCAGAGATGCAAAAATTAACCCTGCATTCCTAAAGGAGTTTGAAATTCAGCAAAGTGTGGGGCTTCCATCCCTAAGGTACTGTGCCATTATAAGAAGTTGCGGAAGTGTTGTTATTAGTAAAGATCTCAGGAGATCTTTGGGAGTCCAGCACATAAAACTCCCCTTGAAATGCAAATCCTCTGTATGCCAATGTAGAAGCCTAGCCGTGAATGAATGGTCATTGCTGAAGGCTGTTTTTACTTATTTTTGAATGCCAAGTGTCTACTGCTTGTCAGTCACTGTGTCAAACACACCGCAGCAGGTTTCTGTTTGAGATCGGTATTAAGTATTAAGTGTCTGCCCTCACTTTAAGTGTGTTATCCACCAAGGAAAAGTAGTAAAATTCATTTCATTTCAGCCATGACACACTGCCGTGATTATCTGGGGCTATGTAAAAGTTGGCAGATTTATTCTTCTGTGTGTAAGCAGGTCTAGGCCCAGGAAAGATGGGATTTGGCTATAATTGTTTCCTACAAGTATGCCACAAAGTAGAAGGCCCTGTTTCAAAGTTAAGATGAAAACTTCTCTTCTTCTCACTTTATCAAACTAACTAACTAAATGCACTATCCCTAGGGTTGGTGGCACTTGCTCCCAATCCTAGTACTGGGGAGGAAACAAAGTGGCCCCCCAGAGCTTCCCAGCTGGCCAGCCCATCCTATTGGATGAGTTTTGGACCCATGGCATTCCTCATCAGCACAGCCACTTCAAAGGCTGCAAGACTTACTGAGGTTGGAGATGCTATAGCAATAGGCCAGAACTGATGCTACCCCTGGGTGTAGAAAGTCTAATAAGACTGGACCCATATTTTCTTGGAGAGAAGTGCTTAGAAATAAGAAACAAGCAGCATAATGTGTAGCTTTGGTGATATACAAGAGCCATGTGGTCTGCCACCTGATCACAACAAAACCTTTGGCAACAGTGAAGCACAGGGTGGGCAAACCACTTCTCAAAGCAATTCCTAGGAATCCTGAAGGCCAGTGCTGAAGGAGTGGCAGGCTAGCCCTATTGTCCCGCAGTGAAGAAAGAAGTGCTCAGGACCGGATGATGGGGAGGTGGATGAACAGAGGCAATGGGGAGCTGACAGAGGAATGGCTTTCCATGTCCTTCTGGTAGCACAACCACTGGATAGTTGAGTTCAGAAGTGTGGGGCTTTCTGTGGCTCGTAAGTGTTCAGAAGTGAGAAGGTAAAACAGAACCCTGCACTCACAAAGAATATCCCTTTAACTACTTTCTTGTGAATAGGGGTCATGAATTAATTATTTGTTCTGGCATAGTCAGAATTTCCCCAAAGTTTAATCAAGTAGATGCCAAAAAATTGCCAGTCTTCCTGTATGAGGGTGCTTTAAACTAAGCATGAAAGGAGGCACAGGGGCCCATCCATGTAACAGGCAGTCACTGTCTTTGAGCAAATCAGGAAGTAGCGTGTCAGTGGGATGTCTTTCCAACATCTCTCCCAGAACTGATACATAAACTCCTACATATTTTCCATGTCATGGTGGGTCTCAGGGAAAATGTCAGTACCACACTTCGTCCTCTCCCTGGGAAGATGGACACATTGGTTCTATTTATGGTTACCCACTTGTTTTCTCTCCCAGCAGAAATTCTAATATACCCAGTTCTAACTTCCTGGTTTTTCTGTTGTGCCAGAGTCCCACTGCCCTGTGACACCACTGATTTTTATTGAGCAAACAGTTGGCTAATACTTTAATATTCTGCAGCTTCTGATGAGAGAAAAATCGGGGTCTTTCAGTTGCAGGGGTCAGAGGGCTACCAATGATCATACACATATATGCCCAAAGATAATTTGTCAATATAATCTCTATACTAATCAAGGTGAGGACATTCACTTGACCAGCAAAACACGTGCCCCCTCTGAAGTCAGTCATCCTTCCCAATCATAGGGATGCTGCTCTACTTATTTTGGACACAGTGCTTTGCTATGTCGCCCAGCTCCAATCTCCCTGTCTTCCTCTGCCTCCTCAGTAGCTGGAACAAGAGATGCATGATTAGTGTGCCCAGTTCAATCAGATGTTAGGGATCCTGGGTAGAAAGGATTATTTCAATTTTAGAAATATTTTTTGAAGACTGATAAAATTTATGCCTGATCCAGGAAGCTATTTCTCATTAGCCTACAGATATATTTGAATAATTCTGAACTAAATAGAAAAGCCAAAATAATCTTCACTGCAGATGGATTTCCCAGACTTTTGATCCAAAGCTAAGCAAAAGTTCTTGGAAGGAAACAAGGTTAAAATAGATACAGGCACGTCACAGTAGCTGAAGCTATAGTTATGGTCAAGCATTTTGCTCAGGTGAATTTGTCTCAATGTTATAGTTTCATTATAACCCAAGTTTTTAAATTAAGGAGTGTAAAAATCTTACTGTGGACTATTTCATCTGCTTCTATCCACAGAGCTGAATTATGAGTCTTTCCAAGTAGGAAAGCATTCATATATAGGAAAAGAGCTACTCATGATATATTATTACTATGACATAAGACGGGAATAAGACCCAAGAGTATCTGGTTATATAAACTAATTTTTTTGTTATGGTTTTTGAGTCACAGTCTCTCTGTGTAGCCTTGGCTGTCTGTCCTGGACTGGCTTTATAGACCAGGCTGGCCTTGAACTCACAAAGATCCATCTGGCCCTACCTGGGATTAAAGGCATGCACCACCATGCCCAGCTTAAATTAATCAATTTTAAGTAGAAAAAAAATCATTTTAAGTAGATTATTTAAATAGATTATTTTAACAAGTGAAAAAGTCTATTTTAAAAATCCTCTGAAAATTGAAAATCCAAAGCAAATTGTATAAATTAATATAAAACACAATGTGAACTCTAATTTAATAACTTACAATGTTAAATTAGTTTTATTGTTGCATAAATTTAACTTAGTATAAATGATTTATACATCATTCCTACAACTCTGTGGGGAATGGAAAACGTGCTCCTGTTCAATTGTTTTCCTCAAAATCCAGTCTGAGTCCTGCCTTAGTTAGGGTTTTATTGCTGTGAAGAGACACCATGACCACAACAAATCTCATAAAGGAAAACATTTAATTGGGGTTGCCTTACAGTTTATAGGTCTAGTCCATTATCATCATGGTGGGAAGCATGGCAGCATCCAGGCAGACATGGTGCTGGAGAAAGAGCTGAATGCTATATCTTGATCCACAGGCAGTAGGAAGTGACTGCGTGCTATACTGGGCATACACAGCTTGAGCATAGATCTCAAAGTCTGTCTCCACAGTGACTCACTTCCTCCCCACAAGGCCACACTTCCTAACAGTACCACTCCCTATGGGCCAAGTCCCTTCTTCCCATCACTTCAAACATAATGTTCCACATTAGTTATATTTAATATGTGAAATTAGTTAAATAAATGATCAAATATAAGGTAGCATGGGTGTCATTTTCTACATGTATGAGATAGATCATTAGGCCCCTAGAACCTGGAACCTTTATTCATTCCTGGGTTTCTGAGTCTACTATGCCTTCATTTATTATATTTTCTGATTTGTTTTTCCTTTTTAGCTTGGAGAAGAATGGAGGACCATCCGTAATTCCTATCTTTAAAAAAGGTAACCATTTTTTTCTTTTATTTATTTAATGCCTGCTAGTAGTGGCACTTTCTAATTCCATTTTAGGGTTTCTATTGCTGTAATAAAATAAACACCATGACCAAAGGCAAGTTGGGGAGAAAAGGGCTTATTTCATGTAACAGCTTGTAGCCCATCAGCCAGAAAAACAGGGCAGGCACTGATGCAGAAGCCATGGACAAGATCTGATTGCAGGCATTCTCAGTTTCCTTTCCTATACTTTCCTGTAAGCTTCTGTTTTGTAATTCTATATATGGAAGACACATTCTCTTTATAAACCTATATTAACCATTTAAGGTCTTTCTTGCTATTATCAATTGTTAAAGATTTCTCTAGCAAGATGGCACCATTGGTAAAAGCACTTGCCAACAAGCCTAATGACCCAAGTGTGATCCTCAGAGCCTATCTACTAGGAAAGAACTAATTCCCACAACTTGTTAACTCTGATCTCCACACATGTGCTGTGTCACACACACATGCACACATGCACACAAGTAAAACTTTTAAAAAGATCTTTCTCTATTTCCAAGTAAAACGGGAACAAGCCACCATCTAAGCATGTCTTAAACAATTTTTCTCTTGTAAAACTTCTTGTACAATTATCTAAAAATTGTTAGACCAAAGCCACATTGTTTCACTGACACTTGACAGTTTTGACTCAGTTGTTAGTTGACAATTGGGTAGTCTAGGTATGAGAAAATCAGAGACTAGATTTGAAAATATTACTTATTCTATTTTATTTTTATTATTTTTTAATTTTATGTTCATTTACGCTTTGCCTCCATGTGTATCTGAGTGAGGTGTTGGATCCCCTAGAAGAGACAGTTACAGACAGTTGTGAGCTGCCGTGTGGGTGCTGGGAACTGAACTCAGGTCTTCTGGATTAGCAGCCAGTGCTTTTAACTGTATTTTATTTTTTAAAAAAAACCTTTAATTCTGTGTTCTGTGTGTGTCTTTATGGGGGCATGTGCCCAAGTGCAGATGCCCAAGAGGCCAGGTGTCAAATTCCAGTAGAAATAAATTTACAGGAGGCTGTGGGTTCTCTGCCAGAGTACTACATGCTATTGTAAACTGCTAAGCCATCACTTCAAGACCTTATTAGGGATTTAACAGGGAATAAGCATGGATTACTTATTTTCATGAACATGCTTATTAATCAGTTAGCCTTAGAAAATGTCAAATGACAGTGTACATTGCCCCACGATAAATATCTTTGACCTAGCCTGTCAGAAAGAGAGCAGAAACATAAAAAGGGGATTGAAGGACTGGAGGATGGCCCAGTGGTAAAAGCAAATGCTGCTCTTCTAGAAGACAAGTTTAATTCTCAGCACTCATGTACAGCTCACAGTCACCTGTGATTCCAGCTCTGAGGGATGTGACATCCTCAGTGGGCACACGCACACGTGCGCGTGCACACACAAACAGACACACAGAATTCCTTTAAAAAGGGAGAAAAGAAAAATTTATTCAGGAGTATCTGCAGAAAGCTCTTACACATTTTACTTGGGCAGAGAAAATAAGGAGTAGTCAGATTATACTTAGAGCCCTTGACTTGAGAGACATTTAATTGTGACCTTCTTACCTCCAGGAAAAGAGCACAGAAGAAAATCAAGACCTAAGATCCAACCAAAAGATTCTCTGACTTTAATACCTCCTGTAACCAACTTCATGGGGCTCTTTAGGACACCAAAGAAGGCCAATGTTTATCATAACATCTTCTCCTTCTCATCCGGAATTTCATCAGACATAATAAATGTATCAAGACCAAGAATAGTGTGTTTGAACAAGCTTGGGAAACGTGAACAAAAAGCCAACCCAGAGCCCACAGAAAGCTAAGAACTAAAACTGTCCTTTCTTAAAACAGATAATTGTTTATTGCAATAAAATACACAGCATTTTCAGGGGATGGAATTTGTGTTGTTTGAATGTTCTTTATATTAATACTGAATAGCTTTTCTTTCCAGCGTTTCACATGGCATTTAATATCAGGTCAGTTATTGCCTCAAAAAATAAATAGAATTTCTGTATAGAATGTCTGTACTTATACCTATAAGACATATCAACTGTCATGAGTAGAATAATGTGTGTTTGTGTGTGTGTGTGTGTGTGTGTGTGTGTGTGTGTGTGTGTGTGTATCCATATACCTATAATACCTCTCAAGAGTTAGAAACATTTTAGAGTTGGTATGCTGAGTTAGAGAGTCCATATGTTAACACATACCACAACACTTAAGCTGTCAGTAAGTATTACCAATGTGTGAGGCTTCTGAACATCTAGATAGTCACAGTGGCATCTGGAAGCAACGCCCCTCAGGTATAAAAGGGAGTGTGGTTAAAATGTGTGGCCACTAGAGTTATCTCATCATTATCTATAGGAAGTTCCTTTAGTTTGCATCTGGAAATAAACAAAATCTCCAAACGAACCAGAATTGAAAAAACAAACAAAAACAAAAACAGGAAACATAAACATATACATGCACACCATAAAAATACAAAATTGGATACTACAATATATAAGCAAAAGACCAGTACAACAAAAATTCCCAAACAAAGCAATATGAAACAAAAAGTCTACAAAAATGCCATTGGGGGCTAGAGAGATGGCTCACGGGTTAAGAGCAGTGGCTGATCTTCCAAAGGTCCTGAGTTCAATTCCCACCAACCACATGGTAGCTCACAACCATCTATAATGAGATCTGGTGCCTGTATACATAATGAATAAACCTTTTTAAAAATGCCAGAGTTCATTTTGGGTTGGCTATAAACTGCTGGGCATGGGGCCTATCCTTGCGTGTGGTTTATATACCCCATTATACTCCATTGGAGAAAGAAGAACTTCCTTTGCAAGTGGATGTCAATTACGACTGCTTCGTGTTGAGGGCTGTAAGTTCATGTCCACTTTCCTCTCTCATGGCTGGGACCCCATCTCATGCGAGCCTGTGCAAGCCCTTCGTGTCCTGCCACACGTCTGGGTGTGCATCAGTCCTACTTCTGCCTCATCTCTACACAGCTCCTTAACCTTAAAGGGAAGACGCCCTACACTCTTAAAGATTTTCATTTCTCTATTATATCCTTATAAAAATTATAGACAAGAAAAGCCTCAAAAGAACATACTGAGTTTTACTAGGTGTGCTGGGCCGTATCTGTAATCAAGGGCCTGGGAGGTTCATGCAAGAGTTAAGAGTTCAAGACCAGTGCTGGAGAGGTGGCTCAGTGGTAAAGAGCACTGCTTGCTCTTCCAAAGGACCCGGGTTTAATTCCCTGCACCCACATGGCAGCTCCTAACTGTCTATAACTCCAAGATCTGACAACCTCACACCAATGCACATAAATTAAAATTTTATAGAAGATCAAGACCAGTGTGAACTATACAGTGAGTCCTAGACACATGTCTAGACCACAGAGTGAGACTCTATCTCAAAACAAAAGGCTACCAAGAGACTTGATACCCTATGAGCATATATAGGGGGAGGAAGTCCCCCTCAGGCACAGTCATAGGGGAGGGGAGTAAGGGGAAAATGGGAGGGAGGGAGGAATGGGAGGATACAAGGGATGGGCTAACCATTGAGATGTAGTATGAATAAATTAATAAAATATATGAAAAATAATAAAAATAAAATTAAACAAAGAAAATAACAAACCCCCATTTGGTTTCAGGGAGCCGCCTACCTCTTAGCTTCACTGAAAAGTAACCTCGACACAAGTTTGTCAGTAGAGTCCAGTGTTTCTTCCTTACTCCAACCTCCTTGCCCCTTTTCTTCATGGTCCTCACAGCCAAGCTCTCAAAGGACTAAAGATATGGTTGCTTTCCAGGATTCACTCATTTTTGTTAGCTTATTTGTATCACAGAGTAATTTTGATATACATGCATAGTTATAGCAATGGGAACAACTTTTAATATTTTCAAAAGATAGATTATAAATATATTCATAATATAAATTTGGTACATTTTCTTCCATAATTTCAATGTACTGATAGTTTTGGCCACAGGAAAAGTCTATTAATTTATAATCACATAAACAAAACTCAAATCCCAATGTAAAATGTGAACTCATGAACTAGTTGTTGCTTTTACCTGTTATTTCTTTACCAATTCTGTCACACAGCAGCAATGTAACAACAAAGAATAAAAAGCAATAATGGCTATTTCCAGATGCACTATTTCTAGGAGAAAATGGGTGACTATAAATTGAACAAAAGAATTACTTATGGAACTTTCTAAGAAGAATGTTAGCCTAAAACAGAACTAAAGTAAGAAATGTTTTCATTCTAATGAAGAATGGTGCTGTATACCTGTAATGCTACCATTGGGATGCTGAGGCAGAGGGACCGAGAGAGTTGAAAGCTGCAAACACAAATAAAGTGAGTTACCTGAAAAGGGTCTTTGTTCTATGCTAAATTTTTATCTTTACCTTATGGCTTTTCGATAAAACATGTTACCAAAGATTGGAAAGTTCACAAAATTAACAACTTGGCTCAGTAGTAAGGGCACAAAATAAGCATCTAGCGGCAAAATCAGTGGCGTAAAGAATGTTGTTCTTTTAAAATATTAAGATTTATTATGTATTTTTAAATTTAATATTCATGTTCCACAGGTGTGCCTGCTTCCCGTGAAGGTCAAAAAGGCTGCTGGAGTCCCTGGAACTTGAGTTAATGGCAGTTGTGACCTACCATGTGGGTGCTGGGGTCCTGTGTAAAAAAAAAAAAAAGTATTATTCTTCACAACTAAGCCATATCTTTAGCCCCAGTGATACTATGCTTACAACTACAAACCGCATGCAGTTACTTTAGACAAGAAAAAAAACAAAAACAAAAAAACAAAAAACAGTATCTGCAATACCAAATTCAAAGGTAATTACCACAAACAAACCTTTCTAATCTCACTTATTCTCATCTTAGTAAATACAGTTTAAAATATAACAGATGTGAATGTATGTGGCCTAATTAGACAAAGTTTTAAAAGCATATAGTCTCTTCCAATCATGACACTTGAGAACTTATTAACTAATAATACACGTTCTATTGGTCAACCTTTTTGTGACGTAGAGGGCTATGGTTAGACACAGCCATGACCTGACTGGCCTTTGAAATTTCTTTCTCATTAAATAAGTCAGTCTATTGTAGTAGTAGTCATAAGAAACTGGCTATAGATGTAGAATCCACGATAAGGGACCAACAATGAAAAGATCCACTGTATTTCTCCCAAGGACTTTTTGCTTTTGTTTTTCAGGACTGGGTTTCTCTGTGTAGCCTTAGCTGTCCTGGACTCGCTTTTGTAGACCAGGCTGGCCTCAATCTCAGAGGGCCTCCAGAGTGCTGAGATTAAAGGCGTGTGCCATCACCACCTCCAAGGTCTTTTTTTTCCCCACCTGCCAACATTAATAAATTCTTTTTTTCCCCAAAAACTGTAACATAAAGTTTTTGTCTATCAGAAGAAAAGATATTAGGAAAGGAACTTAAAGTCTAGGGCCTGGGAGACAGCTCACTAGATAAAGCACTTGCTTTGCAAACATGGCCCCGAGTTCAATGCCTAGAAAGTGTTCAACACTGGCAGGCATGACTGTGACCAGCGCTGGGGTGCTGGAGGCAGAGGATTCCTGGAGCTCCCTGGGAGTCTCTTCTAGTCTAACTGGTGAAGCTCCAAGACAATGAGAGTGCTGCTCTCACAGGAAGCTGAGAGCATTCCCGAGTGTGACACCTGGATTGTGAATGACTCCTTACTACCATGTACACTCACACATGCATGCACTGGCATGTTTCCTTACAGGAATATGTATATATGCATGTGTAATAAAAGTCTTGATGCCTAATGAACATATTTAACACCCAAACTTAATTTTATTGTTTGAAATATTACCTGTAGAGACCTTTAAAAATCACAAGTCAAATTGTCATTTTTAATAGTGGTACTTTTATGGCAGCGTCTGCAACTTCTTTGGATATGTCTACTCCAAGAGGACATCTGCATGAAAAATCAGAGCACATTGCTTTACAGTTGCTTCATTCCCTATAACTACTTCTGCACATCATCTGCTTGGAGCTTGGATAACAGAGGAAGTACTGGAGAGTCAGCATAGGTGGTGAGGATTTCTACAAACACAAACCAGGACAACACGACTCCACCTCATTCACAAGAAACCTTCATTCTGAGGTATACCTGCAAGTTCTGCCTCTCTAAAGTACTCCAAATTAGTAAATTTAAAGTGAGTAAAGGCTGGGTGTATGAAGTGCAATGGTTCAATGGTAGACTGTCTGTTTATGCACATGCCAAACCTGGATTCCACAAACTATCAAACAACAACAACAGGACAAATAACCCTTAAAATGAAGCACAAAGAACAAAAGATGCCACCGCCAATAATATTTTACGAAGGTCAAAACGGTAATAGCATTTTAACACATAAAATCAAGCCCAGATTGGTTTATATTTTTGCAAGTCTCTTGGTTTCCATGACTGTTCAGTGCTCACAAGTTGGTTGGTCCTTTTCAACTTGCCCTTGCACTTCTTGACTGGAGTGCTCTGCACCTCTCACCCATGCCATCTGTTCTTCCTCAGCAAGGGAAGGAAACCAAGTTTATGCTTTTCTATGATACTGCTCACTTAACCTGACCCCAGCTCCATAAAGCCACCCCCCAGCCTCAACACTGCCACAAGGGGGCACAACTGGACCAGTCAGAGTCTTCTGAGGGAAAGTTACAATGTTAGTGATTCCTTCAGACACTACCTGAACTCTGGTCATCCACAATCCACATTAACAATCAGTGGTTTCTGCAACATAACTCTCTGGTGCTGAGAAATTCAAAATATCAGAAGAAACAATGTTTAAATGTAACTATGTCAAGTTATGAAACTTGTCCTATACTATTCCTAGACTAACTTGATCAGAACCTGATAGGAAACTAAAAAATTGCTCTTGAGAGAGGAAATAAGGCTCACAGTGAAGGGTGCGTTCCGCTTTATTCTCATCTCTGCTTATAGGGTAGAGTCACAAGCCAGTCTGCTATCTGAATGTTATCTCCATGTTTTCCTTTAAGTTTGGTAACACACTGTCTTTAGATAATACTAGACAAAAGTACATCTCACGAAGAAGGTTTCTGTTCTTTTATTAAAAATATTTTATGTGAGTCGGGAGTGGTGAGGCATGCCTTTAATCCTAGAACTTGGGAGGCAGAGGCAGGCAGACTGCTGTGAGTTTGAGGCCAGCCTGGTCTACAAAGCGAGTCCAGGATAGCCAAGGCTAACACAGAAACCTTGTCTTGAAAAACAAAAAGTATTGTGTGTGTGTGTGTGTGTGTTTGAGTATATGTACATACACCCTCTGTAGGCAGGAGCCCACGGAGATCAGGATGTTGGACTCCCTAGAACTGAAGTTAAGTGTGACTGTGAGCCACAATGTGGGTGCTGGAAACAGAGCCAGGTCCTCCGTAAGAGCAGTCGGCATTCTTAACCACTAAGCCATTTCTCCATGCCTGAAATGTGTTCTTTTCTGGTAAGGTAAGAGACAATATATCATCTTTATTCATGGCCTATAGAAATAGACCATAACTCATATATAGGTTGTTAAAAGTTTTATAAAAGTTTTATAATTTGATTCTGTAGCAGAAATATTTATCAACTATTCCTCAACTATGTTCATGAAAACTAGTAATCTTCCTTTAAGTACCACTAGAAGGTCAACAGAAACTCATATATGAGATACTCAAGGCTTTCTCTTTTATAATAGGACTTGTCTAAATATGATAAATAGTAATACATACTTTGGCTCATATCGGATGTCTTCTACATCATGTAAAATGCCCAAGCCAGCCCGTAACCTTTCAATTCCATTCCTAATAAAAATCATTGAAACAAAATCAATAGTCTCAAGATCCAAAAGAAGAAAACTGAGTATAAGATGTTGATGACGATTACAGTAAATCATGTATTTTGTGGCTTACCATGCAATCATAATGCCATTATCAGTACACAGTCTGGGAGGAGGACACAACAAAGTGCATTGTGTTGCATTTGCTACAATTTCCAATACTCTTCGAATATACAAGTTACTTGCAACACCTCCAGATACAACCTGCAAGAATTGGGAAGATGCGTATGAACAGTTAAGACATATAAATATGAAACAAGCTATTAAATAATCCCAGGGAACAAAACCAGCTTCATTCAAGAGGAAACTATTACATTTGGGGTTAAGCAATAAGTGATATTATTTGCATAGTAAAAATTTGGAGATAATAATCACAATGCTAATGCCAGCATGTATTCATTGCTAACATTTTAAAATATTTTACTATCAGAAAGTGTCTCTGCAACATCTGCAATCATAATACACCAATGTTTTAGACTGCACTTTGTATTTTTAAATTTTTTTGTCATTCAGCTACCCAGCTCTTAAGAAAAGATAACTTTAATGTTCAAAGTAAGATTTAAGACCTATTAAAAAGGAAGATTATCAAGACTTGTAAGCACATTCAAAGGGATTTCATTAAATGAGGGAGGATAGCAGCCTGCTTTTCTAAAATTAGTAACCATAGTAGTTATTCTGGTTTCTTTATTGTACACTGTCTACATTTCAAAAAGAAATATAGCCTGGGTTTTCTTTTTTTCTACACACGCTATAGATATGCTCCATAAAAATGTTTTATCTACATTCAAAATGGCTAAACATTGTTTTTATCCTATATTTCACATTGTCTACGATGAGATACATGGACCTATTTGTCATAAATAAAGTCACCTAGATTCCTAGAGACAAATAACCTACTGGAACAAGATGAGAAGGCTTACTAATACTGCGTTAGTTGGAGGCAACAAATCTCTCTGTTTGCAAAACACAATAGCACGATGTGTTCTTTTCGCAAGGTGGCACGCTGTTGTATGCTGTACTGCAGCAGCAATGTCTGCAGCTGATGACAGGATTTGTCCTTTCTCAATGCCTTCCTCTTTTTCCTTGTGTCTTATTAGCTTATCAATAATGTGCTGAAGTCCCGAAAAAGAAAAATTGCAATTCTTAGCATTCTGCATCGGTGGATTGATAGTAAAATGGCATCTATCTCCTTGTTTGGCCAAATGTTCTATAGCCTTCCCACCACTCATTGTAGAACATTCTGGATGTTTGATTAAAGAAAGTCTTCTTGCCACCTATTAAAAACAAACATTAATTTTTTTTTCATAAAGTACATTTTGACTGAAAATTTAAAAAAGTGACTATTGACCAAGTTAGCTTTATTCCACAGATGTAAGGGTGGTTCAAAATATGCAAGTCAAGCCAGGCATGGTGGTACACGCCTTCAGTCCGAACACTTGGGAGGCAGAGGCAGGTGGGTCTCTGTGATTTTGAGGCCAGCCTGGTCTATGCCAGGGCTATTACAGAGAAACACCGTCTCAAAAGAAAAACAAAACAACCAAAAAGGAAAAAAAAAAAAAAAGCAAGTCAATACATGTAATAACATTTAAAAAATATATTTTTTCAAATGATTCATAGGGTACACATTTTGAAACTATTAAGATATAAAGATAATTCAAATATTACTTTAGAATCCTGAATATACGATTTCTTTTATACAGAGGTTGAAAAATTGAATTTGAAGATGGTTATTTAATGAAAAACTTTGAAAATAAGAATCTGGCTGGGTGGTGGTGGCCCTTTAATCTCAGCACTGTGGAGGTAGAGGCAGGTGGATCTCTGAGTTTGAGGCCAGCCTGGTCTACACAGCAAGTTCTAGGATGACCAGGGCTATATAGAGAAAGCCTGCCTTGAAAAACCAACACACCAATCAAGTGTCCTATTCCTTCTATGATCTCTATTGGTTTATATATGGCAGTAGGTTCCATACCACTAAAACAAAATGTTGTGATGTTAGCAATTCTGCAGTTGATTATGAACATGGGAATTCCACATTAATTTTTATGTATCTTCTTTTCCCTTGAAGGGTTTCATTATATAGCCCCAATTGGCCTGGAACTATGTAGACCAAGCAGGCCTTGAACTCAGAGACCACCTGCCTCGGCTTCCCAAGTGCTGAAGTTAAAGGCATGTACCACCATGCCTTGCCCCAATCTCTGTATATCTTTGTTTTTGTAGAATAGTGGTTTTCCAAACACTTTCATAAGAAGTATTTGACTAAATATATAGCAGTACCTGAAAACTATTTGAGCTTTACATAGAGATGTAAAATTCTTACCATTTTATTAAATGACTAAAAATGACAAAATTGAGATGGACATAGTGGTGACTCACTTACAGTCTCAACACATGGGCAGCTGAAAGAGGAGGATCACTGGGAGTTTTGAGTCCAGCAAGGGTTGCAAAATGAAGCCCTCAAAAGTTAATACAACTCTTAATTTTGAATTTTTGTTTTCTTTTGTTTTCCTCTATGTAGTTTTGGCTGCCCTGAAGCTCACTATGTAGTCTGGGCTGGCCTCACACTCTGAGGTCCACATGCGTCTGCTTTCTAAGTGCTAGGATTAAAGGTGTGCACCACCATGCCTGGCCACAACTCTGGAGTTTTAAGACTTTGCTGCATGGCCCAGGTTTACCTCACACCCACTAAATAACAGAGGTTCGGCCTTGAATTTGTAGTCTATTCTGCTATCCCACCCAGCCTTTTTCAGTAATTTTAAAAAATAGTTTTTCAGTCTACTCAGGTGCTGCTCAGGATTACCTAGATAAGTAGTTTGTAAACTGCTATTTAACTGACAGAACAGAAGGAAAGGAGAGTGACCTCCGCAACAGTACCTTGTCCAGCATGTCACCCGGTGCTATGTCCAAAGACTTCCCGAGAAGCAGAAAATCTGAAACGCCTCGGACTAATGCCAACAGACAGTGACCTCCAGAGATCAAAAGAACTAAAAAAGGAAACTCTACTTTATTGGTCAGCCTAATCGTAAGAGCATGGGCCTCCATATGATGAATTGGAATGAACGGCTTTTTAAACTGATTTATGAGCTGTAAGCTGAAGGATAAGCCGACTCCCAAGCTGAGAGCCAGTCCTGGTTTGATGGTTGTTGCTACAGCTGACAGGTCACTTGGAGAGATGCTACTGGCAGAAAGAGTTTCTTCTACTATTCGTTGAATATTTTCTCTGTGAAGCTGTTGAGCTACTGGAGGAACAATCCCGCCTGTTCTGAAACAAAAAGATAGCCTTTAAGGAATTAGGAAAGGATAAAATGTGACATTGGAAGGCATTCTTGAATCATTGTATTAGTATGTGTGGTAAAATTTGCTTTATAGTGGAAGACTGATAAGAGTTCAATATTGTTGCATCTTTCATGCTGTGTTCAAAACCCCTATGGGTTATTTCTGATGAATGACATCCTGAGAACAGTCTTATAAAGGATTCCAAAGAGGTCATGAACAAAGGAAGACCAGGCTAAAAGTGTATTTAGCTCAAATCAGTCTTCTGAGGAGAGTTCTAGAAATTAGCGCAAGAGGTATTTGTCTGAAGTAACTATATATAAACTGGAAAAAATAATATGAAGGGCCTAGGCATCAAAGATGACTCATATTTAGTAAGGATGACTGAGAGGAAAAAATACTAACAGTGAGAAATATGAAGACGGTTTTGTAAAGATGAGTTTATTTTTAAACACATTGCACTTGAGGTCACACCAGGACAGGAGATAGCTTGCAATCCTAAAATAAAGTTAGGGAACCTAGTGCTCTGAGTTAGCAGTTGAGATTTTGGGTCTATGCGGGACAGCAGATGATCTGCTGAACAAATGTTAAGAATTATCAGGGAGGGTTGGGAATGCAGCTCAGTGGTAAGGCACTTGACTAATACACCCAGGCCTTGCAGTCCGTCTCTAGAAGGGGGAAACAAGTGGAACTTGGCCAGGCACAAATATAGTAACTGGTTTACGGTCCGAGAAGCAACAGGGTCTGTAAAATTCACACATCATTTACTGTATTTTTTGGACCATAAGACCACACTCCTCCCACCAAAAGTGTGTGTGTGTGTGTGGGGGGGGGTGGATTAGGGTGTGCCTTATGGTCCAATTGCTGTTTTTCTTGTTTTACTGCTCTAAAAACTGGGTGCATCTTATAATCCGAAAAAATATGGTAAAAATACTTGACATTGCAAGTGCATGTGGGATAGTCTCTATACACAGATATGAAAATCTTGACAACAGTCAGTAAATTAGTTACTACTTTATATATATTTCAGGAAATGAAACTGTAAGGAAATAATTTTATTTTAACAAGTGCATTTTGCAATAACTTTTTAAAAACGTATTTAAATATATAATAGTTCTCATCTGTTAATAGCAGCAGCATTCTAGAATCATATCAGTTTCAAGGCTCATTTTTTAAAAGTCTAATATATAATTTACTTTGCACTTTGTGGATTACAATTTTTATTATTATTTATGGGAAAGCTGGTGAATGGGAAATGGGTCAGAAGTCAAGTGTCCTCCTTCTACCATGTGGCGTTCCAGGGACTGAACTCAGGTCAGTAGGGCCTTTACTAATGACTCATCTCACTGAGCCTCAGCATTCATTTTTACTTTTGTCTCCACACTTAATGTTTAGTTTAGTAACACTCTCACTGCCATCACCAAGTTCAAAGCCTCTTTACTTTTCCAGCTGCGTCTTCTGATTCTTGGAGACCACAGATTGTGATGTCAGAAGACACTAGAAAACAACCTGTTGTTGACTTATTTCTCATCTCATTTCAAAGTATTTACTTGATTGGAATGTGAGAGTTTGAATTCCAGTCCTTTCCTCCCATTCATTTCTTCCTTCTGTCTTATACCCATTTCTGCATCCTTTGATATTTTATTTTATAGAAATTATGCTAAACAATAAAGACAAACAAGGAGTAAAAGTATGGCTTTATTCTCAAATAATAAGAAAACAGTTTTTAGCCATATTTTAACTTGTATAGAGAATGCAGATGATTAGGGAAGAAACCATTTAACTTTGAAGTTAGAGTGTAGGCAAGGGGCCATGGAGAGCTGAACTCAACTGGTGAGAAAGGAGAGCACTATGGTAAGCAGGATTTGAGGGTTACGTTTACAACAACTGGATGAATGATTTGGACGTGAAGTGGTGAGGAAAAAGTGAGGGCAGTCTGGAAGAAAGGGATGCTGGTGAGCAGTGCTTTACTATCACAGTTCCTACACTGCTGTGCAATGATCCATTCACTATCAGTATCGATAGCAACACAACTGCTATTGCTAATGGCTAGATTCTATTGAACCTTTTATACTTGTCAAATACTGCAGCATGGTCTCTAAAAGAACTCATATTTATTAACATTTAATACAATGCCATTATGATTATCCAGATTTTATAGACAAGCATGCTGAAAATATACACAGTCTCAATGTGAGGTGCTAAGCCAGATTACAAAACTAAATGTCAGCCTGAGGCAAGCAAGCACAGATATGGGAGACCCCACCTGCTTTTGCATTACACATACACCCTCCCTTGTAATTTGTATCTGGCGGCCTAGTTCCTTCATCTGTACCCACTGTGCACACGCAGCCCTTTCCAAACAATGCACTTAGCAACCTCAGAACCTGCTTGATCCCCCCAACCTGTATGGGGCTATCTGCACTTCTGTATATGAACAATGGTAAAAGTTTCCATGGCCCTGTAAAAATAAAAGTTAGACACTTTTTATTCAAATGTATTCTCAACATCCCAGAATTAGAATAGAAAGGCTGAGCCAGCCTGAACTGGCTTGGATGTATGTCAGTCATGATGAAAACCTCTGTGCTCTAAAATCCATTTAGGGAGGGCCCCTATTTACCATCTTATGCCTGTTCATGACTGGGCATGCGTGTGATCAAAACAGATGCATTATGGAAGAGGACATACACAATAGGAAAAATTACTATATGATCTAGTCTATCAATCAAAATAAACAACCACCCAAACTCTGCCTCTGAGTCATCAATCCCTCCTTTTGAAGTCCATGAAAGTCGCCCTGAACAGTAATCATTTTTTTTTCTGAACAGTAATCTTGAGTCCTCTTACCCATGTGCCCCACTGCCAGTCTTGACAGTGTACCCATTTATGACCTGCACTATTGTTTGCTGCTTTTGTGAATCTATGTGAGCTCCTTCCCATTCTTTGGGAAAGTGGCCAAGAGCCTGGAAGTACCTAACCACAAGCTCATCCACTGGGAGCAAACCCATTGAAATGAGGCGTTAACCCGGCACAGCTCATACATCATATTCATATCAGGACTCACCGTGCCAGGGTATTGCCTGCCAAAGGTGTCACTGAACACACTTGTCTAGTGTCCCACTCAAGCGGCCTGCGCTCTGGCTAAGTGGAATGTTTTTGTCTTTTTGCCTTTGTTGGTAACATTCACTTGGAAAGCAATATTCTTTCCATCTCTACTATGAATCAGACATTGTGCTAGCAAGGCAATCAGAGTAGTACAGTGGTCAGTATAGATAGAGACTTCATTATCAGTGCTTAGGTTGACTGGAGGAAAGATTATGACCAGACAAACAAATATATAAAGTGTAAAAAGGATTAGAAAGAAAATATGCATGGCATAGTGATACAGAATGAGCCTAATTTAGATAATTGATATGCTCAGAGTAGGCCTGTCAGTGAAGATAACAGTCAAAAGTTCAGTACATTAAAAAAAAAAAAATCAAAATGTCCACAGCATGGTAATTATTGCTTGGTATTAACTTTATGCTGCCTTACACTGGTAGCTCTCTTTGTAGGTCTGTATGCATTTATATGACAGAAGGGCCTGCTAGGAGTTTGCTGGCCATATTAGTTCCCACTCAGTTTGTTTACCACAGTGTGTTGTTGCAGGCTCTATTTCCTCCATAAATTATTTCCAGGTTACTAAGGAAACTGCTTCTTGTTTTCTGATGTGAAAAGCAATCAGAGAGGATGAAGTAGTTTCCTAACTAATACTAAAAATACCAACCAAACTTTTTTCATTCATCAAACACTGGAAATTGGTAACTTAGAAATGTACTTCAATGTGCTTTGAATTAGCTAATAATTAAAAACAAACCCAAAAACTAGAGATTACATTTAAAATATGGATTTTCACTTTTTGAAAATTCTGAAACTAATGATTTTAAGTCTTACACTTGAGTGACAACAACTGGCTAAAGCCGGGTATGTTTTGCAGTTCATATCTAGTGCAGTTATTTAAGTTACTTGTCCTGTGGTCCTTTGCAAAAGCTGGGTTTATAAACCTTCTACGTTTTAATACAACTAAGTGTCTTAAGTACTATGCTATGCAAGTTCTATGTGTAAATGTTAATAGGTTCTTTTTCAGCTACCAAGTGATGCTTTCCTAGGACTGCTGTTGAGACTATAAGACATACGTGCAGGAAAAAGGCATCACGGAGAGAAAAAACAGAGAAACTATTAATGCTGGGTATGATGTTGCTTCTTTTTGTCATCAGGATAGGCAAAAGCTGAGACCTTACTGTGAACTGTGGAGGGCCTTAAAAGCCAAGACAAGGTATGAGATACTTCTACAGCAGGTTTTGTTTTCTGTTTTTTTTTTGTTTTGTTTTTGAGACAAAGTTAACTAAATGGCAGCAGTTGGCCTCAAACTCACGTCTGCCTGCCTTTGCCTTTGAAGTTCTGTTATTAAAGGCGTATACCACAAGGCATAGCGGTATATGGTGGTAAGTAGTGGTTTTACCAAACAGAGTAAGAATTTTGCTCCTAAAATTTGTCTTTTATACATGATAAATGAAGAAGAATGGTGTAAATTTTCTTTTAAAAGAAGCAGGAAGCCGGGCGTGGTGGCGCACACCTGTAGTCCCAGCACTCGGGAGCCAGAGGCAGGCGGATCACTGTGAGTTTGAGGACAGCCTGGTCTACAAAGTGAGTCCAAGACAGCCAACGCTACACAGAGAAACCCTGTCTCGAAAAGAAAGGAAAAACAAAAAACACAAAACAAAACAAAACAAAAAAGCAGGAAATGACCCAAATAATCCATACTTACTTTAAATGAACTTCCGTCTGGGAATGTATTGCTTCTCCCAACACATTTCCGGTTTCATCCACCACAGCAGCTGCTGTATCATCACAGCTGGTTTCAATTCCCAGTACTAGTTTATGACGAAAACGTGTTCCAGAATGAACACAGAAAGCTCTTAAAAGTCCATAAACTTTACTCTTCAATGGCTTGGAAAAAAATCTTGCTGTCTTATTTAATATCAGCATACTTACTACTATACAAATAATTCCTAGAAGAGAATTACAGAAATATTATTTGTAACTTCATTTGCGATTTTGTTTAAAAAATAATGGATATTCGTTTTATCCTTTAAGTATACTGCCTTACAACATTATAGTAACATTTTAAAAAGTTATCAAAATCTTATACAGGCCCTAGAAATCACTGACTATAAATAAACTGGGTTTTGCAAGAGAAAAATGGAAAACATACAAATATTAATATTCCAAATCGACCATTTCTAAGGTGAAATTCTAAACCCCTCTACTCTCCTGACTTGTTAGTGGAAACACAAGGAACACTAAAAACATTACACAGAATTGCCTTGGTTATGCTGTAGGATGCAAATAAAACTCGGATTTCACGTTCAACCTTGGGTCTCATCCTCAGATTGGTCCCCAATTCGTTTTCTTTTCTTTTTTCTTTTTTTAATTTGGAACACTTTGGTTCAGGTATTCTGGGCAAACAATGCTCAACCTGCACTTTATACAACAGGTAACATTACTGAATAATAGTTATGTGGACAGTCCTATTTAAATGACGTTAAAATTAAGTGTTTAAAAAAAACCGCACATAGTACAGTTGAAAAATAAAGGCCTCCCATTTCCTGGCCCCCCTCTCCCAAAATAGAGTGTACAGCCTTTGGGTAGTTTATTAAAATAAAGGCACACCAATCAAACTTTAATTTTGTAGTTTGGAAACAAGTCCTTTCATTAAGCTTATTCTTAAAAAACAAACAAAAACCTCACGAAATCTCGGCAACGACAATACCCAATCTTTGGATTCACCTCCACTTTTTACCAC
The DNA here is from genome assembly GCA_907169655.1 of Acomys percivali. Taxonomy (NCBI): domain Eukaryota; kingdom Metazoa; phylum Chordata; class Mammalia; order Rodentia; family Muridae; genus Acomys; species Acomys percivali. The sequence continues at coordinate 3,492,691 of CAJRSG010002426.1, read as the reverse complement.
CCTAAGCTTCTTCCTAAATGTTTCTCCCTACTGCCACCCCTCAAAAAAAACAAAACAAAACAAACAAAAAAACCAGCCATCACTAAATATAAACATTCCAACATTCTCAGTGTACAACGTGTGGAATGGGCAAAACGGGTTAGAATCAAAAGCAAACTTAACAGGGAAAGCGGACCTGCAGGGCCTGGGATGGGAAGGAACTATTCGCAGATTCGAGTCCTGAGCTCCCACAGCCTCTCCAGAAGGACTAGGCGACGAAGTGTCTGTCGGCGGGAAGCAAAAAGCCTCGAGGACGCTAGATATTAGCAATTTCTTTTCACCTTCCTGTGAAACTTTTGTCGCCTGCTCTAGGCTCAGGCGCCCGGAAGTGACGTCACAGCAGCGCCACAGTTCCTAGCCCCGCGGTGCTTCCTGTGGCTCGAGAGCCACAATTAGTACTTTAGTGATCTCTTGAGACTGAGCTTGCCCTCCAGCGTTCTTTCCGGGTTTGTTGAGTACCAAGACATGAAGAGATGTCCGAGAGACTGCACTGCGTCCACACTATGCTACATTTAGGAAGAAGTTCTGCCTTCGGCTAGAATTTTGCTGCCACCAGGAGAAAAAGTACTGGGTATAGATAGTGAGTGGAGTGACCTGAGAAACCTTCCATTTTCACGGGTCAAGAATATTTTCATCAGAAATCACAACACCAGCAATACAGCGCTGAGCTCCCAGAGAATAAGTGTTTCTGGTTGTACAGTCTAAAATCACACATTACAACACCCATGGCTGGCTCATTTTATTATCACAAAGTCAAATTAATGGTAAATATTTTAAAAAATATTTGTGTTGCGTTATACAGGACCAGATTACTACTGTACTCAACTTTCTGTGTAGCATGTACTAATTCTTGTTTTGTTTTTGTTGTTTTGTGAGCTTGTTAGTATATTCAAATCGATGTATCTTGAATCGTCTACCTAAACTTTAAAACTGTAGTAAGCAAAGGCTTTATAGTGCACGGTTGGCATACATATCTTTGCTTTGCAGAGTGTGAAGATGAGTAAAAAAAAAAAAAGTAAATCTTAATACAGACTAACAGACTACACTGGATGAGCAGGTACAAATTAAGCTCACAGTTACAATATTGAGCTTAATTTCTTAACTGAGACATATTTCTTTGAGGTGTAACAATAAAGCAACACTTCTGTGCCAGCCTACTGTTAGTGCTCAGGAGAACATCCAGAAAGTACTATACTTAGTGTCCTCATTTACAGGTAATTAGGCTACAAAATTAGGATGAATTTAAAGTTACAGAGTAAGTGCAGCAGATGAATGTTAGAACTGGACCAGGGGACTCTAGAGCCTGTTTGCTTAAATGCCAGAAGACAAACTCATTGGCAACCTTCAGATGAATTTAACAGGAAGAATTTTATAATACGTATTCCTTAAGTGTGTTCCACTAAGATGTGTGTACATGTATAAGAAAATATACATTTCTGTATGATTCAAGGTCTTGCTTTGTTGTCCAAGCTCCTCCTTAACTTCTGGACTTAAGCACTTCTTCCTTCAGTCTCCAAAGTAACTAGGATTACAAACATCCTGAGCGCCTGCCTGGATTTTACTTTATCACACATCCATCAGGACTTTTCCTTTGTGGTGCGTACTTTCTTGGTTGTGAGAGCTAAAAACTTAAGATCCTCCCTCTACAAGTTTCTAAAGGCTATTAGCAAAAGGCAGGTACAAGACAATACAAAGGTAGGGAAATGGAAATGTACACTAAATAGAACGTAACCTGGGAAAGGCCGAGTGGTTTGAATGGCTGCATCTGCGCCCTGGCAAGATCATGACACGATCCTTTGGCTTCCGCATCTGACTCCTTCACAAGCTTTGGCTTGGAAGTGACGGCACTCTGTGTGACTGAGTCTCACATCATATACTGCTAGAATACTACTGTTAAAAAGCTGTCAGAACTAGTAATGTATTAACGTGATGGTGCTGGAGCTACGATAGTTGAGTCTGCTGGGTCTCTCGTCTTTGTGTTGAACAAAACTGTAAAGATCAAATCCAAATTAAATGCATAAGATGAAGGCAGTAGAAATAAGATTAATGCTTTTAATGGCTAATATTTTAAACTTGAGGAATTACTTTCTACTTCAGTCATATATCTATTTAAAATTTGTCATGCACTCTATGGCCACCTGCCTTTTTCTTTTCCAGTTTTCTTTATTAAGCAGCAGTACCATCTTTGACATGAAAAAAATCCTACGAGAGGCAGTACTGCCAGTCTGGTCTCGTTTTAGAAGATTTTTTTTCTTACATTTGGTTTGCTGAGACATGCTTACTCTGTAACTTTTCCTTCAGGTTATCTTCTTATGGCAGAATATATAAAGCATATATAGCTTATCATTTATTTTAACTGTTTTAAGAAGAAGTGGTCTGAAGAACAGTCGTTGTTCTGTAATCTTCACTACCACTGACCTCAAAATTTATCTTTTCAAACTAAATTTTAGTATCTGTTAAACATTAATACTAAAATCTTGGCAACACCTATTCTTTGGAAATCATAAGCACATTTGTCATATTGTGACTATTTCATAGTGTCCACCATATATCAAAACTTCCTTACTTCATTGCTTTACTTACTTCGTTCCTTAGTCCACTGCTTTTAGGACCGTGATCAGGTGGAGAACCATGATGGGAGTACACGTTAGAAGACTATGCGTACCTCACTGAAAGCAAGGAACAAATAAGGAGAATGGGCCCAGGGACAGGATATATGACCCCGGGACCTACTCTGAATAAGCACCATCTCTTAACAACATCTCATAGACAAGCAAACCTTTAGGACTGGACTTTGCAGGAACATTTTAGATGCATACCATTCCACAAAACGTAACAGCTGGACCACATAAATTTAACTTTTGAGTAAGTGCCACATTCTCCAAGTGTGTAAAGCCATGTGCGGTTGTAGTAGGGAGAGGAGAGAGTCAGCTTCTACCCTTCCTATATGCTAACAGTGCAACGAGAGAAGCACATGGTTTTCAGAATTCATAAGAGGACCATCTGTCTCAAGGGGCTGCTGTAGGAAATAGCTAATACATTAATTTTTTTTGGTTCACCAATTCGAATACTAAAGATTTAGAAGAAAACTCCACATTTTTATCCTCTTGATAATGTGGTCAACCAAAATACAAGACTTGAAAAATCTGTTCTGCAAAACTGACAATAAAAATCTATAGCTGCATAAGTGGAAAAGTATTTTATTCATTTTAGAATGTTAACATTTTCTAATTGTAATTCTTTGTTTCTTCAAGACAGGGTTTCTCTGTCTTTTGTCTGTCCTAGACTCGCTTTGTAGACCAGGCTAGTCTTGAACTCAGGCTGTCTCCCCAAGTGCCCCTATGCCTGGCTCTAATTTTAATTCTTATATTTGAGATTTTTAATAAATATATACTTATGCATAATGGAAAGACAAAGACAATTTAGCTTATATGCTAAATTTAAAAATATAGAGAAACAGCCCGGCACAATGGCACACAACTTTAATCCCAGTACTCAGGGAAGCAGAGGCAGGCAGAGTGCTGCACACCTGCACTCAGGACTTGAAGCAGGGCGATTTATAGTTCAACACCAGTTATACAGAGACCTTATCTAAGAAAGAAAACAGTCTCCAAATCCAGACCCTTAGAACCACAGGTGAGCCACTTCCATAGTTATCAAGGGTTAGATACTACATCATAATAAATAAAACATAATACACACACCCTCAAGTTTTACTTGAGACAAGGTCTCACTTTGTAGGCCTGGCTGGACTAGAGCTCCTCATGTAGACTGCGCTACCCTCTACTGCCCAAGTGCTTGGATCACAGGCATGTTGTTACCATAGCGAGCTTACATTTAGTTTTACTAATAAGACTTTGTAGCTTTGTTAGGTTACTGAAAAAGCACTGAGAAAAACAAAATTAACCTAAGCCCAACACCTACTTAAGAGAGAAAGCATTACCCAATAAAGCTGAAGTAGTATGAATACCTGTCATCCAAATATTCAATATTTTGAATCTGATGTTTATAATGTTTATTATTCAGTCATAGGCAAAGGAAAAATTGAAATACATGTAAAAAGCACTTGCTCAATCATTTTTAGTTGGAAACAGAAATCTACAGCACTTAAAAAAACTAAACAAAGTGAAAATGTGTTCTGTCACTCTCCTCTTTTCCCTTATTCTTACTACTCCACTTACATTTAGAGCACTTTACTTGCTTGACTTCCCAATCACGGACCTGTTCCCAATTCCCAATGAACTTACACTAAGACAATGGTTCTCAGCCTTCTAATGTTTAAAACAGTTCATGATGTGATGACCTCCAACTATAAAATTATTTTGTTGCCATGTCATAACTAATCTTGCTGTTACAAATCGTAAGCAATATCTGATATTCAGGATATCCGATATGGGACCCCCGTAAAAGGATTGTTCCACCCCAAAGGGGTCACAACCCATAGATTGACAACTGCTGATCTAAGACACGGTTACTTTCTATTCTGTTAAAAGGTTTATATTAAGCTTTATTGAGTTATACTCCATTGTTTTAATTCAAAACAATAAGGAGTTTGGGGTTGTATTTACTGGTCATATATATTCATGTAAGAGATATAAGTAATATGCTGGATATTAATTCGTAAGTCAAAATTTAGATAAGATAGGCTAAAATTAGTAAGAGAATTTGACAAGAAAAATTCTTAGCTTTTGGTTAAATAAATCCATTCATTAAGCACATGAAGGGGCAACCATCACTTGATAGCTCATGTTGAAGATGTGAGGTTTTTGTGACTATAGAGTGAATCAGTGATGTAGCCATCAAATCAAAATAGGTGAAGTGGTAACTGAGAGTTTACAAGAGACAAGAGTGTCATAGGCACCTCTCCTCTCAATGCCTCTTGTGTTTACCTTTATAATTCATATACATTCTACACAATAAAAAACAAAGTCAATCTTAGAGCCATCATTACAAAGTGGGAGAACTGAGAGACTGTATTTTACGGGCAATGATAAGAGTTGTAGTAATGCTTATTCAATACTGTAAGCACCTCTAGAGAAGTAACGGTTTGTTTGTTTGCACACTCTGTAGCACAAAAATAGCATAACCCAGCAAGCCCCCATAGAGCTACTAGTGAGTATTTTTTAAAGCATTGAAAGTAAAAAGCGTAGAAAACAGGGGGAGGAATTTCTCTATTTCAGTATATAGGCTTTTAAAAGTGAAGTTAAGCTAGGTGGTGGTGGTGCATGCCTTTAATCCTAGCACTTGGGAGGCAGAGGGGAGGTGGATCTCTGAGTTAGAGGCCAGCCTGGTCTACTGAGTGAGTTTCAGACTTACAAAGGAACATTTTTAGCTAATTTTATGAATTCAGTTGTTAAAAAATAAATCTGGAAAGTGTCAGTGTAGTTCTGATGACTGTTTTAGAAGACTTTTAAAATAACTTTACACCAAGGAAAACTTTTTATTAAAGCATTGATTACTAGTTTAAAAACACATGAGAAAAGACAAATATACAAAGGCAGTATTATACAACTGATTTCTAAACTCAGTACTTTTGAAATATGAAACAATGATCACTACCCCTAAGTCTATTTATTGCCACAAACTGATTTATAAGTTGGTCTACGACAATATTCAATCTTATGTTATTGAGTTTTTTAGCTTTATCTTATAACATGTTAGAAATATATTTACTTCTCATAGTAGTAATTTCATACAATTAATGCTAGCAACTCTAGGAAGCTTCCCCAAATCACAAGAATTCAATATAGTTGTTGCTGTGGACATAGGTACCATTTGAGGTTGTCTATACTGAGACTCACACATTTAAAGGAAACATTAATGGGCAAACTGTGGGGATCAAGAGCAGGAGACTAAGACCAGACAGTATTATCAGTTACTTGAGCCTTGCTAACAGAGAATTCCTTACTTCAGTTCTGCCCACTGCAGCTGGCTCCATCTTGTATCTCCTTTTCTAAAGGACAGACTACCAGCGTGCACAACTAAACAATACTTTTAAGCTACTCCAAACCTCAACTATGTGAAATAAGTTATTCTCTTAATTGGTTTAGCAGCTTTATTCTGGAAAAGCAGTAAAACCCACTTTGTTCCAAAATGAGAATGGTGACTCGGAGCCTTGCCGATCTGCTATCAGAGTGAGTCACGAAGGCGAGCCTTCCCAAATTCTGTGATGTAACAAGTGCAAACACGACCTCATTTATCAACACACAATATTAAGCCAGGAAAACAAAAAATACACATATATAGTAGGAAGTGGTGTGTATAAAACAAGAGGGTATGTCATATAAAGTGGAATGTGTACAGTAATAAAAACGTGTATACAGGTGATTCTGCTTTCTAAAAGTCTGCTTAAGCTGACTATGAATGATTGGAATTTTCCTTCCCTAACACAATGCCCATTTGCTATAAGCTGGTCCAGGTTTCTTACAAATCCCTTGTTTCCTTGGATTTAGTTACTGTTCCCTCATTGTGCTACCATCAACTTATAAGCTGGGCCTGCCCAGCCTGCCTGTAAAGCCTCTCTCAGAAATATACCAAGCACATTAGACAGAGGCCTCCTTAAGTAGAGTTCTGCACCTCAAGACAGCCTATGAAGGACCAGCACTTGGCCCTCCAATGTAAGTAAATACCTCTTATTTCACATTATCACAGAAACAGTGCAGTTCACTAACTACTCCTTCCATATAGGAAATACAGTAGCTCTAACAGTTTTTTTCAGTTGCAGAAACATTTCAATACTTATTAATTCCAAAGATCCGAACACCATGCAGCTGTGGCATTTTGGGAATAAGTACACTCAGGAGAGAAGCTGTGTTTAGGATGAAGTGAGTTGAATCATACTTCGTATAGAAACTTGCCAGAAAGTATCTGCAGAGATAAAAAGTTAAAATACACATAGCATCCCAAAATGAAATTACCTAGAATTGACAAATACTATAAAAAGGGGCCAATAAGCACAAGTGCCTAAAAATAAAATCATTTTGATGGTAAAATAAAATGAAACGTTTTAATTTGGGAATTAAAAATTAGGTGCGTATCTTATATTCTTACAATGTGTATAGGAAGGAGCACACTGACGTTTAGCATCCTTGAAAGAAGATGGCTTTCCAAGTTTTCTCATGCCTATGAGAGTTCAAGTGTAGATCACAAACAACTAGTACAAGCTTGGGAAATACTTTATCTCACATGCCTAAGTCAGTATCTTTGAAAGAAACACACATTCGGTTGCCCTTCTGATGACAGCTGATAATGAATGATAGCTGAGCAGTCTCTAACAGTCTAATTGGACACCTGAAAGATGCAGCTGAAAATGCCCTGTTCCGCTATTGTAGGTCAGTACATTTTCCTATACTTTATATCACAGAAGGAGATGTTTTGTATAATATGGTTAGGAAAGAACAGCTGTCTCCACAAATAAAAACATCTGCTGGAAGACTATACATATCTTTTCCAGAAATTCTATAATCTTCCACTTAATCCATATGCCTCAACAAAAAAAAAAAAAAAAAAAAAAAAAGCTTTAAAAACTATGTGTATGAGTGCTTTGTCTACATGTATGTCTGTGTACCATGTGCATGTCAGTCAGCTGTAACCTGCCATGAGGGTGTTGGGAATTGAACCCAGTTCCTTTGAAAGAATAGCTAGTGGTTGGAACTGGTAAGCAATCTCTGCAGCCCCTATTTCTCAATTTTTGCTGCAAAATCTTTCTTCATGCTTTCATATACTTGAAGGCTGTTGTATATTTCCATCACTGAACAAAACAGCATTATCCACTACATCCAGTAGGCCAATTGACTTGTTGCTAATACCATGAATGTTGTCATGTTTTCACCTTACCATACTCTCTTTTAATGAAAATTAGTAAAATCATGGAGAGTGTATGGAAATTACCACACTCTTAAAATAATCTAGATGACTCTTTGAGGAAACGCAATCCCAGGTAGAATCAGTATAAAGCAGTTTATCTACTAAGATGTGTGAAAGAGAGAGACCTGCAATAGAAGACAGAAGCTTCAGTTTAACCCAGGTTCTTAACTAAAAATTGCCATAAGATCTTTACTAACCTAACAGATGAGTTGTTTCTTTTTCTTTCTTTCAAGCTGGGGCCTAAAAGTAGCTCTCGCTGGCCTAGAACTTGGTAAGTAGATCAGACTCAAACCCATGCACCTCCATAGTGTTGAAATTAAGGATATGCTACACTCAAAGTAGCTTGAGTCTCTTTCTTTATCCAAAAGAATCTGTGGTAACTGCATGTCACATCTACCTGATAAATTAAAGCACCTATGAAAACACTTCTGAAAATGATCAAGGCTGACTACAAGATGCTCTCGGTTTGATTCTCAGTGCCACAAAAGGATAAAAAGGAAAAAAAAATACTATATAGATGGCTTGAATGTTACTTTAATTATGCAAGAAATTTAATCAGAATTAACAACTTTGGGTCAAAATTATATTTTGAAAACCAGGGAGACTACGTCTACATACATCTTGGTTGACGTTTTAGTATATCTCTACTTGAAAATTCATCATATGTCAAGCAATTTTCTGTATAGTATACATCAATTTTCTATGTTTTATAGATGAGGAACCTGAGGCTTTTAAGAAAGTGGCCAAAACTACAACGGCTAGGGAAATATCCTAATGATATCGTCTACCTAGCATGTGCAAGGCCAATGTCATATAGCTCAAAACCACTATAGCCCAATGCCACACTTAGGGCTATCTAGCCATTATACCTATTATTACATTTAATTCTGTTAAATTTTAGAGACATTTTCCTTTTGGGTTTAAGTTTTACATAGGACAAAACCAACTAATTTCCACAAAATCTAATAAATATGAAGGAGAGAGAAACATCTATTGCTTTATGATCCTTTCTCTTGAAAATGTCCTAACTATGAAATCATCTACAGAAAACTTGCTTTTCTTAAAAAGTCTTTTCTCCTACTTCACACTGCATTGATACTATCATGGATATAGTCTTATGTATGAAGTCCGTGTGCTAGTGTTAAAATTAAGTTATATGTAATACATATCACATACAAGCTATTGAGTATTGTATTCAAAGCAATATATGTACTTACAAACTTTTAAGTGGGGAAAATATATATTTATTCTTAATTATACCTACTCAGAGCCAACATAGAAAACAGGAGATGGTATTTCATTTTGAATCAATTTGAACAAAAGCATAAAAACATTCAAGAAATGCTTAGGTAGGAATTGGGTAGGAATAAATTATTCAGATGGAGAGAACAGTGATGTAGGTACTGGGAGGAAAACAGACACCAGATTCTGATAGATGCTTTACAAATAATGCATCTGTCTTAGCCTCAAGTACTATTAAGTTAAATACCATCAGTTTGATTTTTCGAGGAGAGGCTGGGTGTTGAGCATTAACCTCAGGATAGCCTTCAAGGAGCTTTGTGGGCATGGCCAAGTTCTTGACCTGGGAGTACAAGTGTGCACTACCATGCACTTTCATGAGGTACTGTGGGTCAAACCTCAGCCCTGGGCATGCTGAGCAAGCCTTCTCCCAACTGAGCTATCCCCATCCCTTGTTAAAACTTTATATACAAGCAAACCAAGCTGAACAGATGATACAGGATTTAATCCAGGTCAGTCTCACAACTGAAGAGTCTGATCTCTATTTTTTTCTAAGCTACTCTTTTCTCAAGAAGTTTGAACTGAGCTTATCTGAATAGAGATGAGTAGCCAATATAATTATCATCAGCATCATCAAATCACTGCTTAGGATAATTACTCTGATATGTAATATAGAATAGTGTGCTCTTATTTTCTTAGAAAAAACAAAGACACAAATGTTTTTGATCTGTGTATCTTAGAATGTTAGATGTACATGCAGGCAGAATTCCATATACATAAAAAGAAAAAGAAGAAGAATGTTAGGTTCACTGATGAACAGTAGTACATCTAGCTGTACTGATTCAAGTAAAAACTGGTTTGTTTCTAACTTGTTAAAAATTGTGCTTTTATCGTGACTCTTTTTATGGCAGCTACTTGTTGATAAAGGTTCTTAAAAAAAACACTGTTCTAAAATCAATTAAATATGATAAACACTTTTCTCTTACCCAATCCATTGTATCTTAACATTTCTACCACTTACAGAATTATTGGAGAAATTGTGAAAAACTTCCGAGAAGATGTAAACTGCACTCCATAGTCGAGCTGTTCCCAGTGGGTTAGGAGCCTTGCTCTACCCTGATCGGGAGTTTCAAAAGGTGTTCCTTTTACTGCATGCAAGAACACATACATCCCCTGAAAAGCAAGCAACAGAGGGTATATCACACACAGAGTTTATCATTACAATCAAACATGGCTCTAGGCTATTTGTGAAAGAGTATATGATTTAAATGAACAAGTTAGGTTTCCTTATAATAGTGAAAAGTTATGATCGGTTTCTATGAAGTATAAAGCTTTCCGGGGTATGTTTTATTTGGTGAAAACCAATACAAGACCAATTAAAAGCAACATGTTAAACAAATATCTGTTTATTACTGCACTCTTCAAAATAGCAAAGGAAGTGGCCTAAATGATCACCAATAAAGCAATGGATAGAGAAAATGTGTATATATATAAATATAGTAAGAGTTTTATTTACCAATAATGAATGAATGTGTGTGTGCGCATGCATGTGCATGCATGAGTGTGTGTGTTGTAACTGACAAAAACAGAAGATAAACTATAAAATGGAGGGGTAACAGGGTACTAAGAGGAAGATAAAATAATGCACACTTTCTAACTTGTAGAATCTAGCTCCAAGTATATTTGCACACATAGGGCATGAACTCAATGGAAAAAGTATGAGGGAAGAGGAAGGATTGAGTGAGGGGATGAAGGAGGGCTACTCCAAGGCGGTGGCGGAAATAATAAAATGTGCATATTTTCTCATATGTGGAATGAAGATTTAGAAACATGAAAGTAGAGGGGATTAGTGGGAGAGAAATGGGATGATTCCAGGAATATGGAGACAATATGAACAAGTCATAGTATTCATATGCTAAATGTCATAATGAGACCCATTATTTTGTACATCAGTTAAAAACAAACATTTAGTGAGCAACTTATGTGTAGAGGCCCTAGAACACGTGTGCACACGAAGCTGAAAGAGATATATCTCTAGCCTTCTTCTCTAGCCATCTTCTGAGGGAGGGTGAGACACAAAAAGAAAGTTTAAGTAATGAGAGGTAAGGCAGAAATCCATGTCACAGCCAGAATACTCAGAAAGTATATGGTCTCTTTTTTTGTAAAGGTTAAAGCTCTGATATTACCACTCTGAATCCCTCATCCATGATGGTTCAGCTTCAGTGACAACTTCTTAGTAAACCTTCAGTAATAATTAACCTCCCGCTTAGGTGCATAAATATATGTAACTTTTTCAGCACGATGATATGTGTTATTTGTATGATGTTTGTTTTCCATTGGTCCCAATACCTGAGAAATAAGAGCTAAAAATAGAACAAGTATTGGACATACTGGAAGATGACATTAAGCCAAGGTGTGTTTGCATTACAAATGCCAGGAAGCCATTTTCACATACACTAAACAGATAGTGAAACAGAAAGTGTCTTTTAAATTGTCTAGTGTATAACTTCTCAAAAATTAAGAACTGGCTCTGCCATGTTGGGTCATAAGGCTCCTCCAAGAGCTATAAACTGTCTAACAAAATCCCCAGTTCCAGGCAGAGGAAATCACCCTTTAAGGTGTTGCTCAGGGAGGTCAAGAACCTTTGCCACTGACCTTTGCTGCCTTCAGAACTTCTAAAGATTCCTTTGCTGGATACACCACACATTTCAGATACAGGACTTGGAGGCAGCTAGCTGCAACTGACCTGGAAGCACTCTTGGCTGGTTAGGTCATTGACTCTGGAGGAGAACTTACTACTGTCACTCTCCTAAGGCAGTAAAATTTCCAACATACTCTTATCCTTGTACCCACAGGTAAGTGTGGCTTTCACTTCATCAAGAAAGCTTCTTTTTCGTAGCAGAGACCATTATAGAAATCCATAACTGGTCAAAACACAGAGAACAACTGACTAAGGGGTACCCACATCTACAACTAAGGCTCAGGGAACACTGCAGCAGATGATGTGATAAGATGTAAGAGTCAGAGGTCCAGGGCATCTGCTGTAAGATAGCATCTTCTATATGTAACAGAGAAGCTGCACCTGTGAATTCTCAATAGTATGGTTACCTAAACAATAACAACAGTAGCTGTTGTTGTTTCCCCCATGAGATGGGGGAGATCTTATGGGACCCACCTCTAGATGAAGAGCTATAGGTTGCTGAGAAAGAGAGAACCAGTCTTTTCCAGGAATGAGCCCTCTGATTGGTTATCCAATCCCGACACGTTTATATACAAGCAACACTAAGTGGACCCAGCATATTGTACTTATATATACACACTAACAATAATAACAAAAGAGGTCATGAACTTGAGAGGGAGTATGGGGGCACAGAAAGAGGGGAAAGGAGGTGGAAATGGTGTAAATACAATATGCAAGTCTCAAAAAAAGTTAACATTTTAATTGAGCTATGTTTAAAATGGGTAGACACTGGTGTATAGATCATTCATCAATAAAGCTGCTATGGAGCTAGGTTGTGACTTGACAGTGAAACACTTGGCATGCTTATCCTAAAAAACATCCTGGGTTCAATCCCAAGCATGAAAACTTAAAAACCAGACAGTATAGTTTTTCATAAAGTTGAAACTAGAAGCAAATTGTAATACAGTTATTTAAAAAAAAAAAACAAAAAAAAAAATCAACAAGATAAACAGAGACAGACTGAGACAGGAGATTAACTCATAAAACATAAAAAAAATTCCCACAGTCCTTTGTACTAGTTAATAGACAATATAATTATGTTTTGCTTTAATGTGGATGTAGTTTTATATTGAACATAAGAGAATTTAAAAATATTTTTGAAGAACTATTATTGTTTTATAAGGAAAAACGAACTACTCTATAACATTACCTCTTAGAATCTAGGAAGAGCAATCTTTTTGCTATTTTCTTCAAACCACATTGTTCTAACTAGTTTAAAATGTGATACTCAAAAGTTTACCTTTTTCAATGAAAAAAAGATAAAGCCTGCACTTTAGTTAGCTCTGTAGTAGTGTTTGCCTAGCAAGTGTGACATCCCAGATCAATTCCCATTAATGCACATGTGCACACACGCACGCATGCACGTGTGCCCACACTCTTAGTATACTCAT
>CAJRSG010002426.1:3424512-3479406 GCA_907169655.1 Acomys percivali | reverse complement strand
GATTATTATTCATAAGCCAAAATAATTAGGAAAAGAAAATACAGAGATACTGACTCATTAGATAGCTGAACTGATAATTGTGTGAACTATTAACTTCATCTTCAAGAAAGAGCTACAGTGGGGCAGAAGGAATATATATATATATATATATATATATATATATATATATATATAGAGAGAGAGAGAGAGAGAGAGAGAGAGAGAGAGAGAGTGTGCGTGTGCGTGTGCGTGTGCGTGTTAGGAGCATTTGCTGCTTTTGCAGAGGACCAATGCTGGGTTCTTAGTACCCATGTTAGGCAGCTGACAACTGGCTCTAACTCTAGCTCCAGGGGATCTGATACCCTCTTCTGGCTTCCACAGGTATCTGAATGCAATTGTGAACATACAGACACATACATAAAATAAGATATATCTTAAAAAACTAAAAGTATGACCGATAGCATCAACTAAAGGTAATCATTGCAGGCTCTGAAGAGCAGTGCACTTTCTACATGACACAGTGATTAGCTCCACTTCCACATGGTTAAAAGCTTTATACTTCACATTCTAATTGGCTGAAATGGGAGCTATCATCAAAGGGAGCTTTAAATTGCAGTCACACCATAATTGCTACATCTACGGTGGTTAGGTTTAAGTTTAAGGCTTTTTAGTGTGGCGAATTAGTGAGACGCATGCTTTCCTACACTGTGCCCACTATCCATTGTATGTTCATGATCATGGACTGTGTGTCAATTTCAAGTCAAGCAGGTGCAAAACAAGGGAGGGAGACTGGATATGGTATCTAGAATACATTTAAACATGTTTGTTTATTAAGTAAACATATATACACATATCATGAGAGAATACAGATATTAAAATATAAAGAAGCCAGATGTGGCAGCTCACTCCTGAAATCCCAGCACTTATAAAGTTGAAAAATGATGAATACCAAGAGTTAAAGGACTGGGGACAGAGTGAGAGCCTGTCTCAAACACCAAAGTAAATCAACAACTGAGATTAAACTCCTAATTACAAAACTGTTATGAACACATAACAGAACACAGAAGGTTCTACAGAAACCCATGGGAGGTAAAATCTGAGTAGTTTTGCTGGACAGGGATTAGACGGCAGAATGAGGAAAAAGAATAGAAAAGCTGAAGCAAAGGCTAAAAGGTAATACTGCGTTTCCAAACTGCTGGAACATAGCCTATAATTAGTTTAGAGACTAATGAACAGAGAGATGGACTCTCTCTCTCCGTACGCTGTAATGATATATTATACCACACAAAGAGCTTGGATTTTACCTAAACACAAAGGAGAATCCTCAAAGGACTTACAAAGAGGCCTTGTGTAGATACACATTCAAAAAATATTTCTAAATCTGAATAAAAGAGAGTAGAAATGAGGCATATGAAGAGGAACACTACTGAGATAATTATCTGAAGGGGCTATAGACGAGTTAATAGTGAATTAGTAAATACAGCATACATAGGAAAAAGTATTAACAAAATGCAAAAGTGACTGTGTCTTAATTGCACAGAACATTGGCCTCTACCTAACTACCTTGGCGTGGCTATTACTAGAGTACCCTTTGCTCACGGAAAGGTCAGAGTAACATTATGTATATATTGCTTTATCTTTGAAATCCATTGATCCTGCAGGCAGTAAAGCCTTTAGATGAGACCTGGAGGGAAGTCAGGAACTGTGTGTGGTAAGGGTTATCACAGGACCATGATGAGCTCCATTTTTGTGCTTGCTTTCAAACGCAAGGTGATCTACTTACAAGCATTAGTCTACAGATAGAAACTGAAAATGCAGATAGGTGAAATGATCTATATAGAATAGCACAAGGAGAGACAAAGAAAAGGATGGATATAATGCAAATAGTCCGAAAGGAAATAAAGAAGACAACCAGGGGTGTACATGGGACAAAGTGATCCTACAGAAGCCAAAATAAGAGTTCTGGTTAAAAGGATACTATTTACCAGGTATGGTGGTATGCATCTTACTTGGGAAGATTACTTAAGCCAATGGTTTCAAAACCATCTGGAGGAACATGGTGAAATATAGTCTCTCTCTCTCTCTCTCTCTGAGACAGGGTCTTTCTATGGAGTTTTGCTTTTCCTGGAACTTGCTATGTAGACTAGGCTGGCCTTGAACTCTCAGACCTACCTGCCTCTGCTTCCCTAATCAAAGAGCCCATGCCACCATGCCTGGTGACTCCATGTCTTACAATAGAGCTGCTCTACCAGAGTCTATCACTTAGAATAGAACTAGCATATGATCCTGGTCAACGTCAACCACATTCCAGATATAAATTACGTGCAAACATTAAAAAACAAACAAACAAACAAACAAACCCATTTCCTTTATTTCTTTCTGTTCTCCTGCTCTAATAAGCATACAATCAATTTAGATTCAATTGAAATTCTACATTAATTGCATCTTTCCATTTCCATTCTACTTTAGCAAGTACTTAAAAGTTAATCCACACTCAGGGTGTTGAGTGGGTTCTCTTCCTAACTGTCAGCTTCAAAGGATGATAAGATGCTCAGTAGTCAATGAAGCCTTGATCTGCAGTGCTAATGCATACAGCGACTATAGGAGTGTGAAAATCAACAAGAAATATTTAGGGTATGATAAAATGCTGAATGTGCTCAGGTTAAAAAGTTTATATTGAGCTGGGTGTGGTGGTGCATGCTTTAATCCCAGCACTTGAGAGGTAGAAGTAGGAGATCTCTGTGAGTTCGAGGCCAGCCTGGTCTACAAAGAGAGTTCCAGGACAGTCAAGGCTACACAGAGAAACAAACAAAAAGGTTATATTGAATAAAGAAGGTATATTTAATTTAGAAAGACTTTGCAAGAATCCAAACCAACGATCTTTATTAGGCTTTAATTAAACAACAAAAAATGCTCAAGTATTCTAGTGAATCAATACATAACCTAAATTATAATTTTTATTAAAATGGCAATGTGAGAAGAAAGTCTTAGAAACAGACCAAATGTTAAATTGTGACAGAAGAAAAAAAGTCTCAACCATTCGAATTCTTCAAAATTAACTCACATTGTCTCAAACCCTGAATTATATGCATTTGTTTATCTTTGCAATGCAGGTTATTGAACTGCACATTTTAAGTAGGTGACTTTTCTAGCCCAGAATATAGAGTCGTTAACAAAATCCCTGTGCTGCTGGGCTTGCCTGGCATTCACAGGGCTGAGTTCAACTCCTAGTACTGAAGAGCAAGGCACCCTCCAAACACCTCTACGTTACAGTATTTATTTATAATGTATTAAATACTAAATATCTTCATGATGTTATGAAACCACCAGTCATTTATCTCCACAACGTTTTTTATCTTTCCAAATTGAAGCTCTGTACTCATTATGTAGAGTGTCATGGCTTCTTCCCTTTAACCCCTTGACAGAGAACCTTAAAGTTTTACACATTTAAAATAAGAGGGAATACTTACCAGATTATGTATTATGTTTGTTAGGGTCCAAGCAACAGGTACACTGAAGAAGGGAATGCTGAGTAATACAATATGAAGCAAGCCAACTCCCAAAGCATATGTCAGCCACATACCGCGGCTGTTCATTACACGAGTATTGGGGTTTACCTCACTGTGGGCAACTCCAACATTCATGTTTGCTCTGTAGGAAAGAAGCAAAGCAAAAGTGCTATAGCTGGAAACCTAAATGCCCACAATTCTGACGTGACAAAACGTTACTGCGTTCCGTTCCCTCCCCCTTCTCATTCTAACATGGAACACACACACCTCCAAAACACACTGTCTACAGATGCCAATGTAAGCAATAGTCATCATAACCAGGTGACACTACAGTCAGGTGGACAAGACTTACTTGTATTGTTTTTTTTTTTTTTTAAGCTTGTTTTTTGCCTGTCAGTTTTATTAAATGAAATAATGGGAAAGAAAGTTCAAACTGGATCCCAGGGTGTTGGACTATTCCTGTATTCCCAGCACTCAGCAGGATTGCCAAAAGTCTGAGGTCAGCCTGGGCCACAGAGCAATACCCTATCTCAAAATTCTTTTGAAAACAAAACAAACAAACAAAAAAACCAAACTATATAGATATGCAACCAGAGTGGAAGCCAGGAGCTAAATAAATGAACAGAATGAACTAATACTAGTTTTTAATTGTGCAAGTTACAGGTTTCATTGTGATATTTCAATGCATACCTACACCGTGCATCAAGGGTATTCCTTCTTATTTCTACTTATTCCTGCTCTTTCCACTTCCATGGTCATCTAGTCAAATCTGTATTTTCTGGTCATCATTTTGTTCCCTTTTATTAGTTTTTCACACACTACTTTTACTTCTCTGTGTGACTAGTTTTGCCAAATATGATAATCACTAATGAAATAATACTTTAAAAGGGGGGAGGGTTGGTGGGAACAGAACTCGCCCAACCAGTCTGAGTGGGCAGATGCTAATATGTAATGGAACATTTTAACCATAGGTAGAGTTCAAAGACACTTTACTTTCTTTCCTCCCCCTCCCCCCTTTTTTTTTTTTGTTTAACATAGTCTTGCTGTGTGATTCAGGCTGTCCTCAACTTCACAGGTTTCCTCCTGCTTCAGCCTCCCAAGTAGTAGGGTTGCAAGCGTAAGCCACTAACGACTGGCTATGTGCCCCTTTTAAATAGTGAACCTAGAACTAACAGTCTGTTGATGAAATATTAAAAAATTACAGGGTTAGGGATTCAAATTTGTAACACAATAAGGTTAAGGCCACTAATCTTTCACAATATTTCTTTAGCCCAACTCTCTAATTAGTTTTTCTTTATGTTCCCCCGCCCCCTGCCCTTCCCTCAACTGGCTTTCTCCTTTTATTTTCAAGAAGAAACACTAAAGAACTGGTATTAGCACTCAGTCACCGTGAGCATACATTTTATTGTGGTCTAAGAGTTTAGTTTGATACAATCAAACTGAATACATTTAAGCTCCCACTCAAAAATACACAACCATCCCTCTATTGTACAGATTGCAGAAAAGAATTTCATCCTGGTTCTAGAGTATAGTGGTTTTTTTCGGCTTCAAAGATCTATGATAGCAAAGATGAAAGTTACACTGGGGGGAAAATCTCGCGTAAATTTTTCTTATATAACCAGTGCCTATAATGCATTTTTAAATGTTAAAACTTCGAACACCCCACAGAACGTAAAACGAACAAACAAACAAACAAACAAACAAAACCGCTGGAAGGAGGCCTGAAACTGCCACCTATGTCAGACTGGAAAACCTTTCCCAGCAGGTAGGTATTCGGCAGACAAAGACTTTCCTACCCGGGCCTCCCCTGCCCACGCATCGCCATCGAAAGGTCCCATCACCCCAGCCAGGCACAGCTGCACATCCCTCAAGCCCGTGGCGGACGACCACCTGGCCTGCACAGCGCGAGCCCACTCCGCCATAGGCCGTCCGTCCCACAGCTCCCAGGAGCCTTCGAGCTTACCTGCCGCCAGCTCCCGGCGGCCGACAACGTCGCAGGACTAACTCAGCGGCAGCGACCGCACGTCCTCACGCCAGAGCGCCACTGGTCAGCCCGCCGCTTCCGGAAGGCTGCCAAACCGCGTTTGCCGGAAGCCGATTGGCTGTCAACCGCGCCAATCCCAATCCAACCCTCCCCCGGTGGGCGGGGCGAAGAGGCGCGCGAGCGCCCGTCCAGCCGTACGCGCTCGCTCGCTGTAGTCGTGCGGACGTCCCGCCAAGTGGGGCCTGTGGCGGCTCCGGGGTTGCGGTCTGCCTGCCGCGGTGGGTGGTGAATGCCTTACCTCGCGCGAGCTAGAAGGTAGTGTCATGGCGAAGGAGTACGCCCGGAGATGATCCGGGAGACTGGAGGCGCCTCCCGGGGCCAGGTGCAGACGTGCTGGGCTCGCGCGCGCACGCGCACGTGTGCCAAGCCCTCTGGGCTGGCAGGCAGTAGTGGGGAGTTCAGACCCTTAGGGTGCAGGACAGGAAAGTTTTGTTTTGTTTGAGCGTTTAGCTGCTTGTAGCGCTCTGTGTTATCGCACACAAAGGTATTAGTTTGTGTTTATCCCTGATGAAGACAGTCATGTGTAGTACATCCCGAAGAAATGTGAATACCACAAGTTCATCTCATTGAGAAAAGAAAGGAAGAAGACTTGATTAATCCATTTTCTTTCTGAATCATCTTTGAGATTACATTTTCTTTACTTTGGTGATTTGTGTTTATAAAATTTTGTGATTTTTTTTATTTCAAAAACTGAAAAACATTTTAAAAACAGAATGCAGACATGTATGTGTAGATATGTTATATTTATGTTGGTTCTATCTAATAGTTGGATTGGATTTATTCTGTTTTAAAATTTGTTTTCTTCCAAATATCCAAGATTTCTAGTTTCTTTCCTTTTGTAGATACATTAGTTTCTCTTAACTGACTTTCTGATCATAGCACACTTCCAGGAGTGTTCATTCCTTTCTGTAGATAAGAGGTTTTTTTGTTTTTTGTTTTTTTGACACTCCAAGTGTTCTGTGCTGTGACATGTAAGCCTGGCATCAAGCCTTCTGCTTCTGAAAAGAGGTCTGTAAGTGCACATCACATAATATGCCACATTCCAGAATATGTTTTCAACATAGACGCTCTGATTTCAAAGCCGTTTGAGCCAGGGACAAATAAATAAAATAGCCTTTTATGAGTTTGAATTAAAAATAAGGAAAAAATGTCTAATCTCTTGGGAGATTGGAATAGGGAAGAAGAGTTTTGGGAACTGACACAAGACATCCCAGAAGGAAGGTGTAATGTGACCGACATTGAGGTAAGGAGAGCCACATTGTAGTGTGGCTGGATTAGTACTTTGTGTACGTCTGGAGAATGGGATGAAATTAAAGAGACAGGGCAATAGCAAATTTGGACTGAACATACTTAGCAATTAAAAAAGAATCTTTAAAAATTTAAAGTAAGCTAGCAAAGATATTTAAATTATAGAAATGGCTTGTAAATATTCAAGTCCAGGTATCAGTTTGGTAGTTATTGAAGTTGTTGAGAGGAGCAATAACATGAGGCTGACCAGAAGTGGTACTGGGAAGAATATTCTTCTGAGAAACTCAGGAAGCAGCAGAGACAAGACCAGGTGCTGTGTGTACAGGGTGAGAATTTTTATAGTATTGTTGAGCTTTCTAGTTTGCTTACTTGGTCAATATTGAGATAAGGCCTTCAGAGCCAGAAGATGCATCGGTGTTAGAAAGATAATCATCTTGTGCAAGTTATCAAGCTCGTCAATTCCATTTGTAATAGAGGAATGGGATGTATTGAGGATTATAAAAGATAGTACACGATGTGCTTATGTTGCCTATTAATTTTTATTACCAAACAGGAATTCTAAAAAGAGATTTAGAGATATACTAAAATTTATCTTGTCTCTTAGGTCATCGAAGTGAGATATTTAGAAGCAGGCCCTAGGGTCCAGAAAGAAGTTGGTAGGAGGAGATATAATGGGTCAAGGATGAATTGGAGGCCAGGAGGTATGCTGCCATGGGGAATGATCTAATGTGCATGCCAGTGTGAAATTAAATGTGTAGAGGGAGGAAGTTGAGGCAGTGGTACTTGCTGGGAGGGCAGACACTGAGTTTTAAATGTATTCCTAGAGTCTGCATTTATCGAGGACTGGTTACCAGGATTAAAGTACTGTAATTGCTCTTATTTATTTTGCCTCCAGAGATACGTAATGTAGGATTCCATTCCTTGAACTCAGAAAGTTACGTAATTCAGGGTAAGGATATGTCAAGCATCCTATGCGTGATGCAAGCCAAGTACTTAAGGAATGTGGGAGGAAGAAGGGTCATTCCAGTGGGTAATCAGGAAGGATTGTTGTGCCTGACACTGGAACTGATTGTTTAAGAGGGCGCTCGGTAGTGGGGGTACGAATGGACTTTACTAACAGAAGGAAATGGAAGTCTTGACTGACACTGTTGACCACCAATACTAATGTATTATTTAAAGACAGCAAAGCTAAGTGGAAAGGTTGAGGGGGCAGACACTTGCCTGAGGCAGCTGTGGCAATTATTGTTAGAAACGGCCTGTTTCGGGAAGAACAAGTTCACGTGGCCATACAGATTTAGATTGGAATACTAAGATACCTAAGAAAAGGGAAGAAATATTGGGAGGTGCTCACATTCCTGGGAAGAAAGCAAAACAAAACAAAACAAAATAACCACAAAGACATCAGACACAGATAGATGGAAATATCTGGGACATGGACAATATGGTCCCTCATTAGGCATATGCAAGATGCTGGGTTTGATCCCATATACCAAAACAAAGGGGGAAAAAAAGCAGCATAGGTCCCAAGGAAAGAGTTCTCTGTCCTTAGAGAGCATTACTGAACCTGTACACTTGTGTAAAGGCATTTGTAGTATAAGCTGTTTGGCAACTGTTTTAGAAATGATTTGGTGATAGGGATTTTGTAACCGTAAGTAAGGGTACTCTGTCAAGTTTAGGCACAGAAAAGGAGACCATTGCTGACATAAGAAGGCTGAGGGAAAGTATTTGTCGACTTCTTGCTTTCAAGGCCAACATCCTTGTAGGGAGGAGATTGGATAGACAAAAGGAGGTGTAAGTGTTAATGCCTTTGTCTGCTGCAGCTGTTTACAAAGTACCACCCGCCAGGAAGCTTATAAACAACAGAAGTTTCTCCAGAGTCAAGGCTGGCAAAGTGTGAGGTCCAAGCAGATTCAGGAGCAGGTGAGGGATTGATTACCTTTTGCCTCACAGGTGGCACCTCCTTACTGTGCCGTCACAAAGCAAAGAAACCAAGAAGCCTCTAGGGCGTCCTCTGTGTGCACTTGTATCCGTCATGAGGCCTTCACTCTAGTGATCTGAGCTATCTGGGAGGGCCCTACTTTTTACTAATTTACAGAAAGCATAAGCACTCAGGCCACAGGAGTTGGGTGGGAGAGAGGAGACTTGGACTTGGTACTGCATAAAGGATGAGGCAACAGAGAATGGTTGTGCAGGACCATAGGACACAGTGGGATAGTGACAAGGTGTTATGAGTTGCCATGATCTCTCTTAAGCTTCAATAAGAAAAAATGAGGTAAAGCAAGCAATTTGAAAAGATTATTTTGGCAGAGACAGACGGATCACTGTGAGTTTGAAGCCAGCCTGGTCTACAAAGTAAGTCCAGGACAGAGAAGCCCTGTCTCAAAACAAAACAAACAAACAAACAAAAAAAAAAAAAAAAAAAAGAAGAAGAAGAAGAAGAAGAAAAGAAAGAAAAGAAAAAGAAAAAATTATTTTGAAACATTACAAAGATTGTGAAGACCTCCAGGAAAAGTAAAGGTCCGGGTGAGATTAGGTGAACGTCTTAAACTCAGGCCATGGAGGATCTATGGGAGTGAAGACTTGAACCCAAGCCTACTGAGTGTTCTCTTTGGGCGTGGCTTAAGGTGAGGGCTGGGCAATAGCCAAAGCATCTTCAGTTCTTTTGGGACTTACATGCACACTACTGTAATAATCCTCTTACATATTACCTTATCTCATAACCATATTACGTTAAACAATTTTACTTCATCTAATAAAGCCAGAATAACCTTTGTGCTATCATCAGGGTAAAAATCAAATTTTATGTTTTCGTGCTGAGTTTGAAACCCATTGTCTATTAGCCATTTTTAAATGCTTGTAGCTCTCCATGTGTTGGTTGGCTACCATACTATACAGTGTCTGAGGCCAGTCTGAAGTCTTTGAGGAGTACAGAAAGCATCACCTGTGACGACATTACTTTGTATGAATGGTATGATGATGGAGGTTTACTGTCTAGTGTTCTCCCCAGTTGAGAAAGCCTATGGCCCTCGAGACCTCAAAACAGATTGGTGAGAGATAGGTCTTTAAACCTACTTCCTTTCAAACAGCTTGCCCCGAAAGGAAATCAAATTATTGTTAGGTAATTGTTAGTATTAGAAAGGAATTCCCCTTATGCTTCTACGTAATGGTCTCACATGATAATACGGTACCCTTGTTGTTTGTCCTGGTGACTTCCACTATTTTGGAGGCAGTGGCAAGTTTCCGTCTGGACTACAGAGCTATTCATGACTAGCAACATAAGGAGCCCCTAAGATGCATATGTGAAGCCCTGGATTCAGTCCCCAGTACCACATAACAATTATGTTCTTAGGCCCTTACCACTAATAAGAGATTTTACTCCTCCAGTATAATAGGTTCTTGCTATTAATCCCAGGCTGCTTTGATTGCCTCATCTTTCTACCTCAGCCTTCTAAAACCTAGGATTATAGCTGTGTGGTGCTCTGGGGCAGGGCGTTCTGTTCTTCTCTGCTAAAATACAAAGTAATTGGCTTCATTATGGCACATCCCCATCCTTGTCTGCCTTCTTCAGTGTCTCTAGCAATGCCTAGTTTCTATATATACTTTTAACTTTGTAACAAACTAGTGAGGCTTCATTTCCATTGTTATAGGTGCTAACTTGTTTTTGCAAAGGATTTGCTTCAGTAGTAAAGATCCTAAGATCTGGGTTTAGCCTCAGGTCTGTTTTTGTGCTGTGCCATTCAGCTTTGCCTTCCTTATTATGTGTGGCAAAAAAAAAAAAAAAAAGCTTGTGATTTTTTTTTTTTTTAAAGCTTGTGAATTTTAAACAACCCAGGGTTGCCTCTTCCCCCCCCCCCCCCCCAGCTCAGTTACGACCTCTTTGCATGATAGCTGGTAGTACTTTGCCTAAGAAAGAATCATCAGCTGCCCTTCTGGTTTTGTGGTCTGTGTTTTCATCTTGTTTAAAACTAGATTCCATAAGTTCAGATCGTTGTATAAATACTCATGCGGAATTAAGGAAGTTCTTAGAGGTTTTTGGTTGTCCTCCCCCCAACCCCCGCCCCCACCCTAAAAAAAAAAAAAGGAAAGAAAAAACCAACCACCTAACATTCTAGAGGAGTTACATGTTGTCAAGGTAATAGTCCCGGAATATTTTTTGAACTTTAGCACAAATAAAGGCCTCCTCCCTGTAATATGTACACCTGTAATTCTAGCACTCAGGATGAGATACTAACAGGAACATCACTGCAAGTTTGAGGTGAGCCTGGCTGTCTCAGGGAATTCAACCTGGCAGGGCTCCACATACCAACAACAGCAAACACCCTCCTGTGTGTCTTTTAAGTAATAACATTTTCATTTTAAATTTTGGGGTTTTTTGTTTGTTTCTTTTTTGAACAAAAAGGTATGTTTCTTAGTTAAATCTGTTACCTGTACACAGATTTTTTTTTTTCACAGCATGGTTAGAGAAGTGTTACAGGCCTAATAATGCAGAAGGAAGTGATTTGACATGTCTGCTGTGTGACTGCTTTGTAGTTAAAGTGATTCTAGATTCTTGATAGCCATCTCAAAGGAGCTCAGTAGTCTCCAAAAGCACTGCAGAGCTCCAGCGCATTCCCATAACTAATGATGGGCACTGAAGCTGTCACAGGACTGAATAGTTATCCACACCCCCAGGTGCTAGTGCCACGTGGTCATTGACAGCCAGCCATGTCACACATTATACTCATTTCAGCAGTTCTTGTCATTCAACTTTGGCAGCTCACTGGTGAGCTTTAAGAAGTCTTTAAAATTACTTTGTCTCCATGATTCTACTGCAGTCAAGGACTCAGTGATGAGATATAGTGAGTTTGGACTAGGACATTTAAGGTAAAGATCTCTAACTTTTGAGACGTAATCATGGCCACTCACTCAGTTATTCTGCTTTTAGCACCGTTTATTAAATTAATTTTTTTTTCAAAGACTCATTATACATGTTTGCAGAGTTGAGGGCAAAAGTTTGTAAAGACACAAATGAGATGGAGTTTATCAGATCTTAATTGCTGTGACTGGTGAGGAAAGTGGCCTGAGCTTGTGGTTGAGCAGCAGTCAGGCAGACATCTGTGAGGGCTTTTGTGTTGAGTTGTAGTGGCCTCCGAGTCAGCCTGTGACTCTGGCCGTGTTTTGTGATATATTCGCAGGAATATCATGTATAAGAACCTTCCTTATTCCTCTTTTTATTTTGTTTTGTTTTTTGGTGGTGGTGATGGTCTCTTTTTTTGTGGAACAGGATGGAGATAGAACGATAGAAACAACTCCTTGATCTGGAGAATATTTACATTTATTTTATAAATCTTAACTGGCAATGTGATCATGAATGCTTGTGTAGTGTCTCATTTGCACTCTTGGAGTTTAAAAGCAATTCCTGTGTGAAGAGCTCAGCACACTGTCTAGCACACTAGATTTCATAAGGCTAAGTATTAAAGACAGAAGAGTCTGTGAGAAATAGGAACTTGGTCAATTTGGGTTTGACTGCGTGGTTAATTTGATAGGAATACCTTTAGTTTGAACTCCTGGCTCCAGCAGGCAATTGGAGTTTAATAGGAAGGAAATCAGAATTGTACATGTTAGACGCAAAACCCTTGGAGGGAGAAATTAAAAAGTCATTTTCTCCTACTTATGCTATTGTGGACTTTCTTATTTAGTTGTTGGCATAAGTTGGCATGAAAATAATGGGTTTTATTGTGACATTTTTGTTCGTACAATGCTATTCTTTGTTCTAATTCTTTCCCTCCCCTACTCCCAAGTCTTGTTTGGTGTTTGGCTCCCTTCCTCCCTCCCTTAGCTAATGCACTTGCTTTCATGACACCTCTGTCCCATGACCCTCTTTCCCTTCCCAGAAGATCTCTTTCCCTGTGCTGGGGAGATGCCTTACAGCTTAAGAGCATTCGCTGCTCTTCCAGAGCCCTGGGTTCAGTTCCCGGCACCCACGTGAGATAGTTATTGACAGGCACTCTGATTAAGCCAGTTAAAAATTTTTGTCCTTTTTAATTGATGGCCAGAACAAAAGTAGGCTCCTGTCTCTGAAAACTCTCTTAGTGCCCAAGGTCAGGGATAAGGCATTTTAAATGGCAACACAAAGACCATAATTTACACCAAAGTTAGATAAGGGTCAGAGCAATTTTGAAATCACTGGTGGGGGAAGTGTGCAATGCTGTGATTATGGGGACATTCTTATTCAAACCACTGCAGTAAGTTGACAAAGTATAACCTAATGATCCTCTTTATTTCACTGGACTCGTTTTCTTTGTTTTGTTTTGTTTTTTACTTCCAACTTTATTAATTATAATCTCTTTGTTTTGGCTTGGCTAGGGCTCTGTCATTCTTGCTGATTTTTTTAGATTGACAGTTCTTTGACTTGTGCATTGCTGTTTACCCCTGTTTATTAGCTGCTGTCCTGATCGGTATACTATTTGCTCTCTATGACCTTGTTGCAGTTTTCTAAGACTGTGAGGGGTCTCATTTGCTGGTACGTGAGAGCTCCCTGCTCTTTCACTGTAAGCACCCAAAGCTCTAAACTTCCTTTTGAACATTGTTCTAGTTAAATCCCAAAGGTTCTAGTAACTTTTCAATTGATTCTGGAAAACTGAAGCATTTCCTCTCTGATTTCTGATTCTGATCATTCTAGAATGTACTGTTACATTTCTAAATACTGTCACTAGCTTCTTTACTTTTAGTTGCTGTTAATTTCTAGTTTTATTCCATTACTGTTTGATAAGGCCACAAATTATTTGATTCTTTAAATCTCAGTTTGTGGCCTACAGTGTTCTCCATTTTAGAGATGGTTTCAAAGGCTTCTAAGAATGTGTGCCCTCTGTCTGTTGGATAGAATATTTTGTGTGCAACCATAAACCACTAAGTCCATTAGATTTGTGGTGTAGTTTAACTATCAAGCTTCTTTGTTGATTCTTTAAATTTTGATGATCTATTTATTTAACCAGTGCCATAAGAAAGGATCCCTGTGCGTCATGGGTCTGAACTCTCATAGGCATGCATGCTGGGCTGTCTTTCTATGGTGTTAATTCTTTTTTCCCAAAAGGACAGTCCCTTATGAGTCTCAAATGCAAGACCTTTCAGTATGATCTTTTGGAGCATCTTATGATGCTTTTTTTTTTTTTTTTTTTTTTTGTATTATGTTTTTGTGTTATGATTTGTGCATCTGTTGGTTATGTATCTCCCGGGTATGGTGGAGGGTCGTGGTGAGTAGCCTTCTGGATGGCTCAAACCTAGTCCAATTTAGGAGTAGAATCTGTGTTTGCATGAGTCTTCCCACTCCCCTGCTATGAGCAGCACTGCACTGCCACCTTTGGATCAGTGTTGCCTATCTTTCCCTCCACACTTAGCCCACTGTTCTGTCATTATGGGAGTGAATTCCCAAAGCTCTTCTCTTCCTCTCTTTGCAAATAAAGTCTAAAGTTTTGTCTTATTTTTAAGCACTTAAACATTTTTATTTTTATTAGTTTATTATGTTGTTGTTACTGAAAATGAATGGCTTCCCTCCCCCCCAACCCCCCAACTTTCTCTTTTTCTTTTTTTACTCTCCAGGTCCTTCCATTTCTTCTTTTTTTTTTTTTTTTTTTTTTTTTTTTTTTTTTGAATTCTGGTGCTTCTGCTTTCCCATGGAGGGAGCTTCTAGTCTGCCATCTTACCTGAAAGTCTGTTTCTCCTGGATGTTTTAGAGCTGGTGGGTCTTTGTACACATGGGAGAGGTAACTAGTTATATGTTTCAAGACTTACTGTATCAAAGTCTTGACCCTGTGTTTTAATAACTGAATGAACTTAGTTTCCTCTTGCATGGCCCAGTAATCTTACAAAATGGAGTTGGTACCTGTTTCTAAGGATATTAGTAAGGAATTAGTTATCTCATACTATGTGAGCTTAAAGTTAAGCCTTGTGTACACAGTTGCTCAACACAGGTGAGCTCTTGCAGTATTGTGTATTGTTATTATCTGCTCCATGAGGCAGGCAGGAACGTTTAGCAATTCTTATTTTTATACCCTGTGACTCTTTTCTAGCCTCTGAGCTGGGAGCTAAGATGAAACAGTTGCCTGCAGCGACCGTTCGCCTCCTGTCCAGTTCCCAGACAATCACTTCAGTGGTCAGTGTGGTGAAAGAGCTCGTTGAAAACTCCTTGGATGCTGGAGCTACCAGCATCGATGTTAAACTGGTGAGTGTCCCTGTGAAGCAAGTGCATTTAAATAAAATGGGCCTGACAGATTTTCCTATTAAGTTGTTGAGTTCTTTTCTTTCCCAGGCATTGAACATTTTGGAACACCTTTTAAATAATAAATTGTTATGTAAACTAAGATGATAGTAACACTGAAAGAAATTACAAAAGAAAACATGCTAGATAGCAGGCTTTCACGCAAGCACCTACTTGAACGTCTGTTTTCTTTTAATGTTTGTTCTTAGTTGTTCATATAACGTAACCCAGCTTCTGAAGTCACAGCAAACACGCTGCAAAGTCAGGACATGCCTACAGCAACTCACCATGAATTCAGACTGTTGTACATTGTGAATTATTCTGCCTGTACATGCTAAGTTCTTTACTCTTATAGACATATGCATGCAATTATGAGAGCAAAGACTTTAAATATTTTCCTACCATCATTCCTCAGCTTGTGAATATCTTTTTTCCAAGTTACTATATTGTGTCAGGATGTTAGGTTTTTAGGTTTGCTGTTTTAGTTGGTGACTTAAATTTCATTAAAAAAATCATTACATGAGTTTTAGGTTGGGATTAGCATAGACTCTCTCTGAAATGGCACTGTTTTAGTTACTTTTCTATTACTGTGAAGAGGCACTATCAGCAAGGGAACTTAGAAGAGAAAGCATTTAGCTGCGGGTGGTGAGTCTATGACTACTCTTGGCAGCAGGCAGGCTGGCACTGCCTTGGAGCAGTAGCTGAGAGCTTTCATCCTTATGTGCAAGTAGGAAGCAGAGAGCACACTCACTGGGAATTGTGTGGGCTTCTGAAACCTCACCACTCCTCCAACAAGTCTACCCCTCCTAGTCCTTCCCCACAAGCATTAAAATATATGAAACTGCAGAGGTCATTCCTGTTCAAACCACCACACAATTTCTGGTCCCAGAAGCTTGTAGCCACATCATTAACGCAAGACACATTTACTCCAAATTCAAAAGGCCCCACATATTTGACCATGTCCCCTGGAGGGGGAGACCTGGTGGCACTCAGAGGAAGGATAGCAGGTTACCAAGAAGAGACTTAATACCCTATGAGCATATACAGGGGGAGGAGGTCCCCCTCAGGAATAGTCATAGGGGAGGGGAATAAGGGGAAAATGGGAGGGAGGGAAGAATGGGAGGCTACAAGGGATGGGATAACCATTGAGATGTAACAAGAATAAATTAATGAAAAATTAAAAACAAAACAAAACAAAAAAGAAAAAACCAAAAGGCCCCACAGTGCTTCACTGTTTTCAGTACTGTTTTAAAGTCAAAGTCTCTTCTGAGATTCAAGGCAATCTCTTTAACTGTAACCTCCTGTAAAATCAAAATAAAATTACATATTTCCAACATACATTAACACATAATATACAGGGCCATTCTAAAAAAGGAAATACTGGGTAAAAGCAAGACTGAAGCCACGCAGGGCAAACGAGTCCAGCGTCAGAGGGCTTGGGTGGCTCCTCCAGCTGTGCTGTCTGCCGCATGCTTCTCTCTCTTGAGCTGTTTCTACTCCTGAGTGCAGCTCTTCCCAGGAGACATCACTAGCTTCTGGATCCACATTTTGGAGTCTCCAACACAATTCAGGCTTCACTTCAACAGCTTCCCTAAAGCCTGCCCTGGGCCTCCTGTTGAAGTTATTTTCATGAAACAGTGTAAGTTTCTCTCTTAACCCAGACATCATATAAATAATTGAGACTCTTTTAAATTTTTTAAAAATAGGCTTCACAATACAATCTTGAGCAACTTAAGTCTGTTCTTAACCCTCTGTTTTTCTTACTCCATCTCTGCAGCTATCCCCATTTTAGTTCTTTCTTTGCTCCAGCTGAATTTTTTTCCACTCTCCTGCACCTCTGCCTGTGGCTGAATCTCTGACCTGAGTCCCCAACTTCCTCTTCTAACTCCTCCTCCCCTGGCTGGCAGGAAGTCCATCCCTACTCTTTCCCCTGCTCATCAATTGGCTGTAAGCTGCTTTATTGACATATCAGGGGGACAGCTGGGGAGCAAAGGTTACATGTGTAGACAGGAAATTCTCAGAACAAAGCTTGCAACCAGATATGGGGGGGCGGGGTACAGAGATTAACATTTGAATTACAGATAGCCCTATGCCAACAACCACCAAGAATGTCCCTTGTCACACACCTGGTCTCAGAAGCTTTCCTTAACCGAGGAGGAAGATTCCACAATCTCTTTATTCCTGATCTTTGAATTACATTTGCATAAGGTTTGATTTGTTGATGTTTTTCTTTGCTATATAAGCTTTCCTTCAATTTCTAGGCCTTTTCTTTCCACAACCTGCAGGATTCGCTGGGTGGGGTGTAGCCCTGAGGATACCACCCCCTTTAACCTCCACCCCTATGTCTTTCACCACAGACCAAGGCTCCTATATAACATTACCTTCCCGGTGCTCTTTTGATCCTTGGAATGTGTTTATATATTTTTTTGCTCTGCTTGCTTTTTTATATCGAAGATCTGCATATCAGTGGTCACTAATTACCACACAACTGAGTCATCCTAAACTGTCCTGATATCTCCTCTACTAAGAATATTAAGCCCAAACTCTTCAACTTAGTCTCAGGCAGATTCTTAGAACAAGGACAAAAAGCACCCACTTTCTTGGTCAAAATATTGCAAGAATGGTCTTTGGCTTGTTGCTAATATTATTCCCCTCTGAAACCTCTCCAGCTGGGCCTCTATAAATGCCCCATCGCTTTCAGCAGTACTGTTTTCCAGGATTGTACTAGGCTAGCACATTAATCCTTCCTTGCTTTCAGCATTTAACAGCTTTCCTGTCCAAGGTCTCAAATGTTTTCCTTATTTCTCCAAAAAGAAGCATGGTCAGGTCTGTCACAGCAATATCCCAGGCCCTGGTACCAGCTTATATTTATATCTTACTTACTTTTCTATTGCTTTGAAGAGACATCCTGGCAGAGACAACCTGGAAACAATTTGGTTGGGGGCCTGCGTACAGTTTCTGAAGGGAGGCCATTATTATCATGGCAGGGAGCATCATGGCACACAGGGTAGGGTTGGTTCTGGAGAAGTAGTTGACAGCTACATCCTGATGCACAAGTTGGAGGTAGAGAGAGACACCTTCTCCAAAAATGCCACACCACCTAGTACTTCCCAAAATATATCTCCCAATTTGGAACCAAATATGAGCCTGTGAGAGCCATTCTAATTCAAACCACCGTAGGCCCTGAGTGTACTTATGCAGTTTTGTACAACATACATAGACAAAGTGTGTTGTGAGCATTGACGGTTACACAATCAGCTAATCAAACTTGAAGGCTTTGAAGATGTTCTGTGTTATAAAATAGCAAATGTTCCACAATGATTTAATTATATAAAAATAAGCAACCACCTCTATCTCATTAGTTTGTTAATATGTATTCATCTTTAATAAATGGTAAAACTATAGTTATAACAAGTACTTCAGTTATTAAATATTGGATTTGTATACCTATTTTACATATCTGTATATCAGAGTTTGTGTAAAACTTTGGGGGAATGAAAAGAAATTATGTGTGGGAAAAGTTTAGGAAGCACCCAGTAAAGCTTGTGACATAGTGCAGTGAGTTTGAATGTTTTTCCCCCTCATTTTAAATCTGAAGCTCATAGAGTACCCTGTCTTCTTGTGTCCTCCCTACCTGTTTGTTATCTACTATATACTAGGGGTGTAAGTTTATGTTAATAAAAGTAAGAATATTGTTTTAAAAACCAACTATCAGATATTTGTGTTACTGCTAGCACTGTGACATTGTAGTTCTGACAGGCATACTCTGTAATAAAGGGATCTAGTTTTTAATTTACTATCAAGGTAAAGTTCCCATGGCTAACCACTTCTTATGAAAATTGTATTGACCAACATTTTACAGAGAGCCGGTGTTCCCCAAGCTTGCCCACGTCACTTAGCTGGTTAACAGAGGTTGGGATCCCATGCTCCTCACCTTGGCTTCTCTGCTGTGGCACGGTTCTTAGTGTGTTTTGGGAACAGTGGTCAGGTTGCATGCTTAGGTAGGTAGTTACTGAAAGCCTCTGATGAAAGGTGAAGTTTGAGTGTGTACACACATAGCATCTTGCAGGCTGCTGCTGCTGTGCAATTCACAGCAGTAATAAATTACAGTTATGAAGTACTAACGAAATAATTTTATGGGTGAGGGCACCACAACATGTGGAACTGTCTTAGAGGTCCCGCATTAGGAAGGTTGAGAACCAGTGCTTCAAATAATATGCTATGTGCTTAGGTTGTGTGAAAAGCAGCTTATTGAATTAAAACCAGAGTGGCCATTTTTCTTAGGCATTTCATACAACTAGCTTGATTAGAGTACAAGTGACAGTAGAGGACGAGTGATTGTGTCCTTATATCTGACAGATTCCATCTAAGACTCCCAGGGAGACGTATCTCATTCATACTCCTGTGTGGGGTTTGCCTTTTCCTCTTTCCTGTTTCGTTTATCTCTTGGAATGTGTATCTTCTTCTTAAGTGTCTGTGGAAGAAAAATTGTTTTTAAACATATCGTTAACAAGCCAACGGACACATCCTTACAGGAGTAAATTAGTACTGTGACTTTAGTCATTTATTTACTCTCAGCATTGACCATATCTGCTTTGTAAATACTTAACTGGGTCTGATATATGCTCTTACACCTGTTTTGTTGTCACTCTGGACATATATTGATATTGTTTTAAGTATTCATTGGAATTTTTGGTCTTTTATTTTATTCATATTTCAAGATTGACATTTCTCTAGTTACTGTTTTTGTCTGTTGTTGTTTAATAAAGTGAAGAGGACCCACTATTTCCAGAATGTCAGCTTAATTTTAGATTGAGAGGTATATGTGGACTAAAAATCTTATGGATCTTGTGATAAAGCTTTGTATGCAGTTTATTTTAAAAATACTGGCAAAGTATTACATGATTTTAGGTTATTAAATTGTGATCTCATTGTATAATACAGAGTCAGTATAATTCCTGGAAGACTTTAGCTTGCACCTTTGGTGATGTTTGCAGTGCTTTTTGGAGTAAAGGCTGATGACAGTTGATGACCATGTTTAAAATGTGATATTCATACAAAGCAGAGGCTTTATAGGAATTTGGTTTGTTTTGCACAGCTTAGTAGAATAGAATTAAGCTATGAATGGGGTGTGTTTTCTTAATTTTCAAACTTAAAAGAGATTGCCAGGTTAGATATATTTTATCTACAATTTCTTGTTTGATGATATTATATTTTATCTACAATTTCTTGTTTGATGATATTTATAATAAAATTTAGAAAATTATCATGTAGTAAATACCCAAGTATTTTATATAAAGGAAAAATGGAGCACTTGTTAAAAGTCAGCCTAACTGTGGATGGTTGCTGGGTTCTTGGTGAGAGCAAGTATGGTTTTGCAGAGCAGATTGTGTTTTATTTTACTGTTTGGGAATGATATACATAAAAGCTACAGCAGAAAACTTAATTTAACTTAATTTAAAATAAAAATTACCATAAATGCCTATAATTGTAAAAATGTTATAGAGTCCTCAAGAGATTAGCGTGACCTCCTTGTGTTATAGTTGAGTCAGGGTCCAGGGAAAGTGGGTATCTTGCTCATTGTACCATACCTAGGAGTTAGCAGAGCTAAAGAAGTGAAACTCCTGTTTGCATAGTGTTATTTTTCCTTAAAAGTTGTCAGATAAACAGATTGTTTAATTTGTGCTTCTAAATGTGATTGCAGCTTACTGTTCTTTTGATAGGAGAACTATGGATTTGATAAAATTGAGGTTCGGGACAATGGTGAGGGCATCAAAGCTGTTGATGTCCCCGTGATGGCGGTGAAATACTACACCTCAAAGATAAACAGTCATGAAGACCTTGAAAACCTGACAACCTATGGTTTTCGTGGTGAAGCCTTGGGGTCAATATGTAGTATTGCAGAGGTAAGGAAATTTATATTGACTATTTTATAAATTTCATGACTGAATACTAGAATTAAAAGAAAAGCCAATTCCTTGTCAGTAGCTTTACTTTTTATACTTATGGTAAAATATACTTAATATAAAATCTGCCAGTTTAAACTACAATTTGTTGGTGTTAGGTACATTTATACTGTTGTACGTTTATCAACATTAACTTGTTTCTGGGTCATTTTCCTCTTCCCAAGTTACAACCCAGCGCTCATTAAATAAAGCCCCCGTCTCTCCCGTGTCTGTCATCTGCTGTTTTTCTTTCTGTCTGTATAAATCAGCATTACAGGTACCTCATAAAAATGGAAGACACCTTTTGTGTCTGGCTTATTTCACTTTATATAATGCCTTCGGAATTTGTTGCTCTTAGGACGTAACACTTAGAGGATTTATAAACGAGGTGTGCTGGCGTGCCATAGTTCTAGTGGCAGGGAGGCTGCGCTGTGAACACAGAGGCTGAGGCCATCCTGGGCATCATAGTCAAATATCCAAGAGTATATACATTTCATTTCCCATTCATTGACTATTGGATTCATGGCTTGCTGTCACCTTCTGGATGCCATGAAAAGAGTTGCTCTGATCATAGCTCTTCAAAGACCTAGTTAAGTCCTTGCCATCAGGGGTTTTAGTGAAGTAGACCTTACTGTTGCATATGATAATGATGCCTTTAATATTTTGGGGAATAGGAAATGTGTGTTTTATGATATTAATGTTCACCAGAGGAGGATGTTTAATAATCCATTAGCTTGTAAAAGCTTTATTTAAAAGCTCAACATTTAAATGTAACATGTTTTAGAGCCTTTATCCTGAATTATGAATCTAAAGGTAGCTTATAGTATATATACTTTCCTGTACCTGCTTGATCATAAAAGCTGTTTTGTTAAGAGGCATGCACTGAATTGTTTTTAAGTCTATGGAATGCCCCATGGAATACCACTTTGGTAAATCTAGGTGATCAGATTGAGTTCTACAGCTGTGAAATAATTTGCTCTACCCAGTAGATGCCTAGGGATGGAGTGGATGATGCAGCTTCAGTCATCTGACTACTGGGTAGGCACGTGTGCCTGGCACACTCAGTTGTCTTACACTGCTCCTGCTCCACGCCTTGTTACTAGTTGTAACCTCGGTCTCTTGTTTGTATGGATCTCACTTTTGCTTGTTTGACTTGGGTAGCTCTCTTTGTTAAATTGCTACTGTGTAGGTATTTGGCCCTGTCAGTGTTTGAAGCTGCCTGTGCTGGTAAGGGTGACACAGTAACAGTGAGGGTCTTTTTAATTACTGAAAATTTCCCCAATGCCATATCATATTTCACTCCTGTCAAGGCCAGAAGACCCTCTTTAGGTAAGAGTGGTTAAGTGCCAGAAAGTAATCACATTAATAGCTAGTGTTTAGGAAAAATGGTGTGAACATGAGTTACTGCCATGTCCTCTCTGGTCATTGGATATCTAGTGGTCTGATGTCAGCAGTGTCGATTCTCCAGACTCACCATAGTCCTTCCCGTGTGTGTGTGTGTGTGTGTATGTGTGTGTGTGTGTGTGTGTGTGTGTGTGTGTGTGTGTGTGTGTGTAGGAAATCATTGTGTACTCTTGAACCTCTAACCGAAGCCTAGCACACACTCTGTGCTTCTTCCTCCTTTTACTCAGCACTTAGCGTTATTTATAATTCAACTGAGACTCCAAATAGATTTTGGAGAAAAGTAAATGGAGGGCACAGATGGGAATTGCCCATCTTTCTCCTGGAGAATGTACATAGCAACCTACAGCCTTGGAACTGGCACAAAAAGCACGGTTTAAAAACGCGATAGAGAACTCTGAGCTTCCTAGCACTCCTTCTGTGGTTTGAGTTTTGGTTGGCTATTTTAGCACACGAATATATGATAATTTTTTGTGTTGTTTTGTTTTGTTTGTTTGTTGAGACAGGATTTCTCTATGTAGCCTTGGCTGTCCTGTGCTTGGGTTAAAGGTGTGAGCTACCACACCTGGCTGAATATTTGATAATTTAGCAATTATCTAAAGTAGCAGATAGAATTTAAACTTTATATTGTGGGAGCATTGTCAGGAAATAATGTATTTTGATGTGTGTTTTCTGAAGAGGTGTCCAGCCTTTGAAAGGTCATACCAGCTTTGCCTGCTAGGTGGCAGCACCACACTTAGTCTTGATAAATGTGACTTCCTCACCTCACTGTCTTCTGACTTTATGGCTTTGCTTGTCTATTGATCACTATCTTGTTTGCCTGCTTGTTTCTTTTTTCTTTTTCTTTTTTTTTTTATTTTAATTATATTCACTTGACACCCACATTTATCACTTTGTCTTTTATTTTTGAGATAGGCCTCAAGTACAAATAATTGAAATAATTTTACTTATCAAAATTACCAAAGAATTATCAAAGTATCACAATGGTAGAAAACTTTAAATGCTTTAAAATTTATAATTTACATGTTGCAGTGTTGTGTCAGTTTATCGTAAAAAAAAAAAAAAAATTAAAATGTCCTCTTCATAAATCTATTACAAACTCACATACGTATATGTTTGTTTATGTTTGTGTGCACACAGAGAAGAGTTAACTCTTTTGTATATTCCTGATCAAAATAAAGGCATTATCTATGTCCAGAAGGTTCCGTATGCCCATTTTGGTTACATTCCTCAAAGGTAACTGCTTTCTGACTCGTATTGGCAAAGATCTATTCTACCTGTCCTTAACTTTTCAGCATGTATTATTTTGTTACAGAGCTATTTTAGATATATATTGTTTAGGCTTGGTTTTATCTGAACTTCTAGCAGTCGTTTTAGGCCTTAGTGTACCGCACAGACTCCCTGCTTTAAGATGCGTGCTGCCAGGAGTGCTGATCACTAAGTCTCTTCCACCTCATCTGAAGAGATCTGTCTTATCCATACACAGCCAGCAGCTGGGACGCAGTGACTAACTGATGAAGGCTTGTTATGGTCCAGCGCCAGTTCAGGGCAGTGCTTATCAGCCCTCCCCTACAGGTACTCACCCGCACCAGTGAAGTCCTGCTCATTAATCTCTCTCTCAAAGTCCACTTCATGGCTAAGTTTCTATAGATCTTTCTCTTCAGATTACTGATGAGGAAAATGGGGTCTTACAGAGTTAAATACCAAGTTGTCTTACTCCAATTTCAAAACAATCAATAATGATCATTCGTAATAATGGAGATGAAACCTTGTAACAGTATTATCATAGTAGTCACAATGTATGCAGTACTTTGGGGTTGGTGATTCTAATACAATAAATTTTCACTTGTGGTTATATAGAAGTATTGCACATTAAATTATGTAAGTCAACAAGGCTTATGAATTATAATCAGTCACTGTTCATGAACTTACTGTTGCTATTTTTCAGTATATTCATACTACTTATCAAAAACCAGGGTTTACTGTAGCACACTGTACCTTGCTACATTGGTACCAGCCTCATACATCTTATCTGTACCCTGTCTCTTAGGGACATTGAAAGGTTATATGCTGTGCAGCTAAAAGCTTTTCCTGCTTTGGACTCCAATGTAAAAAACAGTATGCAGCTGTGCTTAAATCAGAGATGAAATCAGTTGCCTATTCCCTATACTCAG
The DNA here is from genome assembly GCA_907169655.1 of Acomys percivali. Taxonomy (NCBI): domain Eukaryota; kingdom Metazoa; phylum Chordata; class Mammalia; order Rodentia; family Muridae; genus Acomys; species Acomys percivali. The sequence goes on along the minus strand of CAJRSG010002426.1, from coordinate 3,454,870 downwards.
GCACTCAATTTTATCTTCATTCCTCATGTTAGGGAATCTTTTCTGAAACTTTGTAGCTGTTCATAGGCAAATTCCTCCTAATTTTCACCCAAGGTTTTCATTCTGTATCATAGGTTCATTAGTCTTGTCTCATTCTTTCATATTGCTAGCCGTCATCCTCACGTCTGTTAGCTCACTCCTGCAGTATTTTTAGAGTTGTTACTCTAAGCAGTCCCATTTGTTACATGTTGTTTTGCAGAGAGATAACACAGGATCTGTAGGTTTCCTTAGGCCCACATGCTTAGAGGGGTAGACTGCAAAGCTGGGAGAGTTGTAATGGGGCAAGGAGAAGCAAACAGCACAGCTTTCTTCAGTACCCAGTGCTTCCTGTGTCCTCCACAGCCACATGGTAGAACTTTAGTGTAAGTAGCATTCGGAATCAGTTGGAATATTCTGCTTCCTAAATGTAGTCTCATTACGTACAAGAGAGCAGCCAGCTCTTCGTGTTCCTGGCCTCCCCTCATTAGTGGGTGTCTGTGCATAGGCAGGCAGAGGTGCTCCACCTGCACAAAGAAAGGACATTTGAAAGAAAGGTCACGGAGGCAGAAGTTCATGCTTCCCCACAGTCATCAAAGCTTCATCTTAGTCTCCAGACTCATGTTTCTTTGCTAGAATACTTATTCATCCAAAACCCAGGTTGTGGCTGGTGATGCAGCTCTTTGGTGGAGCACCTACCAAACCTGTGCAAGATTCTGGGCTCAAGTTCTCAAACCCATAAAACCAAGCCAAAAGCTAGCTCCACCTCAGAATGAAAAACCAAGTTCATCACCATTGCCTTAAAGTATTCTGTGTCAAGAAAGATTGTGCGTGGGTTGCCAGGGTGTATCTTAAGTAATTTTGTTTACATGTCATCTAACTCCTGTGGGGAAACTGCTTACATAGGGTTTAGATGCTTTTATGTAACTTTAATTTTATAATTAGGCCCACTCTTAATAACAGAGAGCTAACATAATCCTCAAGGTCTCTGAAGAATTCTAAATGGTGTTATCTTAAATCCTGACATCACTTGACTTACTCTTTTCCACACTTGTTCAGTATCTAATGAAAATCACCAGTAAGTTGTATGTGTGTATGTGTGTGTCGTGTGTCTGTGTGTCTGTGTGTGTGTTGTTTGTGTGTCTTCTGCATGTGTGTCTGTGTGTCATGTGTGTGTCGTGTGTGACTTGTGTGTGTCTGTCTGTCTGTCTGTGTGTCGTGTGTCCATGTCTATGTGTGTGAGTTGTGTGTGTGTGTGTCTGTGTGTGTCTTGTGTGTCCGTGTGTCTGTGTGTGTATGTATGTGTCATATGTGTGTGTATGTGTGTATGTATGTGTTGTATGTGTGTATGTATGTGTTGTGTGTGTGTATGTATGTGTTGTGTGTGTGTTGTGTGTGTGTCGTGTGTGTGTGGGTGTGTTCATGAGTCAGTGCAGGGCACATGCTCCTGCTGCATAGCTAATGCGTTTTGAACCTGTTCCAGTCCAAGCAGAGGTTTCCTGTCCAGACATGGGATCACATGATGAAATGAACCCTTGAAATACAATTCCCTTCTCTGATGAACAGACTGTATTTCATGAATTTGTAAAACATGATTATATGTATTTTCTTCACTGTTTTACTATCAGCATCACCCATATGAATACATTTTCATAGTGCCCTATAAATTGACATTAATGAAATTTTATTGTTGGAAACTATAGTGTGGGTTTTTAAAAGTAAAACATAAATGTTAATATTTTTAGCACTAAAATCCTGCTTCCTTCCTTTGCATAGTAAGGTATGTGCTTACTATTCACTAATATATTTAAAGCACAAATAAATTAGTGTCATTGAAGATGGCTTTGAAGTGGTTAAAGCAAAATCCCATGTAACCTTATAAAGCATTAGCATCTTCATCTTATCATCACCCTCCCCCCCAGACATGATAGTGTAATCATTTATTCAGGACTATGTAGAAGCCACTGGCAGGGTTAGTACTGGAACTCCGAGTCCCAGGGCTGCCTTTGCTCAGTGACACCGTTAAGTCAGGTGGCTAGCTCTTTGGAGAATAGAAATAGAATTCAGTTGACCTTGGCATTTTGAAGAAGCAGTTGAAGAAGCAGAAGAAGAATTATTTTTAAAGGGGCAATTGTGGAATATTAAAACCTAGAAAAAAATCTCTATCACTTATTGTCCTGTTTGTTTTGGGTAAACAAAACCAATAATGCCTCGAGTATTTTAGACTTGAGATGTGGCAGGGAAAGTGAAGATTAATGTTATACATCATCCAACTATGGAATGGATTTTGAACAAAGGAGAACAGTTCAAATACACAAAAGTACACATCTTTGCCTTAGGTAACAACCTTTTTTTTTTTTTCTTTCCTTATTTTGAACAGTTATACAAATAGTGACTTGATCTAGTAACTCTAGTAAAAATTGGAAATTGGATAGATATTTCAGAAAATCTAGTAATCTCTAACAGTTCTTGAAACTGGAAAAGATCCCCCCACCTCTCTCAACATATATAAATATGATATGCTGGAAATAGCGGCAATGGTACAGGTACCCACCCATAGTGTGTGTGTGTGTGTGTGTGTGTGTGTGTGAGAGAGAGAGAGAGAGAGAGAGAGAGAGAGAGAGAGAGAGAGAGAGAGAGAGAGAGAGAGCGCGCGTGAATGGTGCTGGAAATAGCGGCAATGGTACAGGTACACACCCATAGTGTTCAAGTGTTCCGAAGAGCATATGCCACCAATAAGGCTCCTGAAGACAGGTGATGGAGCCATCAGATATAGACCCTAGCTGGGCCTACAGAAGTCCTAGCAGTATAGCTGGATTTTTGAGGACTCTAACTTGTGCTGAGTCCAAGAATAGTCAGAGAGATAACTCCAAATTTTGGGTCACCACTCCTTTCTCAGGGCTGCTGTCTCCCAGTCCGTCCTCCTTTCCCCAGCAATATCCCCATTCTATACCATTGCTTTTTGTCTGTTTTTTGTTCTCTTTTCCAACAAGGCTGTGTTTCCTTCCCGTATCATAGGTTGATAAATAGGATATGGGTAGTTCAAAAAGGTTTGGGATTCTTAATCTGAACCTATTTCTGCAGCTGACATCATAAGGAAATATTCTGGTGCTTAATGGAATCTTCTTCTATTCTCATATGCTTAATCTGCCTTTTTTAATTAATGAAAAATTTACATTCAAACATTGTATTAAACTTGAGTTTTAAAAAATCCTTAAATATTCATGTATATATTTTAAGTTTTATTATTTGAAACTATAAACTTGAAATGCAGAAGCATTGTTTTATATAAAAAACATAAGAAGAAAATGATTATCCATAAATTTATGAAAGTTATTAAAAAGCAAATCTACTTTGTACAATTATAGTATTTGCTTTTATATTTATAAAGCCTATAATACAAATGGCCATTTAAGGTGTGCTGGTTTGTGTTTTAATTAAAATGCTCAAACATCAGTTCATTTGCAACATGAAAAATACAGGCTATTCTGTTGTTTCAAAGTGTAACTCCAAAAAATACTACCAGAGACGTATTCAAAGTAATTGATCAAGCAAGGGACTGGAGCCTTAGCTTGATAGCTAAGGTGGTGTGGTGCTCTTCCAGAGAACCTGAGCTCAGTTTCCAGCACCGATGTCGAGATTCACAGTGACTGTAACTCGGGATCTGAAGCCTGTGGCCTTCTCAGGCACCGGTCTACATGTGTGTACACACACACACACACACACAATTAAAATAAAACAAATCTTTTAAAAGGAATTACTAAGTAATATCTCTATCACATATTAAGTAAATGTGTGATAACTTTGTATGTTTGTTTGAGGGAGGGTCTCTACTCTCTAGCCCAACCTGTTTGGAACTCACATCAGTTCTCCAGCCTTATGGGCATGGCTTACCTTGCTTGATTTGTGACAGTTATCGTCATTGCCACAGCTAATTGATCATTTTAGTGGGTTTCAGTGACATGTTCCTTTGACCCGGGAGCTCACAAGGAGGCGTGTGCAGCATGGGTTTGAGACTAGTCTGAACCATATAGCCAGATTCCATCTCAGAGGGAAAAAAGATAAAGAAAGTCGAGGCAGAGAGGGAGAGGGACCAAGCTGATAGAGTGCTATACACCTGTTTGTTTGTTTGTTTTGTTTTGCTTTTTCCAGGTGGTAGTCACAACAAGGACAGATGCCGACAGCTTCAGCACCCAGTATGTCTTAGACGGCAGTGGCCACATACTTTCTCAGAAACCTTCACATCTTGGCCAAGGTAAGTAAGTGAGTAGCTTTAGAGTATTTTTGCTGTCTCCGTTATTTAAAAAAAAAAAAGAGTTTTGCTTAGAATTTAAACAGTGCTTTGTGTTTTGTCCCCATAAAATCTGGTTATGTGGACCTCTTAAATACAGAGTCATCCTCAGGAGGAGCGAGGCGAGGTGACTCTGGATTACTGCTCTAACAGCAGTTATTTTCCTGCTGTTGGATCACCAGTGTCATCTTCACAGATGAGGAAGAGTGTTTTACTGAAGCACGTGAAACGTCATTAATTTGTAATAAACCATAAGCCTGAAATACTCTGATTAAATAATTTAAAGTATTTATTAATGAAACACTCATATATAAACATAATATAGGTTAAAAAGTGTAATCGTTTTCAGCTCCTAGTTTACCGACTTCCTGCTGAAGTCCATCTGACACCTCTTCCACTTCTTCACTCTCTGGTAGTCTGAGACAAATATATATCAGCTATTTTCCTTATTATTCGTTACTGTTTTATACACAACTGTATGTACTTTTATTTGTATTTTATTTACTTGGTATCTTTTTAATTCTTTTAAAAACTAATTCTAGCCAGGTACAGTGGCACCTGCCTGCAGTCCCAGCACTCAGGGAAGCACGCAGGTGGATCGCTGTGAATTCAAGGCCAGCCTGGTCTACAAAGTGAGTTCAGGACAGCCAAAGCTACACAGAGAAACGCTGTCTCAAAACAAACAAATAACAAAACAAAACAACAAAAAAAACACTAATTCTAAGGTAGAAAACAGTCTCTTTAGTCTGAGTTCACAGAATCCCCTAATCTTTTTCCCAGCAGTGCGTGGTTACAGTTGAGGCACTGTCAAAGATGGCTCCTCTTCAGAATTGAGTTCAAAGAATCACTGGCTCTGGGAGGGACTTGTGGGATATTTGTTGTTGTACCCTTCTCTCAGCTGGAATATGAATTTCAATGTAATTTTATTGCTCCTTGTTGTAGTTGATCAAAGTACTACATTTTTTTGTGGTTTCACCCCATCCATTTTAATGTTAAATTACTATATTTACTTTCTTTAAATGACTTTGGTCCTTATGTAACTTATTTTCTTAGTTTTGGTAATTCCTTTCAATGTGGCTATAATTTTGGAAATTCGTAGCATAGTGATTACGTTTGCTCATTAGGAATTTATATTTTTGTATTCACAGAGGAAAAGAAATTAACAGAAAATTTAAAGAAAACATACTTATTTACATCTCATTTGTTCATAAGTCAATAAAAATGAGTTCATCTATAATCACTACTTTATTTGATATATAATAAATATTATATACGTTAGTTAAAATATTATTTTTTCAATGTGTTGGACAAAGATAAGTCTTTATTTTATTTTTTATTTTAAGTATGGTCCCTTTTAAGAAATCCTCTAAATATTACAAGTTCTAGTTAGGAAACCAAGAGAAGGCTGTGAGCCTCCTAGTCGAGCGCTTTGAAGTGACCCAGTCACCTTATAAAACTTAAAGTATTTATTTTTATCTCAGTGGTTGCCAGTGTGATGTGGGTGGCCGGAGGCGCTGCATCACTCATACTTCCCATGCTTTCCTGTGTTCATCTCCATGGGAACTATGAAATAACAATCCTTAAGTAAGGACTCCATCTGATCTTTGCCCTTTGGCTGGCTGACTTTTCTTTTTCTACTGACGTCAGTCTTCTACCTTCAGTAAGTAAAATTAGGTGTGCATGTTAAGGAAGTTTTGTGGTCAGTAAATGCATCTTATTTTCATTAGCTTATTTCATAACTCAAGAACCAACACACTTGAAAGGTCAATAGTTATAAAACCAGTATGACTTTTTGTAACTCACTTTTTCCACCTAACTACACTTGATTCCTTAGGTAGCAGCAACAAAAGAAAAAAAATGGAAGTCTTAATTTGAGGTTGTTCTAGATAGACAAATTATACAAGTCTGTGTATAATAAAAGTGCTCTTGCAGTTTCACTGCTTCTCACGTTTCACCAGCTGTCATTAGCTTCCATTTAAATGTTTTCTATGTAAGATAAAACTGCAGTTCACCATCCTAGTTTATACCTGTGCATTTAAAGTTCTTGTAGATGAGTCTCAGCTGTGATGTGACTGTCCTTAGCAGTGACTCTCCATGTTGTCTCTCAGACGGCACCTGCAGAGAGATGGCGTAACTACAGGTACAGGGACAACCTGCAGTAAAATCTCAAGTAGACACTGGAAAACTTGTACATATTTAAAAGGGATTTGCTGGAAATTCCTGTTTTGCTTTTGGTGTACAGATACTTGTTGTATGGATTGTTTTAGCTATTTCATGTTATTTATGCTTTTACTAAATTGTTATTTTAGTTGCTCTTCCCCTTCTCTTCATTAGATTCTCAAATTAGGTTTTCATTCTCAAATTAGACTTTCTTTCCTTCCTTTAAAAATATTTATTTTTAATATGTCTGCCACTTTTGTATCCTACAGGGGCCAGGAAAGGGTGTCTGTACAGGCAGTTGTGAGCCATCTGATACAGCTTCTGGGAACTGAACTCTGATCCTCTGCAAGACTAGTACAGTGGTTTTTTGGTTTTGTTTTCATTTTTTTCCCCTCTGTAAGGCAGAACTGTACTCTTGATCAAGGGGGTGCTCTAAACGTAGAAGTAAAGCAAGCGCACTGTGGCAGGAAGTGCATTTAGAAGAGCAAGCATGCTGGCAGGAAGTGCGCTTGGTTTTTGTTCTAAGGCAGGTGGTAACTTCATCTTCCTTCCATTCACTAGGACCACCTACAACCCTTAACAATTGGGTAATTTTGAAGGGTTGGCGCAAAGGAAGGGAAGGGATGCAGGAGAAAGCCATTTTCCATCTTACCTGCTGAGCTGTCTCTCCAGTCACTATCCCTGCCTGCCTTTAAGGAAACAGAAGAACCTTCCAGCTTTTCAAATCTTACTTTTAAGAGTAACTCAGTTATTTGTGGTATAATATCTTTTTATGTCTCGTAGTTTTATACTTCTAAGTTGATTTATTCTCCAGAGCAAATACAAGTATTCCATTCTTGTACCTTGTGAGAGATGGTTGCTGTAGATTGCTGCTCTGGATTGTGTATGGACTGCAATTTTGTTTTTCTTAACAGAATACTGGAACCTTGTCATTAGTTTAGAACGCTTTCTGACAGTTAGCACCCATACCTTTACATTAGAAGTATAAATAGCTGCCTTCATCAATGGCATAACATAGGGGCATGTAAAAATGTAATGGAGCATATTGTAGGACTGCAGTTTAATTCTGGTGTTTAAAGAATGTGCTAAAGTTAGAGAGCTGAGTGGTTCTCTTGTAAAATCTGATAGTGCACTGGGGCCTCCTCCGTATTTGCCAGTATTACTTGGCATCTTTATTTTTAACGATACACATTTCACTTGAAATGTAAAAAATACCTTTTATCTGTAAGCTTTATTAAAACACATAATTCTTATTTTGTGAATCATACTTCACCCTGGGCTCTTTTAAGGTGGAAAAGCAATTTATGAATGTATAGCTTACGTATAATGTGGTAGTAAGTGCATAATACATATTTAAAAGTCAACAAATAATATTTTGTTTCCATAAACATGTGTATCTGAGGTGTTGATTTCTGCCTGCCTGCCAACCTCTGTTCTGTTCACAGCTACAGTAAATGTTTTTTACATTGATATTGAGGAATTAATTCAAGGATTAATAAGAAGCAGATGAGTAAATAATGGCACTAAAGTGAATCACCTGGACACTAGAGGGTGATTAGTGGGCTTTTCAGAGACCATGACATTTGGGTTTGAAGCTGATGCGTAGCAGGTGAGAAGGCACAAGGTGTGACCTTTCCACCAGAGACTCACACGTGGAGAACAGGACATCTCTCTATAGCCATAAAGAGGAAAGTCTACAACTTAAAAATACTTGGGGTTTTTTTTCCCTTTAAATTTATTGAAGAATTATGTCACATGAAAAGGTTGCCCCTTCCTGGATAAGAAGTAACTAATGATCATTGTACTGTTGTTGGCAGGATGAACTTAGATTGGATGTGTAGGTGGACATCAGAGCACCTGCCATAGGTAGCACACCATGCATAGCACCACAACCCCCCCCCCCCCAAGAGCTTTGTATGGTCTACTTTGGGCTGAACTGACAAGTTGCACTCTGGGATCCTAGGACAGAGCTCATTGTCCTACACACTGAGTCTCATGAAGACTTCACTGACTGAGCTGTGGTGAAGTGGTGACACTAGGTTAATACTTGCTAGAGGAAGAGGACCAATTCTATCATCAAGCTGATGATGAATTAGCTGTAGCCCATAATATTACTGGTTCCTGTTTGACAGGAAATGCTATCATCTTCAGTAGCTGTAGCTTCTAGATACAGGTAAAAAAAAAAAAAAGCCTTAAAGGACATGAAGAAGGAAAAGTAAGAGCCATCACCAGTAGAAAGAAAGTTCAGCAAACTCAGAGAAAGTTATGTTCTTATGGCCATAGAAAACCCCCATCCCAGAAGTGATGGGCAGAGGGTAGTCTCCATCGCTATGCTTGATGATGGAGAAAGGTTTTAGAATTGGTTCTTAGGAAGAATCTTGAAACATTTGGGGAATTGTGCTAGACTAAGGTAGAATGTTAAGTGGACTTTAAAGAGTGAAGACCAGAATGCTGATAGAAACATAGACAGGCGCTAGAGTGATGGCTCAGGGTTAAGATTACATTCTGGTCTTGCAGAGGACCTGAGTTTCCAGCACTCACGTGGCCTCCTTCCTCTGGCCTCAGGCACCTGAACTCTGCTACTACATATGTCAAGCCACATACACACATATACATGTAATTTGAAATAAATACTTTAAGAAAAACAAAATACATGTAGTTTCAAGTGGAAATCTTTATTGGCAGTTGAGCCCAGCCCCACCTGTGTAACACTCTGGCAAAGATTTGGTTTCATTATTCCCATGCCCTGTCATTTGTGAGGAGTTGAGTTGCAGTAGAGGAAAATTAAAGGCAGTGGCATGAGTGTTACTGGAAACTTTTAGCTATATTTACAGTGGGGATTGGTAACAAAGGGAGAGAAAAATATCGTAAAACTTGCAGTTTGGCAAGAAAAGCAATATATTTAATTTTTTGGTCTAGAATGGCATGGTTGCTGGAAAGGTTAGCACTGATGAAAAAACCAGCAGCCCAAAAGACTCTAAGAAATCAAAAAGGCAACAAATGAAATTTGTCTCAAAGGCTTTCCAGGGCTTTTCAGAAGGGCTCAAGGGGCCTTGCTCACTCTCACTGCCCAAGCTCAGTTATGATATGAAGGTTGGTAATGGAGTTACTGTACATGCATTTTGGGAAAGAGCGTGTACAAAGGCTCTGAGGTAGAAACAAGTCTGCTGTGATAAATGGAAGACAGGAGGTGAGTAGGGAGGGAAGTGACCATGGGCCAGGTTATGCAGGACCCTGTGTGCTTTACCCTTCACCCTCCCTCGGTGTTTCCAGTAAACTTGCATTACCAATAAATGTTCAAAACATCAAGTGCTAAACTATTCCTTTATATATCTCTCTCATGTCACTAACCCTTATTTAATTATACTAGCCCTAAGAGTCTTTACCAAATTTATTTTTCCTTTTAAAAAATATTTATTATTTTGTTTGCGAATTTCATACTATACCGTATTTACATCATTTCCAGTCCTCAAGCCCCTCCTGTGTCTCCCCTTCTCATTTCATGACCTCTCATGTGTGTGTCCACTACTAAGAACACTTTGTGTTGCTCATATGTACATGTTTGACTGACCACTTAGGTTTAGATAGTCTGTCCCAGGGCTCATTTCTGGGGAAGACTGATTTTCCCTCTTAAAAGCCATTAATTGCCCATAGTTCTTACCTGGGAGTGAGCCTTGTGAGATTTCCCCAATCCAAGTTCATGTTTTCACTGTGGGGGTCTTGTTTAGGTGACCTGTTGTTAAGAATTTATGGGTATAGCTCTTGGTCATATATACAAGACACTACTTTGCAGCAGACATCATAATACTTAAAATCTTTCCACCTTTCTTTGCAATGTTTCCTTAGATGTAGGGGTTACATTGCTTATCAACTGAGAATGGCTACCCTGTTGTCAGTTGTTCTCTGCATGTTGACCAGTTAAGTATTTCTGTGGTTTCCATCTGCTGCAAAAAGAAGCTTTTTTGATGAGGTTTGCGAGCTATGCTTATGTGTGAGCAAAGGATGGGCATTTAGAATGAAGTTGGGAATAATCATACTTGTTGCAGAACATGCCAAGAGTAGGTTCTCTTTTAGGATCCATGACATTACTAAGCACAGTTATTTAGCTGGGTTACAGTACCAGGCATGAATGCAGTGCTGTAAGTCTAACTAGGTAGCGGTACTTTTTATACCAATGGAGATAACTTACCCTGCTGGCCAGCTTTGTAGCTTTGTAGAACTTTGAATTACCACTCTTCTTTGGAGGCTTGCAAAGGTGCCATGAGAGCTATCCTCAGAGAGGAGGCTTTTAAGTCAGTTCTACTTAATTCTTTTAATTTGCCTGTCCAAAATGTGTAGTGTGTCTTTAGCAGTAGGTTCTTACCTTCAAGTTCTGAGAGGCAGCTATGGGCTGCAGCAGTAGTCTGTATTGTTAGGGAGTCTCATGGACTCCCCTGACCAATGACTCAAAGAGGTTTTCCATGCCTGGCACTAGGGCTAAATAAAGTTATGCCACTTGGAGTGATAATGCTCACCACATGAGCCAAAGACTATCCAAGTTTACTTTCTTATCTCCTCTTGTCCTGAGATCTTTATCCTGAGGTCATGGTCATTTGGTTCGAGTTCATTTTCCATCAGATACTCTTGGGTGATATACTATTGAGTTCTTGCTAGGCCCAAAAAGTCATCATTTGGCCCTATTTGTGTCTGGAATACAAATGTCTGTTTCTTTATTATATTTATTTTCTTTAAGAAGTTATATTTATAAGCCTCTGCCATTATTGGCTAAAATACCTGAGAAAACTCTGTGCCTTCACCGTATCCTTCCTTTCTTTTCCCACTTTTTCTTGACGCTCATTTTCTTGGCACAGATTCCTAATACTTAGCATAAAAGATTACAGCTGCTGATTTAGTGTCTTTATTGTTGTAACCAGTGACCAAAAGCAACCTGGAGTGGAAACAGCTTATTTTGCTTACAAGTCCACATCATAGCCCATCGTCAAAGGAAGTCAGGGTGGGTTCCTGGAGAAAGGAGCTGAGCCGGAAGCCATGGAAGAATGCTAGTTTGTTTCTCCAGGCTTGCTCAGTTTGCTTTCTTACATGCCCCAGAACTGCCTGCCCAAGGTGGTACAGTGGGCTAGCCACTCCACATAAATCATTTATTTAAAAAACACACTATAGACTGCCAAACAGTCTATAGAGCCGAAGGGTAGTATAGTGGCCTAGGCCATCCTACATCAGTCATTAAGAAAATACACTACAGACTTGCCTACAAGCAGGCTAATAGAGGCATTTTCTCAACTGTGATTTCTCTTTCTAGATAAGTCTAGATTTGTATCCAGTAGACAAAAATCTAGTCAACACAGTTATATTTCCTCCCTCCCTCCCTCTTTATCCCATTTCACTTCCTATCTCTATCCCTCCCTTCCTTTGTTTTATGAAATCAGATTTGTTCTATATTTTAGGCTGGCCTTAAATTCAGTGATGTTCCTGTCTCAGCCTCATAAGTGCTGAGATTTCAGGTTCACATAACCGTGTTCGATTTCACCAGTCTATAGACAAAAAGTAGAGAAAGTTAAAGTAGTATGTTTACAAAAGGATGTGGTAGAAACATATGCATGTAGATCATGTTTATGAGCACTGAGTATTCATGTGCCTGTAGGTGTGTGTGTGTGCATGCGCACACACAAGTGCAGGTACACTTATTTCACTATGTGCCTGCATGTGGAACCCACAGTTCAATATTAGGTGTATTCTTTTTAAAGACAGTATCGATTACCACCCCGGACCTCAGTGTTTCTATTAGACTGGCTGGTCAGTGGGTCCCCTGGGATCTACCTGGTCTCCCACCCTCATGCCACTGTGCTAACCATTTGTGTTGGCTGGGCATCCGAACTCAGTTCCTCACGTTTGCATAGCAAGCTCGTCATCTACTGAGCTATGTCTCTAGTCCTCTGAGTGGGTTTTTTTTTTTTCTAGTTTTAAAAACATTTTACATAAAATATCTTTTGATCATCTTCTTTCCCCTTCCTCAATTCCTCCCATGTCCTCCCTGCTTCCCTACTCACCCACCTTCACATTCTTTCTCTTTTGCTCTATCAAAGAAGAAAAAAATAAAAAGGTCAGAGCAGACAAACAAAGGAATATTAAGACAGCAAAACAAAAAGCATGCAAAAAAATTATTATGGAGTCCATTTTGGGTTGGCCAACTGTTCCAGAGCATGGGGTCTGTCCTGGAGTGTGGTTGATATAGCTAGTGACATTCCCTTGGATAAGGCTGCTTTTCCCATCCCCCGAATGCATCAATTGCAAATAGCTTCTTGGTTAGGGGTGGGACTTTGTGTTCACTTCCCTGTCTCCATGCTGGGAATTTGTCTAGTTTTAACTTTTATGCTATTTTTGTATGCTATTATCATTCCTGTTATATCCTTAACGTCACTACCACCTCTGGCTCTCCCCGACCCGTACGCCCAGAGAGGGTTTCTCTGTGCATCCTTGGCTGTCGTGGACTCACTTTGTAGATCAGGCTGGACTCACAGTGATCTGCCACCACGCCCTGGCGGCCACCTCTGCCTTTTACATTCTTTTCACATCTTGTTGTGCATGCATACCTGAGCCTTCAGGGGAGGGATTTGGTAAAGACTCCACATGTAGTACTGATTATTCCAAAGTCTCTCATTCTGTTGACATTGTCGAATTGTGGCCTCTGTGCTAATTACCATCTACTGTGAGGAGAAGCTTTTAATGAAGGTGAGTGATGCTCTGATCTATGAGTTATAGCAATAAGTCACCAAAAGTCATCTTCTTGCTATGTCCCTATAGCAGAATAATAGCAGTGATTTTACCCTATGCCCAGGGCCCATGTCTAGTCTCATATTGTTAACTCCTTTAGCAGTGTGAGGGTGGGTTTCATCTCATACAATGAGCCTTAAATCCAGGTTATGGAAGGTAACCAGTAGACTTGGCAACAGCTCATGATGTTTTGAGGAGGGGGCACTGGAAGGATAAGATGTCTAGTTGGGACATTTTCTCCTCCATTATATATGATTACATTTATTTTTGTTTTTGTATTTGACTCCATTTAAATTCCTTTCATATTTGTATATATTTTAGGAAGCTTCTACAGTAATAGGATTCTTATGGTTTTTCAAAAGGTGTTAATATTGCTTTTCACTTCACAAATGCTCTTCTTTACCCTCCTCTGCCATCCTCTTGGCCATTTAATCCTCTTGTTGTAGTTCCCCGTTATCTCTAAAACACCGTGTCCTTCCCTTCCTTGGACAATCCCCTCCTCCCTTCTGGTTACTTGCTAGTTACCTAACTTTTGTGTCTGTTCTGATAGAAACACATACATAGGCTTAAAATCACAAACTGTCTTTTCCTTTGGGGTTTAGGTTGCCTCGATCAGGATGATTGTTTCTGCCTCCATCCTTTATCTGCACACTTCAGACAGAGTTTCTCTGTGGAGCCTTGACTGTCCTGGTCTCACTTTGTACACCTGGCTGGCCTCGAACTCACAGAGATCCACCTGCCTCTGCCGTCCTGGGTGCTAGGATTACAGTGTGTACCACCACTGCCCAGCTTCTGAGCTGTTTCTTATTCCTGGCTTTTAGGAAGGGAGCAGCTATGGATGAATAAAGTATGTTTATAGTAAGATATAGTGTCTTTGGATATATGCCCAAGAGTGGTCTAGCTGGACCTTGAAGTAGATCAATTCCCAGCTTCCAGAGAAACTGACATACTGATTCCCATAGTGGCTGTTTGCATTCCTAGCAGCAATTATTAAAAACTAAGTCATCATCAGCATGCACTGTGATTTGTTTTATTGAATTTGACCATTCTGCCTGAGGTAAGATGAAATCTCAGAGTGCTTTGAACTTGCATTTCTCTGATGGCTAAGGTTGTTAAACATGTCTTTGTTTCTCAGCCATTTGTGTTTGATCTTTTGACAACTTTACTTAGTTCTGTGCGCCATTTTTTAAATTAGATTATTTTTTCTTGATGTTTAGTTTTTTAAATTCTTTTTATATTTTAGATATTAACCATCTATTGGATGTGTAATTGGTAAAGATCTTTTCCTTATCTGTAGCCTGCCACTTTGCGCTAATAATGGTGTCTTTTGTCGTACAGAAACTTTTCAGTTTAATGAGGTACCATTTATTAATTGTTGGTCTTAGTACCTGTCCTAACAGTGCTATATTCAGGAAGTCTTCTGTGCCAGTGAGTTCCCTAAAATGATCTCTATCCTTGATGGTTAGGTATGTGTTGTGCCGTGGCAGAAAGATATATTTTTTTTCCCTAATCCAATATGTTAGTCTGGCTTGTGTCTTTTTATTGGGAAATTGAGACCATTAATATGGAAAGTTATTGATGAGCAGTATATAATAATTCCTGTTGATTTGTTGTGGTCATATACCTCCCCCCCACACACACACCTTGATTAACTGTTTAGGATTATTTGTTTCTGTGTCATCTTGGGAGTAGTTAACCTTCTCTTTAGAATGAGGTTTTCCTTCTAGTACTTTCTGTAGAGCTGGATTGGTAGGCAGACATTGCTTAACATTGTTTTAATCGTTGTGGAATATTTTTCTTTGTCTGTCTATTGTGACTGGTAGTTTTACCTGGTATTGTGGAATGGGCTATGGTCTCAAAGACTTTGCAGAACTCCCGTTCAGGATCTCTGGCTTTCAGAGTCTATTGAGAAGTCTTGTGTGATCCTCATGGGCCTGCCTTATAACTGACTTGTCTATGTTAATATTCTTTCTTTGTTGTGAACATTTAATGTTTTCATTATTATGTGCTATGAGGAATTTCTTTTCTGTTCTGCCTATTTGGTCTTCTATGTTTCTCTTATACATTGATAGACATACCTTCCTTTAGAGCAGAAAAAATTTCTCCTATGACTTTGTTAAAAATATTTTCTGTGCCTTTGACCTGTGTTTCTTCTTCCTCTGTTCCTATTATTTATACGTTTGATCTTTCCATAGAATCTAAGATCCTGGATGTTTTGTGCCTTGGTGTGTGTGTGTGTGTGTGTGTGTGTGTGTATGTGTCATTTTCTTTGAGCTATCCATTTCTTTTGTGTTGGAACACAATCCATGAATAAAGTTGTGCCAGAGAATTCTAAAATGCTTGTGAGAAAACAAGACAAGAGTCTTGTGATCTCAGTTTCTTTAAAAACATGAAATTGTCCTTGGAATGTGCTTCCGTGCCCTTATCCATTACAACCGGCTAATGTTATTTGTTTATATGCCTCCATGGAAAAACATATTTTTGCCATGTGTGGCTTGTCAGGCATGTGCTGCTTGCCTTTGTCATTAAATACTTTACTCATGTGCCTCTTCAGAACCATTAGGGTATGAATTTGCCTGATACTCTGAATAAAGCTGCCTATTGCATGAGAGTTTAGTCAGCATCATTTTTACATTCCATTTTCCTAGGTTCACATTGCCAACTAACTAGGCAAACACTTCTGTCTTGTCTTCAGTGCCTGAAATTCCCCTTTTCAAATCCTGCAATGTGTTGGTGAGGCAGAGGTCTTTGGTTTCCTAAGATTTTCATTCTTAGTTTTCTATCAGTTTGAGTTTTCCTTAGTGATTCTTTCTTTGTTAAATTCTATTTTCATATTTTGAATTGGTTTCATTATTTCATTCAACTGTTGGTTTCTGCGTTTACGGTCTTTATTGAAGCATTTGTTCATATCTTCTTTAAGATCCTCAAAGAATCCCTTGTGTTGTGCCTCAGGTAAATTGTTCTTCCCAGGGCTAAACAACAGTGTTGCTGGCCCCGGAGGGGACATATTGTCTTGGCTCTTCATGTTTTGTGTTTTTGCATTAGGATTTAGGCATCTGGAGTTGTTCTTGGTGTAGGTAACTGGTCTTCTCTTCTTTGTATGGATGCTGTGTTCTTTGTTCTTTCCTACTCTTCATCTTAGCCAAGTGGGCTGGTTAAGAGGTCCTTGGTAGAGAGTGGACAGGGAATCAAAGGAATGGTGATCTAGAGAAACGGCTGACAGCACTGGCAGCAGAGAAGTAGGGAGACCTTGGGTTCACACCACCAACCAGGTTCCTTTGTAATCCCTCTCAGTGTTTTATTTGAATCACTACATTTATATTTTCATAGCGCCTTATAAGAAAATACTAGTAGTATTGTGACTTTTTTTTTTCCTTTTTCATGAGGCAAAGCAGGGTCTCCCTTTCTAGCTAGGGTTAAGCTCAAACTTTGCATATTTTGGGACTTCCTGGTACTGGGATTCCAGGTGTGTACTACCACACCTGGCTATTTAGATGTAGGTTTCTAACGTTTCCCATAATAATTTGTTGTTTGTTTTTCTTCTGTGCCACAAATGGAACTTTCATGCTAGCCTTGTTGGAAACTTGTTCTGGATGAAATTTTAAAACATTTTTTTCTCCTAAAAATTTCCTTAAAATTTTAGGATTTCCAGTAGAAAATGATTTTGGTATTTGATTTAAAAAAAATAAATAAATGTTTCTTGGGGCCAGAGAGATGGCTCAGTGGTTAAGAGCATTGGCAGGTTTTCAAGAGGACCTTGGCAGTGGTTCCATCCCAGCACCCATGTGGAGCTCAAATCTGCCTGTAAACTCCAGTTCCAGTAAATTCCCTCTTCTGGCCTCCATGGGCACGCCACACACATGGTACACAGTATACAAGTAAAACACCGTACCTAGGAAAAATTAAATAAATATTTTAAACGTTTTTTTAAGGAAATGTTTGTCTTTGTAATGTGAAAGTTGGTAAAATTTGCACTCATATCTTAACTCTTAAGTATTTTACGTTACTTACATTCATCTCCATTTATTTTCTTTTCCTCTTGGCATTTATAATTTGGGGTTAGCATTTGTAAGTCTAACAAAGCTTGAGGTTGCTCTTTATTTACTTACATATTTATTCATATTGGGATTGAACTTAGGGCCTCACACTTACTAGGTCAAGTGCTGTATTACTAAACTATATACTCAACTTTTTACTGTTTATTCTGAGACAAGCTCTCACTAGGTTGCCCAAGTTTACTTCGAACTCACTTTCTAATTCAGGCAGGCCTTGAACTTGCCATCCCAGCCTTTTGAGCAGCTGTATCACCAGGCCTGGGAAGATGGCATTTCTCATTTAAGTGACTTTTAGTATTTTTGCTGTCTCTGAGTAAGAAAGACAGCTTACATAGCAGCCTACTTTATACAAATGTAGTAAAATAAAAAATTCCATGAAACAATCTGTCATTATGTGTGGTGCACTCCATTCCCTACTCTCTTTGCTATGGTATTAAAAGCATGCTTGTTGCTATACACTCCATTCATGGTTCTCAGGCGTGGATCCTTCCCAGGATTCATTTAGTATGGATGCTGCTGCCCTCAAGTGGGAAAAAAGGATGTTGCTAAATGATTTATGCACAGGCAGCTACACACACACACACACACACACACACACACACACACACACACACGCACACGTACACACTTCACCTGTGCCTAGACTAGGACATCCTGCTCTACATTGTTTTTGCTTTTTAACTTATAAGGAAACTAATTTATATAGGTCATAGTTAAGAGGGTTTAAGACTGAGCTTAAGGAGATTACTGGATTTAGCTCACTTTTTTTCTTTTATATTTTTGAGATTATAATATAATTAAATCATTTTCCCTTTCCTCTCTCTACACACTTCCATAAACCCCTCCTTCCTCTTGTTCAAATCCATAGCCTCTTTTTTCATTGATTGTTACTGCATTCACATATGTATATACATATATATTCCTCAGTATAACCTACTGTTCATGTGTTGTGTTTAGTTGGATGTTTGTCTTCAGTGCTAACCATTGGTGTGCTCTTCCATGGGGAAGACTGTTTGGTTGCCTTTAGTTCTGTGTATAGGGTTGAGGACTCCTGGGCCTTTAGAATATCTGTTGTTGTCTTTGTTTGTTTAGGTAGCCCTGTTTGTGAGAGTTCATGGGTGAAGCTTGTGACACTGCTAGAGACAGTCTCAGAGCAAACTCCCTGATCATCTGGGTCTTAGAGTTTCTCTGACCCTCCTCCATAATGTTCCCTGAGCCTTAGGTACAGGAGATGTTTGTAGATATATCCATTGGGACTTGACTCCACAATGCTTCATTGTGATTGGTTGTACTTCTCTGTAGTGGTCTTTTTTCTGTTGCAAAGTGAAGTTTCTTTTATGAGGAGTGAAGGCTACACATATCTCTGGGTATAGGGACACTTATTTAGGATGTAGTTAGAGATTATGCTGGCTTAGTAAAATGGCAGTTGTAGATTCTCCTTAAAGATCCATGACTTTATTAGCCCTGGGTAGTTGGCTTGGTTTCTAGTACCAGGAATGATTTGCCTCATTTGGGGGGAAATGTCTTACGTTCAGTTTGAGCGCTGCTGGTTACTGTCAAGATGCTACATACTTAGGGTTATTGAGGTATCTAGTTGTTGTTGTGGTTCAAAGATGTCATGGCTGGGTAGAACTATTGGTTGCTTCCTCCTTTTACAAGCATGTAACTTTTGGTACCATGAACACTAGTCCTCAGTAAGAAGACATTCAAGTCAGTCCTATCAGCTTGGCTTTGATGGGACCTAATGGTAGGTGACATTATAGTATCAGGACACATACAGTTGGGAGAGATGACAGAATGGTGCAAAAATCAGAGTGGAGAGAACCAATCTTGCTCTTTTGTAACTTACTTTTGACACAATAATCAAGGGCAAGAAATTTAAAACACCATACACATAAAATAAAAATTTTAAAAACATGGAAGCTGGGCATGGTGGTGCACACCTGTAATCTCAGCACTGGGGGAGGAACAAGCAGGCAGATCTTTGTGAGTATGAGGCCAGCCTGGTCTACACAGCCAGTCCAGGACAGCCAAGGCTATGCAGAGAAACCTTGTCTTGAAAAACCTAAAATATAGAGAATAAAAAATAGATCCTAGGCTGGGCTGTGGTGATACACGCCTTTAATCCGAGCACTCGGGAGGCAGAGGCAGGTGGATCGCTGTGAGTTCGAGGCCAGCCTGGTCTACAAAGTGAGTCTAGGACAGCCAAGGCTACACAGAGAAACCCTGTCTCAAAACAAACAAACATAAATAAATAAATAAATAAATAAATAAATAAATAAATAAATAAATAAATAAAATAGATCCTAAAGTTTCTATGAATATATAAAAGACTTTGAGTGGGTAAATCAGTCTTAAGGAAAAAACCAGACTAATGTTGGAATTGTCATGATACCTCATCTCAAATTATCCTGTATTCCGAAACAAGAACAGTGTAGTGCTGTCACAAAAATAGGTAACCCAGTGGTTTTGGGTTTTCAAGACTACCCCAGTATATAGTCTAGGTTGGCCTTGAACTTGCCACAGTCCTCCTTCAACCTCCTTCTGCTTTGATAGCAGGCATGTATCACCATGCCTGATTTATTACTCTGTTCTGGACATTTAATTTTGAAGATGAGGTAAGTTAAACTAGATGATTACATGCTATTTTAGGTTAAAATGTTAGTAGACTATTATTATGTGTATATTGTACTTTAAATACAGACTAATCAACATCTCCAGATGGTTTGACTATCAGCATATCCCTTATGATTGCATCTAGTGAACCTGGGTTTCTCTACAGCATTAAAAATGAAACTACTCTTGTTTAATGAGTGGATCATGAGCAGAAGAGTCTAGTAGGGTGTTAGAGTAGTTTACAGAGAGGGCCTGCTTTGGACCTCTGTACTTGGAGGAAGATTAGTCTTAATGACAAAAAGGGTTGATTACGGAGCTGTGCAGTTTCTTCCACATCTAAACTGCTTTCCTCTTATCTGTCAACAGGTACCACTGTCACTGCTCTAAAGTTGTTTAAGAATCTACCTGTAAGAAAGCAATTTTATTCAACAGCTAAAAAGTGTAAAGAGGAGCTAAAAAATGTACAGGATCTTCTCATAAGCTATGGGGTCCTTAAACCTGACATAAGGATTATGTTTGTACATAATAAGGTGAGCATTATTATATTTTGTAAGAAATTTTTGTTGCAATGTAAGAAGAGATGCTATAGACTGTGTAAGTCCATTTGATGCATGCCGTGGAATGGACATTTGCCATATTACACAACCCTACTTTATTTGTGGAAAATCTTTCCCCAATGTGATGATAGTAGGAGACTAGGCCTGTGGAGGTGATCAGATCATGAGGAAAAAGCCCTCATAGATTGGACTTGAAAAAGAAAGCAAGAGAGCCACTTCTGTCTTCGTCACTCGAGGACAAGGAGAAAGAACCAGGAGTTGGCCTTCATCAGAAGCCAGATCTATTAGTACCTCAATCTCAGTTTTCCCAACTCTCATAACTATGAAAATTTATTTTTTACTTGTGCAGTTTGTCGTATTTTTTTAAACCAACTTAGACAGTGTATATACCACCCCCTCAAAAAATTTGGTCGATGTCCTTCCAGTTTTGTCCTTAGTATATAAGGACCACTGAAGACCTATGGGACGTCTACTAGAACCTTCCACTTTATAATGCCTGCCATCAGTGATTCCCAGAGATTCCACCCAGGAACAGCTCTGGAGCGCTTCCCTGAGACAGGTGATATATAACACAGGATGGTACTTTCTCCCCATTTGAGACCTCACCATTTGGCAACGTCTCTCATCTTGCAAGGTTGCTTAAGATTTCTAATGGCCACTCTAGCTTATTTCCTTCTGGGGGAAAGAAAGGCTCTTATCCTTTCTGGACATTCATTTTTCCTTGGTTCCACATAAGCACATTGACGTGGTTAATAGGAGAGCAGATTCACACTGTAGGAGATGTGGAGTGGGGAATTAACATTTAATGAGGATCTGCATGACACCAGGATGTGTGTATACTGGTGCTTCAGACTGTGGCTGTCCTCACAGTACATGCAGATGAGCTGGCAGTGTGTCAGCTAAACTCAGAGAAGTCTAGTGTGCTGCTTAGAGTGACAGAGCCAGTAAAGTGTCGAGTGGGATTGGACACATGGCATACCATGGGGAACAGGTTCTTCACACTCTGCTGTGTTCTCTTTGCATTTTACTCTTGTGTATTCCTTTCCGTGTGCTAGAATCCTTGCCGTAACTGAAGTAAACAGTATCACCTGTATTTATATGAGGAGCTTAAAGCTCAGAGTGATAAATGAATTCGTTCAAATTTAGTGAGAGACTGTGTTCAACCAACCATAACCACACAAAATATTTCTTTAATTATAACAGTACCTTATAATATACATTATAATTATATGATTTTATTATTTTCCCCCTTCCCTTTCCTGCCTCCAAATCCTTCCTTAGACCCCTCCTTTCTGTCTTTGTAGTGCTTTGTCTCCTTTTTTATTGTTACATGTATATATATCTTATATATGTATTATATACATGTATATACATATATATTCCTAAATACATGTTCTTTGGTCTTACTTTAATTTTTGCAGAAGAATCTTTATATTTGTATCATTTGAAATGTTTATGATCAAAGTCTTTAGTCATCTTAAAAAAGAAAAAATTAAGAAGAGTCGGCCACCTGTTCCTGCTGGCAGAGAGCTGTACCAGATGACACCTTGAGACCCTTCCAGTTCCGCTGCGCTGAGGCTCCTCAGGTCATTGATGGACAGGGCCTCATCCTGCTAAAATAACTTGTGACTTCTGCATCCAGAGGGCACTTAGCAATTAGAAGTTAAATGTCTCCAAGTTAAGAAAAGATCAAGATCAAAAAAAACATAATCAGGAAGGGAAGGCTGATTACAAACTTAAGACACTAAGAGAAATAAGAATTACATTCATAACACAAACATGAATACAATTTAAGAAAATAATTTAAAGAAAGAATTAAAAGAGATAAAAGCAGGATAGTGAAAGTGCACATAACCATAGAATCTGATAAGATGAAGATTCTTACTCATTTAGAATTGGGCATATGCCTTCTAAGTTTTCAGGTCTATGTAATTTTCTTAACCAGTGCTGAGTTATCAGGATAGGCATTTTCTTTTGAGAATGGAAAGAAACATTTTTGTAATATGTTATATTTTATTACTGGGCAGGGGAGACACACCATCTGAAATTACCTGAAGCAAGTTCAAGTCCCTCTGTGGCTTTCAGTCATTTCAGGGGCCATTCAGGTCCCAGCATGTGTGTTGAGAATGTATAACATGAGCATGGTAGGTAACATGGCTAGCCGTGTTACCGTAACATGGCTAGCCGTGTCACCACAACCATGGACTCAGTGGGATAAGCTTTCTGCCTTCAGACTTGTTTCCATCAATGCACATCGTTGCTGTCCTTTTTAAAAATAGTACTACTATGCTTCAAAAAAAATGCTAAAATACATTATTAAGCCTCCCATATGGTATTGACCTGTTAGCTCAGTCTGTGCACCGAACCCTGCTCTGCTCTCAGCTGGTCTTTTAAACATGTTCACTTCCATCATTCTGTATTTCTGTGAAGAATTTTCGTCTTTGCCTAAAATCTAAATATAATGATATATTTTTTCTGCATTAGAAGCAAACAATTATATTGCACATAATATGAGACGTACTCTTGCTATTTTCATAACTTGGATTAGCCGGTGTTCCCTCTTTTTATGAAGGTTTAACCTGCCAAGACATTCTCTGAATACTGATAATGTTGATGTTCTTGCCAGTATGGTTATGTTAGAAAGAAGTATTTTTCTTCTTTCATCACCATGTTCCTTGAAAGCATATTGAATAATGAGACAGCCAAAGTGGATTCAGCAAGTTTATTTAAAGTAAATATTATTTGGAGAATTGCTAGAGCCCTTTCTGAGACAAGCGCTACAGTTTGAGGTTTAGGTAGAAGGACTGAGTCCCTCTGCAGTCCTGCTCTGTGTGCCTTCCTTGTACATTAGTAAAAGGTCACTGCTGATCATTGCATATAAACAAAAATAATTTTGTAGATCACTAGTTTAGAATATGTTATATTAATGATTTCTAATGAAGGCTACTTTGACTTCATAGTTGCTGATTTGTGAATGCTTTCTTTATTTTTCCCTCTGCTCTTATGTTTTTTCTTTTCTTTTCTTTTCTTCTTCTCTAATGCAATACATCTCAATGGCAGCCCCCCTCTCCCAGCCACCTCTGTTCTGCCCCCACCTCCCCTCTCCATTTCCTCCTCCATTTCCCTTCAGAAAAGAGCAGGGATATCAAACAAACACGGATAGCAAGATGCAATAAAACTAGAGACAAACTCTCATGTTAAGGCTGGATGAGGCAATCCGGTAGGAGAAAAAGGGTCTCATGAGAAGGCAGAAGAGTCAGAGACACCCCACACTCCCACTGTTATGAGTCCCACAGAAACTCTAAGCTAAACAACCAGAGCATTTTTGCAGAGGGCCTATCGCAGACCCATAGGCTCCGTGGTTACAGCTTCTGTCTCTTATCCTCCATGAGCTCTGCTTATTTGATTCTGTAGGCTATGTTCTCCTGGTGTCCTTGAGCACTCTGGCTCCTACAATCCTTCCTACCCCTCTTATGCTGGGTTTCCTGAGCGCTCCCTAATGTTTGGCTATGGGCCTCTGCATCTGCTCCCATTAGCTGCTGTAGGAAGACTCTCAGATGATGTTTGGGTTAGGCACTGATCAATCAATCGATGAGTATAGTAGAATATCATTAGGAATCATTTCATTGTTTTTGTTTTGTTTGGTTTTTAGAGTTTTTCTAGACAGGGTTTCTGTGTAGCCTTGGCTGTCCTGGACTCACTTTGTAGACCAGGTCGGCCTTGAACTCACAGAGATCCACCTTCCTCTGCCTCCCAAGTTCTGGGATTAAAGGTATGCGCCGCTATGCCCGGCTTTGTCCCCTGTTTTCTAATTGGATTGTTTGATTTGTTGATGTCTAGTTTCTTGAGTTCTTATATATTTTGGAAATAAGCCTTGTGTCAGATACAGTCAGGGAAAAAATCTTTTCCCATTCTGTAGGCTGCCATTTTGCCTTAATTGATGATGTTTTTTGCCTTGCAGAAGCTTTCCAATTTCTTTTTTTAAAATATATTTTATTAAT
Organism: Acomys percivali; assembly: GCA_907169655.1. Lineage (NCBI taxonomy): Eukaryota > Metazoa > Chordata > Mammalia > Rodentia > Muridae > Acomys > Acomys percivali. The sequence continues at coordinate 3,430,404 of CAJRSG010002426.1, read as the reverse complement.
TTATTCATATTACATCTCAATTGGTGTCCCATCCCTTGTATCCTCCCGTTCCTCCCTCCTTCCCATTTTCTCCTTACTCCCCTCCCCTATGACTATGACTGAGGGGTTCCTCCTCCCCCTGTATATGCTCATAGGGTATCAAGTCTCTTCTTGGTAGCCTGCTATCCTTCCTCTGAGTGCCACCAGGCCTCCCCATCTAGGGGACATGGTCAAATATGGGCACCAGAGTTTGTGTGAAAGTCCTCACTCTCCAATCAACTGTGGAGAATGTCCTGTCCATTGGCTAGATCTGGGTAGGGGCTCGAAATTAACTGCACGTATTGTAAACTCTGAAGAAAGAGATTGAAGATGACATAAGAAGATTGAATGATCTTCCTTGCTCATGGATCAGGAGAATTAACATAGTAAATTACCAAAAGCAATTTACAGATTCAATGCAATCCTTATCAGAATACCTACACAATTTTTTAAAGACATTGAAAGTTCAATTCTCAACTTCATATGGAAAAACAAAAAACCCAGAATAGCTAAAACAATCCTGTACAATAAAAGATCTCTCAGAGGAATCTCCATACTTGATCTCAAGCTGTACTATAAAGCAATAGTAATTAAAACAGCATGGTACTGGCACAGCAGTAGGATGGTTGATCAGTCGAAGACCCAGAAATGAATCCACACACATATGGTCACTTGATTTTTGACAAAGAAGCCAAATCTATTCAATGGAAAAAGGATAGCATCTTCAACAAATGGTGCTGGTTTAACTGGATGTCTACATGTAGAGAAATGCAATTAGACCCATATTTGTCACCATGCACAAACTCAAGTCCAAGTGGATCAAAGACCTCAACATAAAACCAGAGACACTAAACTGGTTAGAAGAAAAAGTGGGGAAGAGCCTGGAACACATTGGCACAAGAGACAACTTCCTGAACAGAACACCAACAGCTTTTCAATTTCATGAGGTCACTTATATTAATTGTTGATTTTAGTGCCTGTGCTATTGGTGTTCTGTTCAGAAAGTTGTTTGCTGTGCCAATGCACTCAGGGCTATGCCCTACATTCTCTTTAGATTTTGCTACTGTGAGATTATTTATTTCCTGCATTTTCATGGGTGCAGTTATTTGGCTGGGAGTTTTCTTTCTAGTTTCTTCTGTAGGGCTGGATTTGTCATGGAATACCTTGTTTCCTCCATCTATAGTGATTGAAAGTTTTGCTGGGTGTAGGAGTCTGAGCTTGCATCTGTGGTCTCTCAGAGTCTGCAGGACATCTGTGCAGGTGCTTCTGGCCTTTAGAATCTCGTTTGAAAATTTGGGTGTAATTTTATTACCTTTATATGTTACTTGCTCTTTTGCTGGCAGCTTTTAATATTCTTTCTTTATTCTTTGTGTTTAGTGTTTTGATTATTGTAAAGTGAGGGAACTATCTTTTCTGGTCCAATCTGTTTGGTGTTTCGTATGCTTGTATCTTTATAGGCATCTCCTTCCTTAGGAGATTTTTTTTTTTTAAAGAAAATTTAGGAAAATTTTCTTCTATGATTTTTGTTGAAAATTTTTTTGGACCTTATATCTAGAATGATTCTTCCTCTTCCTCCTCTTTTTCCTCCTTCTCTTCCTTATTCTTCTTCCTCCTCCTCCTTTTTCTTTTTCTTCCTCTTCTTATTTATTATTATTAATTAGGTTTGATCTTTTCATGGTGTCCCAAATTTCCTGGATGTTTTGTCTTAGGAATATTTTTCATTTAACTTTGTCTTTGACGGATATATGTTTTTGTTCTATTGTGTCATTAATGTCTCAGATTCTCTCTTCCATCTCCTCCACTCTTTGGTGATGCTTATATTTATAGTTCCTGTTCACTCACCTCAGTTTTTCATTTTCGGAATTTCCTGAGTTTGTGGTTTTTTTTTTTTTTTAATTGCTTCTATTTACATTTTCAAATCTTGAACATTTTTATTTATTTTCTTCAACTGTGTGTTTGTTTTTTCTTGACTTTCTTGGCTTACTTTAAGGGATTTATTCATTTCCTCCAATTTTTTGGTTTGTCGTTTCCTCAATTTCCTTAAGGGATTTGTTCACTTTTTAAGGACCTTTGTTATCCTCATAAAGTTGTTTTTAAGGACCTTTTCTTGTGCTTCAGCTGTGTTGGACTATTCAGAGTCTGGTGTAGTAGGATAGCTGGGCTTTGGTGGTGACACAGTGCCCTTGCTGTTGTTGATTGTGATTTTAGGCATCTGGGTTTGTGTCTGGGATTATAAATTTAGTTGCCTACTTCTGGGTTTCTTTATTGGATGGGTGTTTTGTTTCTTGGCTTCAGTTTCCTCTTTGTCTTATGGCTAATTTGGTTTGTGGCTAAATAAGGGGTCTCCACCAAATTAGGGCGTGACTTTTGGTAGCTGGTGTGGTCCCTTGTTGAGCAGGAGTTCTGGTGGCCTGTGGCTTGGTGGATCAGGGAGGGTTCATTTGCCTGAAGGAACTAAGAGAGTAGGGGTCTGGGGCAGCCTACCTAGTGAATGCTTTTTTAAAAATATGCTTGTATTTTTCAGTTTTGTTTTGAGCTGAGTTTTCACTTACTTTTACATTTCTGGAGATAGAACCTGGGGCCTCGTGTGTGTGTGTGTGTGTGTGTGTGTGTGTGTGTGTGTGTGTGTGTGTTTGTGTTTCTACTACTGCATCAGCTGAATGATTTGAATGATACAGAGTTTTTATTGTTACAGAGGAGAGTGATGAGACTTAAAGTACAGTAGCTTCCCTTCTATTCTCACCTGTGTGCCACGTGATAAAAGCCTTACAATGCGTATCTGCAATGTTCATTTTGCAATCCTTGTCCATTTTGTCCTATATACTGTTAGCCTATCATTCACTCGCCAAATATCCCGGGCTATAGGAAAGTTTTGCTGCAGCTGTCACCTCTTTCCTCCCCCATCTCAGCCAGAGTTGTAAAGCAGTATGTGCCAGATTACAACTCAGAATACATGGGTGAGGGGCACTTATATAGCTGAAGAGGGTAATGAGAGTTTGAGTGATTAGCTAATGTTATCTTTACATTCTGTGGAAGCTGAGGGAAAAAAGGGTGATTTCATGTGGGATATACAGATGCACTTTAGAGTCAGGCTTGGAGCAGACACTTTAGAGTCAGGCTTGGAGCTAGGCCACAGCAGGTGAGCATCTAGCAAGCGCTTTGGCTGAGTTGGAGCTGCTACTCAGAGGTATGTTGTATGTTGGTATACTGGGATAGAATTTTCCCCTGTGTGGAAGTTCTTCCTGTTCTGAATAGGTAATGCAGCTCAGCTGTTAGGAAGTACTGTAGAGTCGCACTCTGATTTGATTGAAGCCTATAAGAATTAATGAGAATAAATTGTAACCCTTATTTGCAATAGGAACTCATTTCTATACTACTTATCAGATGGTAAAGAGGCTCAGTCTTTGAAAAAAAATCCCTGTGAATAGCAGACTTTATCTAGTGTCTGTTGAGAGTCGCTTTCCAGAGGCCTTCAGTGGGGAGGTCAGATACAAGTCCAGAGCTGTAGGGTATGGGACTGGGTCTCTCATCTTCACCAGCAGACATCAATAAAGAGCTCAGGACCTACCATGCCTCAATGTGCAGGTGGCAGATGACACTTCCAGACCTGTAGAACCCAGATACTCTGCTGCAGCTTTCCCGCCGAAGCCAGCCTTGAATGAGTGACAGCTTTAGAGCCACCAAGACCGAGTTCTCATCGTGTTTCTCACCATGCCTGTGTATCAGATAGCATAGGACACAGTCATCCCTGACTGTCCTGGATCCTGCTTTGTATACCAACCGTTGCCTTTTCTAGTTCTTTCACACTCCCCCTTCTGAAATACCTTCTTTCACAGTCAACAGTAAGTAAAATTTCTATGCCCTTAGTCTGTCTTTTGTCACCATTTGCTATAACTGGAATACAACTCTTTTGGAGGACTCTTCATCCCCGCCCTCCCACGCCCTTCCTAGTCGTGCCTGATTTATTTCATATAGTCTTCAAATCATTATGTCTCATTGCTACTTACAGAATACTCTTGCAGGTACAGGGTCTTACCTTGGAACCCAGACTGGGACTCAAACTTTCTATCCCCTGCTTCCACTTCTTCAGGGTTGGGCATAAGCCATGTGCCCCAGGACTCAAACTTTCTATCCCCTGCTTCCACTTCCTCAGGGTTGGGCATCAGCCATGTGCCCCAGGATAGCTCAGACCATTTATCTATTCCTTGTCTCCCAGTCCTCTCCCACCCCGAAACTTAAATATTTACAATCCTAATATTTAGTTCTTGAATTTGCTTTTCTACAGATACTTATCTCCCTGTTATGCTTACGGTTCTCATGGCATTAGTATGTATTATACATTGACAACTCCCACGTTTATACATTCCTCCTATAGCTGCCATGAGCAGCTCTTGGGTCAGTCCAGTCACCACGCCAGTGCGTCTCTCACCTCCCACCTCTCCTTCCAGGTGGTTTTTCTGCTGCTTTCTCCATGAGAAGTAAGAACTCTCTTTTTCCAGTTAGTGAACAAAAAGCCTTAGGATTTCAATAGTAAAATCCAGAAGTCTGTGTTGAAAAGATGCATGAAATGTGACTGCTTTCACCATGCCTGGACCATGTGTGATTCTGCCATCATCACCTTTTACCTAGATTCTTGTACAGTGTTCTAATGTGATCTCCTTGTTTCTACCTCTTTTACATTTTTTGGGGGGTGGCAGCACCAGGTAGACCTGAGTGCTCAGAGGATTTTCCCTAGCACCCTGAAAGCCCTCAGGGTTCACACCCTTTAGGACTCCTCTCTAGCCGGCACACTCTTTGCAGCTCCTCAGAATCTTTCTTGGTGAGGGCTTCCAATATATTTTGGGAAGCCTACCAGAGATGACCACTCAGGCAGTTTATAGCCAACTGTAAGTATTCCAGCCATCAGGGACCACACCTTCAGGTGTTTGAGACCCAAGTATAACTTCAAGTGTTTAGGGTAAGGGTTTTGTTTTGTTTTCTTTTGTTTTAAGTCAAACCACATCCAGATTTCTCACAAAGCAGCTGCAGGGGATATTTTACACTAGCAAGCAGTTTAACAGAAGATAAGACAAGCTGTTTAGCTAGAGGGAATTCTGCACAAGAAATTGAGATAAGCTAGGGCATCGTGACCTTCAGTTCCTAAAATAGAGTTCGGTAATTTTCCACAGGATTTTCTATCAAGGAGATCAAATTCTAGTTAGACCTAGCAAGAATACAAGATAGAGGAGCCTCTGCAGTCTTGTCCTATCATAATGTCAATCAGAGAGGCCAATAAACTCTTTGTTTGAAAAAATAGTAATAATAATATTTTAGATCTTAAAGGCCATAGATTTTTCGGACCTCTGCAGAGCTCTTCTGATGTTACACGAAAACAGCCATAAACCATAAAACATTGCTTATAAAATCGAATAGTCAGTAGCTTGATTCAGCCCATAAGAGCTTGCTGACCTCCAGAGAGCTGTTGGTTACTGCCAAGTTGTGCATACAACTATTGTACCCTTACAGATATGCCTTGCTGGTTGTTGGTTTTCTTTATAAGTATAGCAAAGCCAAGTAGGACTATTGGTTACTTCCCTGCATTGGGCACTTACATAGTCTTCTACCATGAAAGCAGCGCTCAGTGAGGAGGCTTTCAGAGCAGACTGAGCTGGGATCCTTAGGGTCCTGTGTGCCAGGTACATGGCATCATCTGAAGTGGGGACTTAACCTTGGGAGTAATCTTGGACAACCCTAACCAATAGGCTTTCTCTGTCTGTCTGTCTGTCTGTCTGTCTGTCTGTCTGTCTGTCTGTCTGTCTCTCACCCCGCACCCCCCCATCTGTGTGTGTGTGTGTGTGTGTGTGTGTGTGTGTGTGTGTGTGTGTGTGTGTGTGT
>CAJRSG010002426.1:3373692-3424502 GCA_907169655.1 Acomys percivali | reverse complement strand
TGTGTGTGTGTGTGTGTGTGTGTGTGTGTGTGTGTGTGTGTGTGTGTAGAGAGAGAGAGACAGAGAGACGGGGGGAGCACTGTGTTATGTGTAATTTTAGGTAGATAGGTAAAATTATGATACCATGTGTCTTTTTTATATATCCCTAGTGATGTTTCACTTTCTTTCTTACTTCTTATCTATCATTCTCTCTGCCTCCTAATTAAGCCCCCACCATGTTTCTCATTACCTTTCTGCAGTTACTCTCGGCTCTATATTAACATCTTAAGATTTGGAGCTAGGAACTGCAGACGAGAAAGAACATAAGATATTTGTCTTTCTGGGTCTGGGCTATCTCAGTCAATATGATTTTTTTTCTACCTGTACATTTCATGATTTTATTTTTCTTTATAGATTATTTTATTCCATAGTGTTTACATACCACATTTTCATTATACATTCATCAGTTGAAAGACATTTAGATTTTTTACATTTCCTATCTATTGTGAATAAAGCAGTAATGAACATAGCTGTGCAAGTGTCCCATGGGGAATAGGATGTTGAGAACTTCAGAAATATGCCAAGGAGTACTGTAGTTGGGTCACCTGGTAGGTGTATATTTATCTTTCTGAAGGTTTCCAAACTTCCCAGAGTGGCTGGACCAGTTTGCAGTTCCAGTAACAGTGAATAAAAGGGTTCCTTTTTCTTTATATCCTCTCTAGCATTTGTTCACAGGTCTTTTGTTGATCTTTGCCATTCTGATTTGGGTAAGATGAAATTTGAGTGTTATTTTGATTTGCAGTTCCTTAATTGTTAGGGACAATGAGCATTTTTGAGATGTTTTCTTACCCATTTGTATTTCTTCTTTTGAGAACTCTGTTCAGATCCCACATCTATTTTTTTTTTTTTTTGAATGGGTGAATTATGTGTTTGACTATTTGTTTTAGTTCTTTTGGATATTACTCTTTTGTACAACTGTCAAAGACTCTCTCTCCCCTGCGGGCTTCACATGCACTCAATTGATTGTTTCTTTAGCTGTGAAGAAGCTCTTGACCTAGGTAAATGAGGTCATATTCAGATAGTTCATTCCAATACCTGTATCATGTAGACTATTGTTTATTTTTTTCTACCATATTCAATGTTTCAGGTTTCACGTTGATGTCTTTGATCCATGTAGAGTTATTTTTTGTGCAAGATGGTAGATACAGGTTTAATTTAATTCTCAAAGAAAGCTTTTTAATTTTATATAATCCCAGAAATAATACTTTTAAAGTGAAATTTTTACCACACAAGTAGAAAGTTTTTGTTAACTAGGCAGATTGATGGGAATCACCTGTAGGGTAACTATATTTATTAATCTCAAACCTTACCACTGATTAAAAAACATACAAAAACAGTGAAGAGCCACACTGTTGGGATATTAGCTTGCCTGTTTCATCACAAGCTTCATCTTCAGAGGTATGGAAAAGACTGGTTGCAGAGAAGAAAAAATGGTTCAGTAAGAATAAAAATTACAGGGAATAAACCATTTATCTCTTTTTGCTTCTGGGTGAACTCACTTATTATGATAATTTCTAGTTCAATCCATTTGTACACAAATTTCTGGAATTCCTTGTTTTTAATAGCTGAGTAGTATTCCATAGTGTAAATGTACCACAGTTTCTTTATCCATTCTTCTACCAAGGGACACTTAGGCCGTTTCCATGTTCTGGCTATTATGAATAAGGCTGCTATGAACATGATTGAGCATATGTCCCTGTTGTGTGGTAGAGCATTTTCTGGGTATATTCCAAGGAGTGGAATAGATGGGTCTTGAGGAAGACCTATTCCTATTTTTCTGAGATAGCACCAGATAGATTTCCAAAGTGGTTGTACTAGTTTGCATTCCCACCAGCAATGAAGGAGTGTTCCTCTCTCCACATCCTCACCAACATGTGGTGTCACTTGAGTTTTTGATCTTATCTATTCTGATGGGTGTAAGATGGAATCTCAGTGTCATTTTGATTTGCATTTCTCTGATGACTAAAGAGGTCGAGCATTTCTTTAAGTGTTTCTCAGCCATTTGATATTCCTCTGCTGAGAATTTTCTTTTTAGTTCTGAGCCCCATTTCTCAATTAGGTTATTTGGTTTGGTGGTGTTTAATTTCTTGAGTTCTTTATGTATTTTGGATATTAGACCTTTGTCTGATGAAGGGTTGTTGAAGATCTTTTCCCAGTCTGTAGGCTGTCACTTTGTTCTCTTGACAGTGTATCCTGCCTTGCAGAAGCTTCTCAGTCTCATGAGGTCCCATTTATTAATTTTTGACCTTAAGGTCTGGGCTATTGGTGTTCTGTTCCGGAAGTTGTCTACTGTACCAATGTGTTCCAGGCTCTTCCCCACTTTTTCCTCTAACTGATTTAATGTCTCTGGTTTTATGTTGAGGTCTTTAATCCACTTGGACTTGAGTTTTGTGCATGGTGACAAATAGGGGTCTAGTTGCATTTCTCTACCTGTAGACATCCAGTTAGACCAGCACCGTTTGTTCAATATGCTATCGTTTTTCCATTGAATAGATTTGGCTTCTTTGTCAAAAATCAAGTGACCAAACGTGTGTGGATTCATCTCTGGGTCTTCAATTCGATTCCATTGATCTACTAGCCTAATGCTGTGCCAGTACCATCCTGTTTTAATTACTGTTGCTCTATAGTACAGCTTAAGATCAGGTATGGAGATTCCTCCAGAGAATCTTTTATTGTATAGGATTGTTTTTGCTATTCTGGGCTTTTTGTTTCTCGATATGAAGTTGAGACTTGATCTTTCAATATCTTCAAAATATTTTGTAGGTATTTTGATAGGGATTGCATTGAATCTGTAGATTGATTTTGGTAAGATGGCCATTTTTACTATGTTAGTTCTCCCGATCCACAAACAAGGTAGATCCATCCATCTTCTGATGTCATCTCCAATCTCTTTCTTTAGAAATTTAAAGTTTTTTTCAAATAAGTCCTTTACTTGCTTGGTTAGAGTTACTTCTAGATATTTTATGTTGCTTGTGGCTATTGTGAAGGGAATAGTTTTCCTACTTTCTTCCTCTGCCTGTTGTCATTTGTATATAGGAAGGCTACTGACTTTTTTGAGTTAATTTTGTATCCAGCCAATTTGCTGAAGGTGTTTATCAGCAGTAGGAGTTCTCTGGTGGAATTTTGGGGGTCACTTATATACACTATCATATCATCTGCAAAAAGGGATAATTTCACTTCTTCCTTTCCTATTTGGATCCCCTTGATCTCCTTTTGATGTCTTATTGCTCTGGCTAGAACTTCCAGTACTTATATCGAGACACTAGCCCAAGGGGTATGTCCCATGAAAGATTTTACTTACCAGGAAAGTGGGTCAGAGGGGAGGACATCCTATTGGGACTTTAGGTGAGAGAAACATGGGAGAATGGAGAAATAGAAGGATCCAGAGGGTCCGGGAAACCTGCAAGAAGAACGTTATGATGGGCGGATCTGGGTCCTGGGGTCCTTCCTGCTCAAATTATGGCACCAGCCAAGGAAAATATAGGCAGTAAACTTCGAACCCCTACCCAGACCTAGCCGATGAACAGGACATTCTCCACCGTTGAGTGGAGGTGACTTTCATACAAACTCAGGTGCCCCATTTCTGACCACATCCCCTTGATGGGGAGGCCTGGTGGCACTCAGAGGAAGGATAACAGGTCACCAAGAAGAGACTTGATACCCTATGAGCATATACAGGGGGAGGAGGTCCCCCTCAGTCACAGACATAGGGGAGGGGAGTAGGGGGGAAGCGGGAGGGTGGATACAAGGGATGGGCTAACAATTGAGATGTAATATGAATAAATTAATAAAATTTTTAAAAAAGTACAGGGATAATCACATAGGATTACAAACCAATAGAAGTATGATTTAAAGTAATACTTTATGTGGAGCTAGAGACAGGAGTTAAGTAGCAGTTTCCTCAGCGTCTCAAGATTAAATAGCTGATCAGGAATGCTGGCATGACAGATTCTTATTGAAAAGCTTTGAGCAGTACAGATAACATTGAGACAGAGCAGAAAATGACTTCAGTGTGTCCTGCTTGGTGGTGGCAACATACAATTACTGACTTTAAGGCTTAGCAGTCAACTTTGTGAGACCAATTATAAAATTTGCCTCTGCTATGTGCACAGTTGTAAAGGTAACTTTTATTCTCCTTTCTCAACTGTTTGGGAGGCTTATTGCCTCCTTCTCCTATCCTAGGCCTAGAATGTTTTCAGCTTCTGAGACGTACTGCTTAATAAGGTAGTCTTTGCTGAGCTTTCTGAACCCTTACTGTTCTTTCTGAGCTCTGGGCTGGCCGGTTCAACTCAGCTGTTCTGGCTCACTTTTCTCCCAGCTGACTTACTTAATCTGGCTTCTCTCTTGGCCCAGAATTACTCTGCTTGACCTCAAACTAACTCTAACTCAGCAATCTGCTCTAATCTAACTCAGCCATCTGCTCTAATCTTCTGGCTTCTTCTCTTTTTCTGGCTTGTTCTATCTTCATCTGAGTTCTCTCTCTCTGCAACCCATATCTCTATTATTTTCCTGGTAAACCTGCCTGCCCTCTCTGTAAAACTTCCTCTTAAGCAGCTTCCCTTTTTTCTCGTGAGAGTTGGGCATATCCTAGTCTGTCAAATATACTCTGATTTCATCACTTTTTCTGCCACTCAATTAGACATCACTTTCAAACATGAGTGCTTCCTTCTGCAAACTAACTTTACCTTCATTTGGGATTAAAGGCATGTACCACCATGCCTGGACCTGAGCTTTTCTTTACCTGATACTTGTTCTATACCAGGCTGCCCTTGAACTCAGATCTGTTTTCCTCTGTCTCCTGGATCAAAGGTGCGTTTGTATTCCTGCTGGATCACACAGATCTATAAGATCACTGGACATGATCTATTGCCAGCTGGATCACATAGACCGAGAAGGTCTTTAGATGTGATCTCTTGACAGAACTGCCTTGTTCTAAATTAACATTCCTCTACATGCAGTCTCATAATCCTACAGCTTTGTGTCCCTCTTGGTGGGTTGCTATGGAGTGCTGACACTAGAGCATCAAGGTCAACTGTCTCTACCTTATTGGTCTTGGAAACAAGAACTGCTATAGAAATTAATGTAACATGAGGGCTCTTATAAAAACTCACCTCCAAAATCTAAAAGTATATTGGTTTCTTTTTCTCTTCTCTGTGTGTTTTTTAACATGTTTAATTAGCTTCTTGTTAAATAGTTTAGCGATGACTTAATTGAAGTGAAACCTTGAGCCAATAAATATAAGAAAATTTGCTTTTTCTTAGTTAATACAATGAGTAAATACATGAATCAAATTTAGAGCTGGGGATATAGCTCAGCTAGTAGAATGCCTATCTTGAGATTGCTCCCCAGCCCCAGTGCCATAAAAACTGGATATGGTTTTATATGCTTGTAGGCATCAAGATCGGAAGCTTATAGCCAACCTTGGCTATGTACTGAGTTGTAGCCAGTTGAGCTCCATGAAGACAGGAGACACTTGTCTCAAAAAAAAAAAAAAATCACTTTACTTTAAACTGAATTTTTAAGTCTGAATCTCCCTCCCATATTGTCTATGAAAGGACATGTCTTTTATACATTGACACAGATTTTTAATTATTCTTTTTGTCTTTTATCTGGTAGGGAAAATAAAATCAAAACTTTAATAGTTTTAATATTAAGGACAATATTAAATGATGTGAACTATAGCCCTATCAAAACTTCCCACATCCTCCTTTTCATCTTAGAAAAGGCTTTACTACTGTGGCATTGGACTCATACACTTTTAAATTCTTAACGTCTGTGTTACAGATACAACAGCTAGGGATAGAGGAGCATGTCAGCGGTTAAGAGCATCTCCTGCTCTCTCAGAGGACCTGAGTTCAGTTCTTAACACCCACGTTGGGCAGCTCAAAAAATCCTTGTCACTCTAGCTCCAGGGAATCCAGTGTCTCTGGCCTCAGTAATCCTTTGAACTGACATGCACATTTCTCCCTACACACACACTGAAAAATTAAATTTCTTAAGTACAGCAATTGCATTTTATATAGATGGTACCTACTTTTATTTTTTTAAGAAAGGGTTGTCTATGGTCAGGGGTATTTTTTATGTGTTCCCATCACCTTCACAATTGAAGCTTACTCTTTAAATCCTTCTGTAATTTAGTTTTCTTCAGTGTATGTCAGTGAAGTTGGGATGGGGACAAGATATATTTGACTAACTTAAACCAGCCTGCAGACAGAGCGCATGTAATAATATATTCCTGATGGGTGCTTTTGCACTGTCATCAGACTAGCCAGAGTCAGATCCTGACTTGGCACACCCAGATGCCCGGCTCTGCGTGACCTAGATAGGAAACATATGGAGGGGTGTGTGTATTTTTAGCATATGTTAAGCTTTCAACCTAATGGCAAGATATACAGAAAACTTCAGGAAGTAAAAGAATTATCTCTGTACAAGAGTAGTATAGATGATTTAGAACTAAGGTTTTTATTGAAAATATGTTAAATTTTCAGTTTCTTCTTTAATAGTGGATTCTGTATTGAAAACAAATATTGCCTGGGCAAGATTGGAGGCTTTGCTTGTCGACAGATGCTTATATTATTCGTTGCTGGGCCAAATGATAGTAAATTTAGGCAGTGACCCTAAATTAACTCCCTTGCTGGGACACAGCAGTTCATAGTAATTCTGTGTAAATAGTAAAGCCCGTGATTCAGTACTCCCAAGCTGCTAGCAGTGTTCACATCACAATAAAGAAAATCACATTTCTTATTCTTGTGTTCCCCAGATTTTCAAGAACTAGTTTCCTAAATAGTTTTATATGATCACTTCAGGAAACTCCACAGTGAGACAGGAACCTCAGAATTTATCAGCAGCTGAGATTTATTCAGGAAGCAGCACTCTCATATAAGCCAACGTCAACAATGTGGTGCTCCCAAGCTTCATAGTACAATCCAAATACAGCTGACTGGCATGTGTTCTTCACAGTTTTAAACATAAGATAGTAGGGGCATAACTCAGGAATTGCCTGGTCCATCTCAACGCCCTTCAGTTTGGTCTCCAGCAGACAGAAGGAAGGAGGACAGAGAGTGAGGAGAGGAGAGGAGAGGAGACCAAAGAAGTCAGTTCCTTATGCCCCGGCCAGAGAACTGATGCAACTCTACGGGGGGTGGGGGGGTGCAGGGTCTGTGAGTAAGATTTCATTGTGCATCTGTTGTGGGACATTTCATTCTCATACAGCTGCAGATTACCCAGAATCTTTTACCTACATTTTATTATTTAGAATATTGTCCCTTCAGTCACCATTGTGGCTAGTATAAAAACAGTGGCTATCATAGCAGCAGCCAGCATTTCTTTGTTGTTTTAGAGGCTTAATGCACAAAAAGATTATATGCTAGTCAGCTGTGTTGGTCTGATGAGAAAAGCTCCCATAGGCTCACGGGGAATGGCACTATTAGGAGGTGTGGCCTTGTTAAAGGAAGTTTGTCACTGCAGATTGGCTTTGGGTTTCAGTGTTACTTTCTCCTCCTGCTGCCTGTCAGTGTACATGTAAAACATTCCTTCTTCAGCACCATGTCTGCATGTGCCACCGTGGTTCCTGCCATAAAGATAATGGATTAAACCTCTGAACCTATTAGCCAGCTCCAACCAGATGTTTTCTTTGTTAAGAGTTGCTGTGATCTTGAACTCCCTACAGCAATAGAAACCCTAACTAAGACATCAGCCCTCAGAACAAAGGTACCATATGACCCACTGCTTATGCCCTAGGGACTTACTCAAGAGCGATAAAAACACATCCACACAAAAGCATCACTGTGTATAGCAGCATCAATCATAATGGTTCAATAACCATATGTTTATGAAAGAATACATCAGACATGTGTCGTCTGGAAAAGGATGGGGTTGTACACCACTCATGAGATTTCAGAATGTTGTGCAAGGTCCTCATAAAACTCTACTTACTGTCTTATACCATGACACTCATTACATAGGCAATATGATGAAGACAGTAATGATTATGGAGAGATGAATAGGAAGTCATTGTTAATATGACATTCCTGTTTGGAGTGATTCAGTTTCCTAAAATTGTGTAAGTGCCACAGATCTGTAAGCATACTATGTAGTAAATTATTTCACAGTAAACTGTTCTACTTGATGAAAACAAAAGTTGCTACACATTTCAAGAAAAGTAGCCAAGTCTGTAATTATCAGCAGACATACAGTAGGATGACCAGCGCTGAGAACAAAGCTAACTGTAGCTCTATCAAGGGGCTTTTCTTTAGAAAACTTCAATAGATAATTCCCGAGAGCAGTGAGTGCTTCACAACCTTCGCAATGCTGCTGCCCTTTAATACAGCTCCTAGTGCTGTGGTGACCCCACCACCCATAAAATTATTTTTATTGCTACTCCATAGCTGTAATTTTGTTTCTGATATGAATTGTAATGTGAACATTTGTTTTCCAATGGTCTTAGGCGAAAGAGTGATTCAACTTCAAAGAGGTTGAGACCCACAGGATGAGAACCAGTGCTTTAGTGCCTCCTGTGGAGTCCTGTGCTGCTCTAGATATCGGAGACTCCACAGTGACCGAGCGCAGTACATCATTTGCTTTTTGCTGATGAACTTGTTCTAGTGGTGTGCTGTGTGGCTGAATGGTGCACCTGGCACCTCAGCTTCTCAAGCCAGAGCCTGAGAAGCCTCCACAAGTCTTTTCTTCAGCACGTGAAGACACCTCCTCAAAGAATGCCTCTTTCATCTTCTTTAGCTTGCCTCGCTGTCCTTTTTCTCCTGCTGGCATGTTGGTTCTGCTATGTGTCAATTTTAATGTCTCAGCTTGCAAGGGAATTGCCTTTAAAATCAATAAGTAAATGAATAAATGGGCAAACTAGAGTATGCCCATTTGTAAATGTTGTTTTCCTGGGCTTGTGTTCTACTGTCTTTTCAAGAATGGAAAGCAACCAGACCACAGCTAACATGGCAAAAGCCGCAATTTGCAGAGAACTAAGGGACATCTTGTGAATGAACTGTATTCATTTCTAATGCCCACTGTCAAAGCTGAGAGTCTCTGCATTGGGTAAATACAACAATGGAGGTTTGTTTTGTCTTTCTTTAAGTCATGTTAGTTCTAACTTCAGCTCTCACTAAATCAGTCTTGCAAAATGTCCACATCTGGTCATGTGTTGTTCTTAATTAAGATTGTTCCGGTATTAAACATAAGAAACTGCCTTGTGCACGCTGTGTTAGGCTGGTCATACCTTTGCTCTTGTGCACCTAGCTTCACTTCCCACCTACGCTAGACCTTCATGTGCTTGCGTAGACGGTCCCAGCTCTCAGCAATGTGCTGCCTCTGCTTTTTATATATGTATAAGTTTATTTAAACAGTAATTGGAAATTCCATAGCAGATCCCATGGCCACAAATGATAATTGTCAAAATGCTTTTCTCAGTCAAACAGTTTACTGTTTGAGGGATTCCTTAACTCTAGAATTGCTTCCTAAATTACTACTTTCTTTGACTAGAAAAGAAAAATAGAATATAAAAAATAGGTTTAGAGCCAAAAAGGAAAAAAAGGGACGAGGGAATAAAAAATTGGTTCTGTGACTTACTGTCTGTTTCTTTGACAAAATTGATTTCCTTGAGCTTTGGTTTACTCATCTACTTGAAATGATTGTGAAAATATATGGTAGTTTATGGATCAGAGGTACCGGGCAAGCAGTGAATTACTCTGCAACTGTAACTGTCTGATGGTGTAAATAGGACTCTGGGAATGCGCCCACTGGGTCCTCCCTTACATGCCCAAGTCATTGATCTCACACTGTGGTTGTTCTTTGAGATCCCAGAAGAGCTCATCCCTTCCCTCCTGTTTGTACCATGTGAGATGCCAGGAGAATGAGCTCCTGACTGCGTGCGCGCCTGGCCTTTGTTAGGACTCCTGACTGAATTGCTCTGTGCAATTTTGTTCTCTCTCTTCTTCTGTTTTCCGTTCTCTTTCCATTCTTTTCTTTGTATACCACCTACCCTGTAATAGACTTCTCCATTTTTACAGTTTTCAAAAACAACCATAAAATTTCCCAAAGAGTGTACAAGTTTATTGAGTTGTCCAAGTCTACATTGGATTGAGCAGCGAATTTTATTTATGTTGTTTTAAGCAGCCACATTTAACAGAAGTTTAAGAACTCCTTTATATTTTACTGGTTCTGTTTTTCTAGACAACATAGACAATGAAAGACTACCTCTGCTCGGCACCATCTGACAACTGTGTCTTATGTATCAGTCAAACCTTGTTTTAAACCTTTTCTACAATTCTTAAATAGTTAAGCAACTACATTTCTATTCAAGTAGTAATATCTTTTAAAATGCATTCGCACACACATACACACACACAAGATGAACTTTATATGCCTCAGGCCTCCACACTACCATCCTATTGTACTTCCTCCTGGCCAAGTGTGTTACCATTCTGCCTCTAATACTGCCAATCACACACAGTCCGAGCTCCTGAAGGAGGTACCTGAATGTGTTGTTTCACCACTACCCAAATTACTACAGTTCGACCTGCTGTGCTTCTAGAACTGTGGCCACTCTCCTTACGTTGAATACATCTTTGGTGCCGCAGAGGAAGAACTGCTTGCTGTAGAAGAATGTTGTGTGTATAAACTCACTGTTGATGCTCTTCATGCCCCTGTGGACACTCCTGTTCCCTCCCCTTCCTGCCCCCAGTCCCCAGGATGCTGACATAGGCTCTTCACGCACAAGGGACTGGACAAATACTAGTTGGATGGATGGATGTTTTCTGAACTGTCAGTTTCTCGATTGTTTTCTATTATAATTGCACACAGCCACCTTTGGTCTTGTCTCTTGACTGTGTCTCTTGACAGTATCTACTTACAATATACAGTAGTAAAATAGAATTACTCACTAGCAGCATTTATTTATGTAAGGTTCGGTTAATTATAAGTTCTCAGTTTATGAGAGATAAGTCACTTTAAATTACAATTTTGTTTTCAAATTTTGCACAGCTGTTTGGCTATTTATAGTAATCCTACAGCATAGCTATCAGTCCTGGAAGCGTGGGGAGAAATCTTACTAAGTGACACATTTTAATTGTAAATAGACTTTTGATGTATGTATTCTGTAGGTTAGAGACAGTATTTTATTAAATAGTAAAGACAAAACTGAGAGGCTGAACAGGTTATATATTTCTCCATGTTCAATTTAAGATGTAGAAGCAGGGTTTGTTCTTTCAGACCGTAGCTCATGAGTCTCTTCTGAGCCACACGGAAAACTGAGAATAAATGCTAAATTAGTAAACACTAAGCTTTTTCATTTACTAAATCTTAATTATACTAAAACATACCTGTTTTCTTGTCCCTAGGCAATTATTTGGCAGAAAAGTAAAGTAGCAGATCACAGGATGGCTCTCATGTCAGTTCTGGGAACCGCTGTGATGGGCAACATGCAGTCTGTGCAGCACCATTGTGAAGAATCTCAGGTAGGCAATGAGATGGCCTTCCGTGCTCCTCACTCACCAATGAAGTGGTAAGGATGTTTTTAAGATCAAATCTGTATGTAAGGCAAACCACGAAATGCAAAGCCAACCTTCCCAGCCCTTGTTTTCCTTTTATTTACATTTCTTATGGATATTAATTTTTAATTTAGAATCTTCTCTTTACATTATCTTTTACTTCTCTTCCTCATCCTCAGTACATACTCAGGTTGTCTTCTGTTGGTCATTCAGCTTTAGATAGCACCATTTGGCTCTCTGCTGCCAGATGAGGTTACCTCACTGACCTTGCTCTTCCTTTATCAGCTGTGTCTATAGGAGTGTATGTGTGTGCATATACAAACACATACACATATACATACGTGTACACACACATTGTTCTGGGCATTGAACCCAGAGCCTGGTACATGCAACACAGTCACTGTTACACTGAGCTATATTACACGTCCTTTCCTCCCTCCCCCCCACCCCCCGCACATCTTTTTATTTTTCAGTCATGTCTTTCTAGGTTGCCCAGGGTAGGTTTGAACTCTGTAGCCTTAAACTTACAGTCTTCCTACCCTGTCCTTTTAGGAGCTGGGATTGTAGGCTTCGGCTGGCAGCCTTGGCTTTGACATATTTCATTTGTAGTTTTCTTTTTCAATGCTTAGGATCTAACCCAGCACCTCACATCAGTGGCAAACCTTCTGCCACTGGGCTCAGTTCCCAGCTATGTGGGGTTTTATTGTGTGTTTATATGCTTATTTGTCTCCATCTTCTCTCTAAACATTAATTATAAAGGCCCAGTTAATTCTAAGCTTAGATGGAATATAATTATAGCTGTAAGAAATCAATATGGAGCCCATTATAGTGCTAGGATTGCATTTCCCCTTTAAGGAGCCAGTATGTGCTCTCTTACGCCACACTAATGCGAATATTCCTACTATACTGCTTGAATAGTTTCCTTTGTCATATTCCTAACAGTTGCTCAAAATTCAGGGTTTTTTTTTCCCCCTTTTGTTTTATGTGTTCTACCTCAAATAAACTCTTGCCTTTCCTAAAGGTTCTGAAAGTCCGTCAGCTTGTCTTTTCTGGTCTTTCTTTTTCATTTATTCATTCCTGATTTGTTCATTACTTTCTATGTAGCCCATACTCAGCCTCTAGAATGCTGTGACACAGGGATGTGTCATCAGAACATTGAAGACAGTGATCTGGATGTCCGTTGTCATAGATGGAACAGTTAGTACGCGTCAGCTCTTCCTTACACATGACGCATTTTTCTATCTGAAAAGTCTCAGTATCTTTCCTTCATCTTTTATTTGTTTCTTTACTTTGAAACAAGGGTATATGTATCCCAGCTTGCCTGGTATTCACAGTTCCCCTGCCGTCGCTTTCAAGTGTGCTGGTCTTATACCAAGACCTGTATTCATCTTTGTAAAAATTATATTCATAATTTTCATTATTATAATAATGAAAATTTGAAAATTCTGCTGACTTCTTTTTGTTTTTTTAAAACTTGCTTGTTTTTATCATGTACACACTTATTGCATTATAAATCTTATTGTTTAAAATGTCATAAATTTATATACTGATTCCAGCTGTTTTTTACCTGTCATTCCCCTTCTCATCACCCTGCCCTGGCACGGTGAGACTCTTCTCCCAACAAATCCTTCTTGCTCTCATGCCTTATTTTGATGTGTGACCCACTATGTGTAATTTAAGTTTCTTGCCAAATGTGGATGAGAGCAAAGGCAACTCATCAGGCTACATATAGAAACAAATGACATTCCCTCTCTATATAATAGTAGATGTAGTTGTAGCCCGTAGTTCTTCACCAGTTCATCCATGGTAAAATGCTGAGGGCCCCCAGAGCTACAGTGAGGTTCTGAGTACAGAAGCTGTGTCACGTCCAAAAGATGCTCATCTTTTTTGTTGTTCATCTCTGCGTCCTCTGGCTCTGACATTGTTTCTGCCTCCTCTTGTGCAGTGCCCCTTGAGCCTTGAAGGGGGTGATACAGTTGTTTCATTTAGGGCCAAGCACCCCACCATCACTTATTCTGGCCATTTTTATGTATTTCTGCATTAATTATTCCCTGTAATAAGCTTCTCTGATGAAGTCTATATGCAGCACAATCCAGGAGTGTAAACAGCATCAGAAGGCAGTTTGACAACATGAGCTTTTAGCAAAACTTTAGTAGTAGTTGGTTACGTCTAAGGCCTATGATTTCTCAGTCAAGGGCATTGGTAGATGTCCTATACCTGACACTGCAATTTTAGTGTAGTAACCCATGGCTTATGGGAAAACATCACCCATGTGGCTATCTACTATCAAAGGGTTTTTGGTTTTTTATTGTATTTATTTTAATAAGTAAGTAGAAAGAATGCCCCATATTTGACCACATCCCCTTGATGAGGAGGCCCAGTGGCACTCAGAGGAAGGATAGCAGGCTACCAAGAAGAGACTTGATAGCCTAGGATCATATACAGGGGGAGGAGGTCCTCCTCAGTCACAGTCATAGGGGAAGGGGATAGGGTGAAAGTGGGAGGGAAGGAGGAATGGGAGGATACAAGAGATGGAATAACAATTGAGATGTAATATGAATATTATCAATAAAAAGAAAAAAATGGTTGCTATGTGGCTTTTTCATATCCTCAGGTTTTTTTCCCCTTCTTACCACATCTTTTTCCCTATCCTCCCACCTCTTCTCCCATTTCTAAGTTTTATAAAGGTCATTTATGTTTTATTATTGTTCCAAGGACTTAATGTGAATGCTTTCAATCTAAGGACACATTTTTTTTCCTTAGCTATGGGGTTTATATTTCTATCCATTATCAGTTTCTCTTTCTGTCTCCCAGTCTGTCTTTCTTGCTCTCTCGTTCTCTCTCATGACTTCCTCTTCTTTTTCTCAGTGTTTCTCTTTTTCTGTGTGTTCTAGTAGAGCTCACTATGCCTTCAAACTCTTCCAATGATTATTTTACTTGGAAGGGCAAGTTGAGTTTCCAAGAGTATTTTATGTAAATGCTGTTTTATAGCTTCTTGTTGTTTCTGTGAATACAAAAGCTTGAATCTTTCTAAAGATAATATGTTTTTGTTTTTAAAGTATTTGCTTCTTAAACAAGTTTTATTTAATATGAAACAAGTTTTATTTTGCTTAGAAGTTCTTGTTACTCCAAATTTCTCTTTCTCTCTCCTGTTTTCATTTTGTTCCAAGCTTCTGATTCTCTTTGTCTTTTTGCTGTATGTGAGAAATTTAATTGAGAATGTTGTTTGTGGCTGCTGTTGACTGTCAAGTTCCCCTTAAGTGATTCTTACCTGTCTATCTGTCATCTGTCTGTCCATCTATCCACCTCCCCATCCACCATCCATCCATCCATCATCTATCCATCCATCCATCCATCCATCTCCTTCTGCTCCACCTGTCATCTTCCTTTCTCTTTTCCTGTCTTCCTTTTTTCTTTTTTATTTCAAGCACAAAGTTAGTTGTACTTGATTTGTGATATATTGTCATATGTAGTTTATTTAAACAAGAGACTTTTCATCTGTTGCTATTTGTCTGATGACTTTAAGCCTGCTAGCTCTCTTGTGTTGTGCTGCTTATGGTAGATGTGTTGGGATGGTCAGGGTAAATTGAGATTGCCCTGGTTGTCCTGGGCCTTCGTAGTCTGTGTGTACTCATACTCATATATGTCAGACATCCTGATATGATCTAAAGACTAATAGTGTTGGTATCACATGGAAGCTTATCAAAGACCTGTTTTCAGGTGAACTGAAGCAGATGTTTGTTTTTTATAAAGTTCTTAGGTGTCACATTTCCCTAGGCCTCCATTAGCTGTGATTGGCTGTATGCCTGGGATTCATGTCAGTCAGTCCTGCAGTGGCTTGTTTTGAGACATTATCAGATCTGTGTTTACTAATTTTTTTGTTTTAATTTTTTTTTATTTTTGTTTTGTTTCCCTTAGTTTGGGAGACAGATGTATATAAAGATTCCTGATGATCTACCATAGATGAGAGAAATCTTGCTTAACTTCACACAGTTATCTTTCATGGAAGAATAGAAGGATGTATAATACATGTGTTAACAATGTCCTCGTTCGGGTGCTAACGAGTGTTTAAGTTGTCGCAGTCAGATCTCTCTTCTGTTCTTGTTTTGTGTCATTCTCTTGTGCCTCTGATTGACCAGCCAGCCATTACCACACCACTCCCTGCCTTGTATACTCAACTTTCCCAATAGCAGAATCTCTTTGAATGTTTTCTCATCTTTGGTCAAAAGCAATCTTAATTTTTCCTCCCGACAACTACTGGCTATCACCTCTCACTTGATTTTGTTCCCCCGTTTCTGATCTTTGAGTGTAAAATTTGCCCCCCATGTTTCCTTTCATTGGACTGGAGTGACAGATGTGTTGACCACTACAAACCTTGGATACAGAACATCTATATATCTCTCTTCCCTTTGTGACAAGGGTCTCTTATTTAATGTGTTTGGTCCTGGGACAAATCTTTATTATGGGTGGTGGTGCCACCCCATCCCCTGCTTTGACAGCTTTTGTTAGGTATTTTCTGGTGTAATTGTTGAAGTTCCTCAGGTTGTCCTTTTTGATTTCTGTCTTCTATATTTAGCTCTACTCCAAGCTGAGCAAATGTCTTACTACCTGATTTTTGTTCTTCAAACAAAGTCTTACTACCTAATTTTTGTGCCTCAAACAATGTGTTTTCTCAGAACTTGGAATTTATTTTCAGTTTTTTCTAAACTTTATTCATAGCTGTCTGTGCTTGCTTACTTATTTTTTGATGTAATTGATGCTGTTTATTGGTGTAAATTCCATGTTACAGCACTTAATTCCAGAGTCATTAACACGGTGTTCTTTCTTTTTTATTTTTCTGAGACAAGAGTTTTATTCTCTGCTATTTTATGAGGCTTGAAACCATAATTTGCAAGCTCAAAGTTTGCCTCTGTTGTTTTGGCTTGCTCACCACACTTACACTCCCTTCCTATAGCCAGCACCTCCTCTTCCCTAGTCTGAGTTTGAAACCAGGTGCTGCATTAGTTCATGCCTCCTATCCTGCCAAGACTTCCAGACTCCTGCCTGACTCCGCTGTGGCCTATCCTTGCCCTTGGGTTTGGAGTTGGCTATGTTCTTTCCTGTGACCCTGGCAAGCAGCTGAAGACAGTGGTCACAAAATGTAAGTTGTTTTTTTTTTTTTCTTCCAGAGAGACGTTATGTGAGCTCGTATTCCAAGTGGCAAGACCGATTTCAATCCTCTGCTACACTTAATTCCCAAACAAGGCTTCCTATTTCTGATACTAAGAACTTACGGCCTCTTCCTTCAGTCATTACTTCCCATTATGTAGTGTGCAGATACAGCTTGACCTTTGTCTGTCATTTATGTTGTTAGTTCTTTTGAAATTACTTTAAACGTTGGTTTTTACCACCCCTAAATATTTTTTATTTAGAAGGGATTTCCACACGACCTTGTTCCACTATCTTGACCAGAGTATTTAAATGGCTACTTTGGTATTAGTATGTGTTTCAATATGTGTGATATTATGGAGCTTTACTGGAAAAAGAAAAAAACAAAGGTTAGTAGATCAGTTAGGCTTACATTATTGTAATTAAGGTAGAGGATAAATTTGTCTGACAGACTGTGACTGTCTAGTGTGGTAAAGTGGGGTAAAAGTGAAATAAAAAATGTTACAACATTTTAATGTGGTGAAGTCATGTTTGTGACAGCTAGCTGATGCAAGAAATAACTACAATATGGCTATCTTAGTATCACTGGTAGATATCTGTTGGAGCAAGAGATGAACATGACATTACTCAGATTAGCTTCAGATCAAAAGTTGGCTAAAGATGGAACATAGGAGGATCATGATCATCCTCAAAGCATAAAGATAAAGGAAAGAACCCAGGTAATCAGACTGAAGAGGACGTGTCACAAAGAAAGCAAAAAGTCCAGAGGGAGACTGAAGTCAGTTCATTCACCAGGATGCTGACAACCAGGTGTTGTCATTGATGTCAGGCCTGCATAGTTAAAAACAAAAGGCAAAAATCCTTGTATTAGTTATTGAGAGAGAAGCCAGTCAGTTTACTGGATGTTTTTTGTATTTGAGGCAGGGTCTCAGTACATAGCCCCATCTGGCCTGGAACATGCTACATTGCTACGTAGATCAGGCTGGACACAAAACTCTGCCCTCTTCCATGTTGGATTAAAGGTGTGCCACACCCTGCCAAGCAGAGATACTCATTTGTAAAGGAGGCTGGAGGAGAGAGGTCCACTTGAGAAGCAATGAAAAGGCTGGAATTTGGGCGGGGCAATTTTCCTTTTTAGGTTGAGGTACAGAATCTCATACAGTCTATTAGCTTTCCTTTCCTTATTGAATTGATTTGGTTATGTTGTTGTTTTTCTATAAACTAGTGATTTTTTTTTTTTTTTTTTTTTTTTTTTTTTTTTTTTTTTTTTGGGCAGGGGCAAGGTTTCTCTGTGTAACAGCCCTGGCTGTCCTAGAATCATTTTGTAGACCACGCTGGCCTTGAACTAACAGATATCCACCTGCCTCTGCCTCCTAAGTACTGAGGTTTAAGGTGTGCACCGCCACGCCTGGCTGAACTAGTCTGTTTTTTAATTTGTATAGCATTATATGCACCATGGCTGCTTGACTCTTCAATGTAACTTTAACATGGTTTGTTGGTTTTTAGATTATCTTCATTTTTAAAGCCTAGTGTCTAGAGGTAATAGTTACACAGTGGCAACCAAAGTGGTGAGAGGAACTCACTGGCTTTGTATTGGACTTTATTTTATTCATTATTCCTATTTGGGACACAGGGGAGTTTCCTTCTCTCTCTCTTCTCTTCTTTCCTCATCTGTGTCTTTTCTGTAATCCAAACACTTGGTAAGTCCTCCAGAAGCTAAACAGGCTGCCCTAGTGCCCAGCGGGAGCTTGAGGAAGAGTCTCATGTTACCTGGTAAATTACACAACCATTTATAAATGCTGTGAAGTTTTACAGTTAATTAAGTGGTATCATCTTGTAATGGATTATACAGATTTATTAATTTATTTTTTCAAATTGGTACAGATTGGCACTGTGACAGTAATGCACTTAGTGTTCTAAAACTGGTGCTACATCTCCTTAAGCACTTACTTGCAAGTCCAGGGATGGCCATGGCCATAGGTGACAGCCTACAGGCTGTGTTGTTAGAGTGTCATGGTTACTGCTGGACTATAAATAGCACCCTACTCACATATTTGCTTTCCTTAACCTAAGCTGAATGTTTACCATTAGAGTTGCTCCTTGGCTTCATAACACATCTAGTTTGATTTACTTCAGATAAGGTTATACACCAGAATACACATATTTGCACAGACACATGCATGCACTGACAAAGACAGATAAACATACACAAGCCATGAATGTAAAGGAAGAGAAAAGGGGAAATGAACAAAATCCCAAACAGTTTCCTGTGCTGTGTTAATTAGCTCAGGCTAGAAACAGGCACATACTCTCTGCCTTCTGTCCCTTAAATCACTCTTTCCTTCTGGTCAGTTTTTCTAGTACCCTTCAGTTTCTTCTTTTGCTTGATATATTTGTAGACTAGAAAAAGATATAGTATGTAAATAATTTTATATTTTTTGTAGTGAATTTCTGTAAGCAGTCATGAAGGTAACATATAGTGTACAACCAGTAGTTAGCCACAAAAGAGATAATTCAAAGTAAAGTATATTTTTTCTTAAACACAGCAATGAAAAACCAGTATAATTAGTTTCATTTATATTCAAAACAGAGAAACAGCTGCTTTCATGGGAAATAGTAGTTGAAGAGAAAAAGACAAACAGCCAGTAAGGGGTGAAGTCACCATATGAACAAAGAAAAAATTTTTTTTGAACAAAGTAATTTTAAAATAAAATAAAGTAAGGGTGTTTATCCTATGACAATTAAAAACGTAAAACTAGAGCCATTCCTAAAGATGCTTTTATTGGTTTGGTATTCTTCAGCATTAATTGTCAAGGCATACTTATCAGCATGGATGTGACCTGAAGTGACAAGGCACATGTGTTACTCTGTATACCTTCTCATATGTTGTGTATAATCAGACCTCTGGAGCCTTATTGCTGACATCAATCCTTGTGTGTGTGTCACAATTGTAGATTTGCCTAAGTGGGTTCTTTCCAAAGCATGATGCAGACCACAGCACCACAAGTCTTTCAACCCCAGAGAGAAGTTTCCTCTTTATTAACAGTCGACCAGTACAACAGAAAGATATACTAAAGGTAATCATGTTTAGAAAGGAAAATACCCCTTGGATCACATATTTAATAGCTTTAATTTTTTGCTAAATTTTATTTCATATGTCTTGCAAGTATGTTTGTACCATGTGCCTGGTCCCCGTGAAAGACAGAAGAGGGCATCAGATTCCCTAGAACTGGAGGCCCATATGGTTGTCAGCCACCATTTGGATGCTAAGAATTTAACCTGTGTTCCCTAGAAGAGTAGCCAGTGCTTTTAATTACTGAGCCGTCTCTCCAGCCCCTGAAATTAAAATTTTGATTAAAAAAAATCTAAGAAATCCAAGAATTTGATTTAAAATAAGGAAAAGAAAAATAAATAAAATCCCTTTCATTAAGTTAGTATTTTACTTATGTTTCATTTACTTTTTCCAATTCAGTGATGCATTATCACCCCTACCTTGAGTGAAAAAAAAAATGTTAGATGGTTTGTAAAATATTTGTTTACTCACTCCTATCCTATGCTCATATGCTCATGCACTTGAGATAGGACTTTGCTACTAGACCAGCATGGCTTTGAGTACGGAGCTGTAGGTGTGCTACCATGCCTATTAAATAATGTCATGAGGTAATTAGCCAGAATGTAGCAGGGGAGTTTATTTGTATATTAGGCCTTAAAGCTCTGTGGCACTGACTTTTGACTGTGACTAAGTGTGTGTCCAAAGCATGAGAGCTTGTGCTGTACACCAGCTCGGAACCTGTACAGGGCTGTTTGGCTCAGGCAGACCCTGCTTTTCTAGGCCAGCAGTTGCATCTTCTTAGCCTCTCTGTTCAGTGTTTGCTTTTGGGAGCATTTAAAGTTGGTAATAACAAGATACTTTTGTCTCTTATTCATTGCATATATTTCCAGTTAATCCGGCGCTATTATAACCTGAAGTGCCTAAAGGAATGTACTCGGTTGTATCCCATTTTCTTTCTGAAAATTGATGTTCCTTCAACTGATGTGGATATAAATCTAACTCCAGATAAAAGTCAAGTATTATTACAGAATAAGGTAACCTTTTCCAAATAAAGTTCTGTATGTATTTATGCTCTTTACAAGCTTATGCAGTCTTAACTGTTCCCTTATTTAAAAGACTTGCTTTTTTTATATTTTTGTTACTATTTTAAATATTGCTCTTTTTTCACAGTATCCCTCCTAATATTTCTTCATTTGTATTTTTAGGAATCTGTTTTAGTTGCTCTTGAAAATCTGATGGTGACCTGTTACGGACCACTCCCCAGTACAGATTCTTATGAAAATAACAAAGCAGATGTTTCCTCGGCCAACATGGTTGTTAGTGAAACAGCAGAAACAGATGTGCTGATTAATAAAATGGAATCATCTGGAAATAATTATCCAAATGCTGATACTTTGGCTGTTCACTTCCAAAATGGTGAATCTAAAAGAAACACTGATCATTATTTAAATCAACAGATAAATATTGGCGAGCCCTGTGATGGCCATTTTAGTAGTGAATATTCTAGCATTAATAAGGACACTATAAGTGCATTTCAGAATATCCCCACGAATAACGTATCATCAGAGGACATTCAGAGTAGACACAGTAAGACTCATTTTGCAGGTTCCAGTGATCGTATCCTAGGAGAGAATGGCAGGAGTGCTACAGAAGCAAGTGGGGGGCATGGGGGAGAAGCACGCCCTGAGACATCGCTGGAAATCTGTGCAGATGACTGGAGCAAGGGGAATGTGTTTAATTTGATGGGAGAGAATATCGAGCCTGTGAAAATTTTAGTGCCACAAAAAAGTTTGCCATGTAAAGTGAACAACAATAGTCACCCAAGTCTTGAACCAAAGAATCTTAGTGATGGTCCTTGTAGCAAAACACCAAACGTGATAGATAACAGACTTGGGCACCTTACAGCCTATGATTTAATTAGCAACCGAGTTGTCAAGAAGCCCATGTCAGCAAGTGCCCTGTTTATTCAAGACCATCGCGCTCAGTTCCTCACAGAAAATCCTAAGACTGGTTTGGAGGATGCAGTGGCACAAATTAAAGCACAGTGGGAGACACTGTGTGAAGAGGAAAAGCTGAAGTAAGTTTCCAGAGCATCATGTGCCCCAGATGCTCAGCTGTTTCTATTCTATATGACTCATGGATGAAAAGTTTTCTAAACTTCACATTTATGAAAAAAATGGAAAATACTTCTTAGCTTGACTAAAATATCTTTCTGGGTATCATTATCAAATTATTTTTTATTTCTTTTTTAATTCATGTTATAGAACTTCTTTGGAGCAGGATTTTTTTTTCAAGCCTTTGCTTTAGAGCAGATGAAACAATTGTGTTTTTGTAAATATTTTGATTCTTTCTCCCTTTTAAGTTGGTCTCTAAAATGAGACACACTGTACAAAGAATTGTGCCATAGTTGTAGAACCAGGTTAGTGTAATTAATACCTATATTCAGTATAACTTGTGCCATCTAAATTTTATGTTGGCAATTTATAAATTGTAGTGGGTGTTTGGGGTATGTAAATAAGTGATTGACCTGACTAAAATATTATTTGTATCTTTGGTTCTAAGTATATGTCCCAAAACAATATACTGGATATTTCTAGTAGCTTACACTTACTGTGAGAATTTGTTCCCTAGGGAGATGTGAACAAACATGTATCACCTTCCTTATAGGCACCAAAGATAACCAAAGTACAAATCCAATAGGGTCCAACATGGGGAAATCAGTAAGTTTATTGGAGTTGGGCTTAATTACAGAGCATGGATGAGGGTTTTCTAACAGGAGGATCGGTGGCCCCAAGTTAGTTGCACCACCCCAGCATAGTTGTGCAGATGGAGGGCACTTAGCTAACCTCCACCCTCTGTACTCACTAGCACTTCCCTGAAACAATGACGCCATATGCAGTTAAGTCAGAATTGCATGCAGCTCCTGAGAGTTGAGGGAAGAGCAGCTCTAACCTTGGTGAGGGTCCAGTGCCCTCTCCTCTCCTTCCTCCCATGAAAGAAAATTGACAGTCACTAGGTTCAGGCTTGAGGCCCACCGGCAAGCTCTAATAAAGATGATGCCTGTCACACTGTGTGGGTAGCACTCTACACAAAGCTGTTTGTCACTCAGTACAACAAAATGCTATATTTTGAAAGATCTGGCCCACCAGAAAATGAAGGATAAAATTAAACTTCCAGCCATTTGTTTTCACTTAATTTTTTCAAAACTCTGTCAAATATCTGGGGAAATATTTAAATACAAACATCATCTCTGGTTTAAAATTCATTATAAATGGTGTATATGGTTAACTTTTTGCACGTCTTCATTAGTGAATCAGTCTTAGGAATCAACTGTCAATTTAAAATAATAGTGATGACTATTGACATGAGTAGCCCTTTGGGTGAATTTCCTAAACTTCTGAGCTCTATTACAGAAGTGCTACTAAAAACATCAAAGATCAGACATTTGCTCTCATTTAACTTAAATATATACACAACAGCTTGTTTAAGGGAGGATGGTGGTTGTATTTGTTCTTCAAATATATATCAATGTGCAATGTGGTGAACCCGTTACTCACTAATCCCATCATCTCACGGTCCCTGTGATTCCTCCTTCCCTCCTCATGATTCTGAGGCCAGTCTGAGGCATGACATCATTGACTTCATAAATATGTGTGTATTCATCCTTTAGCAATAAAAAATATGCATTCATAGTTTAGAAATAACTGTAATATGATTGTCATAACTTTTAATTTGATGTGTATGGATGCTTTGCCTACATGTATGTGTACATGCATGCCTAGAACTTGTGGAAGCCAGAAAAGATGATCAGTCCCCTGGGTCTGGAGTTAGAGAATTATGAGCCTGGGTGTGGGTACTAGGAACTGAGCCCAGGTCCTCCAGAAGAGCAGCTGGTGCTTGTAACCAAAGAACCATCTCTCTATCCCCTCATAACATTTTTTAAGGACTGGACTTAGTACATGAAATAGCCAGTGTTCAAAGTGCTAATTATTTCATAAATGTCAGATTTTTAGAGTCTTATTTTGAACAGAAAAAGACTCACACTATTATAGTTGTCTTATGTTTTACCTAAGAAATACAATTATGTAGTTTAAAGATGAGTAAATTCTTTGAAACACACATGAATGTGTGTAGTTCTTATGTGTCTCGTTGTCTGAGGACGGAAAGAAAGGGCACTTGGAGTTTCCGTGTACGTGGGGGCAGTGCAAACTCAGGAGGAAGTGCTTCCTTCAGCCTTGGCAGCAGCAGTTTCTACTTCAGCCACCTCGTGGAGAGGGTTAGTTAACATTATTTTGCCTTGTAAGTCCCAAGTTGTCAGATAATTGATGTTGTGGCTAGTTTGTCTATATTTTTATTAGTAGTGTGTTGTAGAATCCATTCAGAGCAGACCTCAGAAGCCACACCTGGACCTGTACACCGTCACTCTCTGCTGGCTGTTGGTAAAAGCGGGCAGCAGTCTCATTGCTGTAAGGAGCAGTAAGATACTGGCTGTTACAGCACAGAGTGATTTCTGTGTGAGTGTGATTGGGCTTTTATAGCTCTTTTTGTTGTAAATGGCAGTTTTTATTTGCTCTAACTCAGTTCAGTTGATGTGGATTCCAGAAAACAAATATTTCGAGAAAATACTGATGTCTTGCAATCAGACACACAAATGCTTAAAAAGAAAGAAAGAAAGAGAAAGAAAGAAGGTTTAGGTTTCAAGGCCAAGATTCCTCGGACTGTAATCCACTAAATTGAAGCTATGCCTGTCAATTCTTATACAGCTTTTTTTTTTTTTTTTTTTTTTTTTTAAGTTCTTTCTATGATCCTCAATTCTTCAAAGAATAGAAAGCGATACAAGAGTAGATTTGGGAATGCAGCTCTGTGGCAGAGCTCTGTGGCAGAGCTGCCTTCCATGATTCCCTGGCTTCCATCCTCAGTCCCACAAAAGACCCACCTGGCTTCCATGCCCACTGTCTCATAAGGCACTGCCTGCCTCTTGAAGGCCCTGGCTCCCATCCACAGTAGTACAAAGTGGAGAGCACCTACCTACGCCTCTTGAGGCCCGCCCTGGCTCCCATCCACAGTACCACAAGGCCGACCCCTTCTGCAGTGCTTCAGTTCATTTTTGTTTTTCCTTTCTTCCTGTTCTTCACATTTTCTTTCTCCTTTCCATTCCCTTCTTTCATTTAGGAAATAGCTCGATAAGGGTGGCCTGTATACTGGCTGGTCACTTTAGGTAAAAAATAACATTTTTTTAGTTCATAAATAGTATAGTCTGCAGCTTGTCGTGTAACAATCATAGAATTCCGTGCCTTTTTTTCCAATTCAAAAAATATTTCGTACCCTATGTTCTAATGATGGTTCCCCTCTCCCGATTCCTTCCAGATGCTCCCAACCCCCCCCCACCCCTTTCTCTCTCCCTCTCTTGTTCTCTCTAGCTCTTGGCTGTACTCTCTCACTCTTGAAAATTTAAAGAATCAAGAAATACATATACACTTCACAAAAACACAAAACCAAAACCAAAAATACACACAAAAAGTCTAATAAGATAAACAAACAAACAAAAAACTAGTATACAAAAATACTGTTGAGATAGTTTTGTGTTGGCCATCTCCTGCTGGGCATGATGCCTACCCTGAAGTATGGTGAATACGCCCAGTGAGATGCCATTGGAGAAAACTGTGTTTTTCTTTACAAGCAGCTGTCATTGGAGATAGCTTCTTGGTTAGGGGATGGGCACCTATGTATACATGCCCCTCTCAGCACTGTGACCCCATCTGTTTTCAACAGATGGCTCTATGGCTGCTGCGGCCACAGTCTCTGAGTTCATATGTGCATCAGTCGTGTTGTGTCTAGAAGACACTTTTTCCCTAGAGTGATCCATCACCTCTGGCTCTGACAATCTTGAGGTCTCCTCAGCTGCACAGACATTCCATTCACAGCTGAGTCCTCCAAAGTCTCACTCTTGGCACATTGTCTAGGTGTGCATCTCTGTTAGTTGCCATCTACAGCTTCTTCATATAATTGAGAAGGAAATGTGATAAATTATAAAAAGACTTAGCAGTTGTCTCGTATATGGGACAGAAAATTGCTTCCTTACATGAAACTAACCAGCGAGGTTTTAGGGAATTATCACACAAGAAGGAATATGGTGTTGCCAAGAAAGTGAAAAGATGCTATAACATAGGACAGAAAGTGAGAGTGTGGTGAAGGAAGATGGGAAGAGGAGGGCCAGGTTGAGCATGGTTCTCCAAGCCCTATGGGCAGCCAGAATCTGTCTCTGCTGAGAAAGTTTGCAATGTATATTTATTCCTACTTAAATAACTAAGTAATGTTGCAGTTTGGATCTTACTGAAAATGATAAATAACTTTCCAATTAAATGTAGCCTTTAGTCTCAGGAATATCATTTGAACTGACCACTTAGTCACATCAGTGTGAATACTTTCCATTCACGTTGCTAAGTCCCTTAATGGCATTGAATACAGAGGTGGCATCTGTTCTTACTTAACATTTACCTAGCATTATTTTGGACATAACTTTTTATGTTTCCCAAGGAACTAATTAAATTGACTTCTTGAACAAATCAAAAGATTAGTACCATATGTGAAAATTTGCACATTACAATTAATTACAAATGGTGACCTTTATCTTGAACTCATTTTCCACCCCATAGGAAAAGTCTGGAGTTCTGATGTCTAAGAGCTAAAAATACACTTATTTTTAGTGCCTGTGAAAGTAAACTATTAAAGATCATGTGTTTTGTATAACTAACCCATATGTTCATGTTCTAGGTATTATGGAAGAAAATAACCTTCAAAAGTATGAATGTGAAAAGCAAATGATAGCAATTGTTTATCTAGTTTACAATGAAGCAGATATTTTTTTCAATTTTGTCCAACTAGCACATAGCATTTCTTTCCTCAGAATCATGTTCTGAGCATAGACTGCACACTGTGTTGTGCTCTACTGTTTCTTAGCCTCACTTTAAAATATACATGCAAGTAACATCCTATAGAATCTAAGTCAGCATCCTATAAGACCTGAAATAATTTTAGTTCTCTAGGCCCAAATTTAAAACTTAATTTTAAAAACTGTATCAGTGTTATTTAAATACTAATTTTTAGTCAAATGTCCCATTCAAACTGTAGGATATGTGTTTCTTTTTGTTTTTGGGTTTTGTTGAGCTAGAGCCTTGTGCGTGCTCAGCGTGTGCTCTGCCACTGACTCCATCCCCAAGCCCAGAACTTGGGTTTCTCCATAGAAACTTAGAGTAAACATCACCATTTACGGGGTATCAAGCAACTCACTCCTCATAGCAGAGCTATGACATGCATGTAGATTGCCCACATGTAAGAAATAAGTGCCCTAAGAGACAGAACAAAGTACTTTGCATTAAGATTTCCTGGTTTCTAAGCAGCAGAACCATCCAAGCAAGCCCTCCGGCTCTCTGGGGTCTGTTGGGCACTGCTTGCTGAGTTGAGCACAGCAGCGGTTCCAGCTCTCCCACAACAGCAGAGCCTTCCTCAGACAGGGCCTGGGCATGGAACCCAGGCATCTTAGTATCTCACACGCCACTGGACTCGGTGGCTCTAGAAGCTTCCTTTCACTCCTTTTGTTACTCAGAAAAAAAGAAAATCCCTTTGACCATTGAAGTTGAATTAACATATTTGATTTATTGAAATTTATGCATCAACTGGTGACTTTAAGTGAGAATAGAAAAATTAACATTAACTCTAATGGATTAAATGGTGTACTTTTTATTCCATGTGCTGTTTTAATGGCTTTATTGCATGCTATTTTTATTTTTTATTTCATTTTGAAGTGAAATTGCTTTGTAGAACAATCTAGCTTTGAATTTCTGATTCTCCTTCCTCTACTTTCCAAGTGCTAGGATAGTGGACGCATGCTGCCATGTCTGGCTCCCCAACACTTTCTTAAATTGTTCTTTAAATTGGGTAAAGTTTGCCTATAGTGGACTGCAAAGATCTTAGCAGTGTAGTTCAGTGTGTTTTTCAGACATACATACACCAACGTGAATAGTACCACAATGAAAATAAACATTTCTATCAGCCCAACAAGTCCCTCCTGCTACCTCCACAGGCAGACACTGTTGTGATTTATTATATTGCCTTGGTTTTGCCAGTATTTAAACTTCAAATAAATAAAATCATATGGTGTAACTGACGACTCAACAATATTTTCATGACACATCATTTTGTAAAGCAGCAATCTTTAGTTTTATAGCAATAAAAAGGTTTGTTAATTCAGTCTCTAATTGGTGAATACTGAGGCTATTGTGTTGTTTAGTTTTCAGACATTGGAGGCTTTTTAAAATAGGCTTGGTTTCCAGTTTAGCATGGACAGAAAATATGTATAAGTTAGGTTTCCTTTACCTTTTGCCATGTGTTGAGAATTTGGCTCATTAAATTTCCTTTCCTGGTGAATGATCCATGTTCACATATAAAGTATCTGAATTCCTGTAAATCCTTTAAGTTGAAGTGGTTGACAGCGTTGCTTAGACCTGTCATTTCCTGACAATTTGCAATCTGGTTATACCACTGATGAAGAGAAAAAAGGCTTTAGTATCTCCAACTATGCCTCTGACTATTCTGTTCTGTGACATTTGCTTAATATGAGCGCTCTGTTACTAGGCGCACACACATCAGCGTGTTATGCTTTCTAGTTGCCCCTTCATCTCTCATAATTTAGCATTTTCATCTGCTTTATCCAGTGTTGTCAGTCTCTTTTCTTACACTTTGTTTGTCTGGTGTATGCATTTTCCATTCCTTTACATATCTGTTATTATGAAAGTATAACTTTTAGAAACCCGTAAAGCTGGGTATCCTGACCTTTAATTAGAAGATTTGGTCTGTGTAATATTATAATGGACATTGTTAGGATTACATCGGCCCTTCCGCCTGTCATCTGTCCCTGTCTTCCTCCTTGGACAGTTCTGGAGGTTCTCAAGGTTTAGGTGGATACATTTTAACTTCTAATTTATATTAGTGCTTGCTTTGCTTAATACATCATGCATCCTTTCATCATACTTTAAAGTTAATACCACACAGTCTCACATAAACCCAAAAGCCCACGGTACAGTTGCTTCTCTGCTAATCTCAGTCTTTAAGAGTACAGATGAGTTAGCAAAAAGCTTCTTGTTTTATCTGAAGTTATCTATTTACTCTTCTCTTTGAAGGACATTTGCGGTTGGTAGAGGTAAGTCATGGGCTCTGTTGCTCCTTCATATTCTGCCCATTCCGCTGATATTGCATTGTCCTTTGCTTGGTTCTCACACTGACTCGGAGAATTCACCTGCTGTTTTCATAATTTGCTTCTGGTGTATCTGGCAGAGTTTGTTCGCATTTGTCCTGCCTGGACTTGTCTCTTAGATCCTTACGGTGTTATGGTTCTACAGGTTGACTCACCATTAAATATAACTTTATTTAAAGATGGGGGGGAGATTTGATGCATTAGGATATATGTGTGTGGCTCCTGGGTGACTCAGTGTGCGCAGGTCCCTTTTCTGTCTTGCTCACGGGTTATTTCTGTAGCTCTGCTTTCAGGTTTATTGGCCTTTTTGTTGTTTCCATGTCTGGTCTGTAATTAAATCTACACAGTGAATATTCCATTCCACATACTGTTTTTTAGTTTAGACTTCCCACATCTTTCTTTGTGTACATATAAATTCCCCTTCAGCCCCTCCTATTTTCCTTTCTATTGCTCATCTCATGGTCCTAAAAACATTTAACAAAGCTCTTTATTAATTCTAAGTGTGAGTCATTTGAAGAAGGCTTTTCCTGGCTTCTTGCTCTTGGCCAAGACTCACATTTCTGTTTTGCTGCTTGAGTGGTGACTTTTAATTATGCAGTGGATATTGTGGGTGATTTCTGTTCACTTCAGAAAAGTGTTGAATCTTATTTAAGATGACTTTGAGCTTGTGGGGGGTTGTTTTGCATTGAATTATGGGGAGACTTGCTCAGTTGTAGGGTGTGGGGCTTTTCCTCCTAGGACATGGCCCTCTTTCAGTTTGAATTGAAAGCCCAAGGTGTTTATCAAGCCACTTGTAACTCAGACTCCAAGCTGTTTCCCCAGCGGGAAGCTCTGTTCAGCCCATTAGCCTTTTAATGTTGTTTTCCTGAGGGCTCCCACACGTGGGTTTTTTCTCTTCATTTTAAGTTGTTCTGGAAGCAGGGATCTGTGCGCTGATGAAGCAGGCTAGTCAGTGCCATCTTCTAGTCCTGCAGCCCCCACCTCCTAATGCTGGGCCAGAGCTCCCTGAGTGCTTTTCAGGGGCCAGTTGCTGTGCTGTCTTTAGAATTTAACATAAGCACACAGGAGGATCATGCTAATACTCTAATCAGTACCAAATGACAGCTTGTTATTTTTAATAAAAATTTACTTTAGATGATTATCATGTTCTTATGATGAGCTCATTAGTTCTGTTTTATCTCTGTTCTTAGATACGAGGAAAAGGCTAAAAAAGACTTGGAGCGATACAATAATCAAATGAAGAAAGCTATTGAACAGGAAACACAGGTATCATTAAAAGATGGCAGGAAGAAGATGAGGGCCGGCAGTGCGTGGGGCCCGGCACAGAAACACAAGGGTAGGCCCTCCTCTTCTCAGCCGAGGCTTGTTGAGCTCTTTCAGTCCCAAAAGGAAAAGAAGAAGAGTGGAAATATTAAAATAGCAGAGATCCCCTTTTCTATGGAAAACTTAAAGGTCAATTTTAAGAAACAAAGGGATGTTGACTTAGAAGACAAGGATGAGATTTGTCTGGTCCACAGTCTCAAGTTTCCTGATGCCTGGCTGGTCACGTCCAGAGCAGATGTCATGTTATTGAACCCATACAGAGTGAAGGAAGCCCTGCTGTTTAAAAGACTTCTGGAGAACCATAAACTCCCTGCAGAGCCACTGGAAACACCAATTATACTAACAGAGAGGTATGGTGGTGCAAGGGTTTAATGTTAAAAGTAGAAGGTTTTATCCAATTGGGATAAGTGATACTTATTTGAAGAAACATTTTGAGGAAGATTTTCTAAACTCTGGTGGCATTAGTAGTTGCTTACTACTAACGTTAGAAGATTCTAGGTGGCTCAGACTTCCACTCAGTAAATGCCAGGGGCATGTGTCCTGTCTCTGTGGTAACTGAAGGCTAGAGTGCTGCTGCGGGTCTCCTTGATATTACCCTGGACTGACATTGCCAAGCACACACCAGAGCAGAATTACATGGTGAATGCCCTTAGCAGCTATTCCCATCCTGTTCCTGCCCTTATACATGTGTGTACATGCGTGTTTCCTTTCATTCATTAATGTATGTGAGAATAACTCTTACTCTTAGTCCTTCCATATACTCACAAAGATGATTAGTTTTTAAGCTAATCACAAATGTCTTTCTCATACCTTACTCAAAATATTAGTTTAGAATTGTTCCTCATTATTTCAAAGGGCTTTTTTCTTTCAGTTTTACAATTTGGAATTTAACTTTTATCTGTAAGTTCTACGTATTACATTTGGTCGTATCTTTATTGTGTTTTACTATGTAGCAGTCAGCCAATGGAATATTCTTGTCTCTTCCTGATTCATGTGAGGTTTTTTTTCGTTTTGGATTAGGTGTTTCTTTCTAAGATTTATTTTATTTTTATTCTGTATGTATGTGGTGTGTGTGTGTGTGTGTGTGTGTGTGTGTGTGTGTGTGTGTGTGTTCATTCATTCACATATAATTGGGTGCCCAGAAGAGGGCCTCAAATCCCTGAAGTAGCATTTACATGCCATTGTAAGCAACTGGCTGTGGGCACTGGGAACTGCTCTCAGGTCTTTTCTGGACCATTGACCCATCTCTCCAGCTCCTGATAGTGTGCTTACCACTCCCCTTCCCTGCCTTTAGTTGGAAGTGAGCCTCAGGAAGAAAGAGATGTAGATTTGACTCTCTGGTAGGGCTTGCTCCAATAGAAATGGCTGTCAGCTTCAAACTTGAGCACAGTTAACTAGCTCTGTACAAAGGCCATCCTCCCTCTCAAAGCTCCCCAACTATCTATCTAATAGTTTCATCTGCTAATGAGTAATAACCAACCTATAAACATATCTTTTTCTAATGCTTGCTTTTCTTTTTTTTTCTTTCTTTTTTTATTTTTTGTTTTTTATTATTTTGAGACACAGTTTCTTTGTGTGCCGCTAGCTGTCCTAGAACTCACTCTGTAAACCAGGTTGACCTCCCACTCACAGAAATCCACCTGCCTCTGCCTCCCAGGTTCTGGGATTAAAGATATGCGCCACTACTGCCCAGTTAATGCTCACTTTTTAACCTGACACAGACTGATATATGACAAAGTAGCAAAAACTCTGCAGTTTAAAACTTGGTAAGAATTTTCTCAATCACTTTCAGATGCACCTGGAGTAAAGAAAGCAGTGTCAGGACGTGGGTGTGTTGAGGGTACTGACATCTAATGGAAAACAATAGGACACTCACATAGGAGAACCTCTGTCCTGTCTGCCTTTTAAATAAGACAGCAGGGACCACATAATGAAAACCCAGGCTCCTCCACAGTGTTTCAAAGGAGGAATTTTATGTGGTATCTCAGAACTTCACAAGAATTCTTCACTGTTTTTCCTCATGAACAGCCAGGACACATTCGACTTTGTAACTTGACTGCTTTTTTAAATGGTATTGATAGATTTTCATTTACTTTTCAAAAACAGTGTTTTTGTGCCTGTCCAGAATACAGCTTTGTAAACATGCTTCTTGTGTTGTTTAAAGAGATGGGTTAAAAGCTGTTATTTTGTACCTATGCTATGAGGAACCCAAACTTCTCTCAACTGAGCATCAGCACTGTGGTGGCTATTCCTGCAGACTCAGACTCAGGGTTAGGGTTAGGGCAGAGAAAGCCTTCCCTGCTATAGACCTCCTTTACACTCTGTAAACTTTGTAAACCCTCAAGGCAGGAAAGTAACCAGTTCCCCACCTGAGGCGCTTCAGCAGCCCAGCCCAAGCCTCCCCCCCCCAACTACCCGCACCCCCCCCCGCCAATGGTCCTTTTATGATGGCTGTAACTGTCATGGCCAGCCCCAAGACAGGAGGCCCCACCCCACAAGAAACATCCCACCAATTTCTGAACAGGAAAACTGACCAATCCATGAGTTCCTCCAACCTCAGGACTTGAGATCTCACCAATCCTCACCCTGGAAATCTCCATCTTGGAAAGCTCCACTCCCTAAGAAATTCTACAGAAGCCATGGCTATTGTCTCCTGGGAGCAGAGACAACCACCCCTGGATTCTTCCTTCCCAAGAAATCTCGTTTATGAGATTTGCTGCCTGGTATGATTCTCACCAAAAAAAGTGAAGAAGGAAGGAAGGGAAGAAGCCAAGAAGTAGATTAGGGCTGAGGCTCCTGAGCTCCTCAGCTCATCTGGGGATAGCCTCCCCTAGGAGCTGCAGTGCCTTTGCTGAGGAGGCAGGCCCCTTCTCAGAACTGTGTGGTTCCTGGGCTTCAGTGTCTCAGGATGCCCTTGCATTAGGACACTGTCGCACCTCAGAGCTGTTTGGTTCCTGGGTTCACAAGTCCCAGGGTGCCTTTCTATGTGAGCAGGATCACCAACGCACTGAGAAAAGTATGAGTCCAAATGTTTCCCCTACCCAGTTAATTCTGCTTTTCAAACAAAGTCATGCACTCATTACCTCAGTGTGTTGACAGGGTAATATGGATTGGGTTCAGTGTTCTCAGCAGAATTCTAATGCTAGTTGTGCAGCTTTTGTCTGAAGGGAGTAATTTAACTATGTATAATATGAGGTAAGTGATCATAACAGTGGTAGCAATGGCTCATCTTTGCTGAGCACTGACTGAATGGCAGACCTGCTGTGCTCTTACAAGGTTGGAATGTCACCACATTTTACAGATTAAGAAACAAAAACTCAGACCATTTATAGGTGTGCTTACACAAGCAGTAAGTAAGCCATGCATCTAGGAATCTAATGCAGGCTGCTTACCTGTGGAGCTTGCACTGTCATTCTTACCACAGCTTGCAGATCGATTTTAGAATTGGTGAGATAAGCAAGACACACAGCCAAACTGATCTCTGTGACATCACCGTCCGTGGGGGTCTTTAGCATTCTTAGCAAAATTGAAAGACTGTGTTTTTCCAAGGAGAGTGGAACTGTAGCAACAAACTGCATCATCCAACAGCACTTCATATACTTCAGGCAGTTTCTCTGCTATGGTGATCAGCATTCACACCAGCCCAAGTTAGCTGTCTTCTGTGAGGCTCCTTCCACAAACGTGCTGTGCTTGCAATGGACTGAAGGAATCTCTCTCAAGGGTTGAACCGAAAATTTTTTCAGTTTTTTTTTTGAGGAACAATCTTCTATTTAATCTTCTTGATACTGAAGAAGCCTTGAGTAGCATTTGATTTTGAGTAGCTTGTAGATGGAGTGTGTTTTTCATTTGTGATAGCTGCTTTAAGGGCATAAAGGGGTATTTATTCATTGTCGGTCAAGATTTGATTTGCATTATGTTGAGAGAACTGCCTTCAACATTTCTCATTGAGTTTGTTACATTCCAGAAGAGACAAGTTGTCTTATGTCTGTCCATCCTCGTTCTGTGCACACTCTACAGTGGGCCTCACACAATGCTAACAGAATCGGTGCTTTCTTATAGGCCTTGACACTTAGTGCAATGGCAACATTTTCAAAACAAATATGGACTAGTTTCCATAAATCCTCTTGTTTCAGTCTGAATACTTAGTAACTTAAAGAACCATCATTTCTTTCTTTTCCAGTCTTTTTAATGGATCTCATTATTTAGAGGTTTTACATAAAATGTCGACAGTTGACCAGAGATGCAGCGAATCAGCTTACCTGTGTGACCCTCGTCTTACAGCAAATGGCTTCAAGATCAGATTGATACCAGGTACAAGAATGTGCCTTATTATCTCTAATGTGGAGAAAAATAAACTTTTCAAGAGATGCCTTTGGCTTTTAGAGCTCTCGGGTGTGTTTGCATTCCCTAAAAGTCATTGTCAGCTGTGTGGAAGTGGACTCCTTCCAATGGCACCTCAGGTGACCACTGCACTCTCTGCTGTCTTTTGACACAGCAATCCAGCTGCCCTCCTGAGTAACTCAGCTATCTGGGCTTGTTGATGGTAAAGCAGATGTGTGGCTTAAGGGAATGGTCTAATACAAATGGCTATCTCTTCTGCTGCTTCGCAGCACCGAGCATCAGCAGTCTCATGTGGCTGTCTGGATTATGCCAAACACATTGAAAGGAATGTGTCTGCTTCAGGGCATTCAGTTTTCTTGGGTTGTTTGTTTGTTTGTTTGTTTCCACACTGCTGTTACTCCCTAGCCTAGCCTGTCTGTCCCTTCCCTTTGTCTTCTGTCCATTGCCACAGGCACCATGTGGAAAGACTCCAGGGCCTAAATTGTCACACGCAAAAGATAGGAAAGGATTTTTAAACTGTTGCTTTCACCGAGGCACTGAAGACTGTAAATGGGACCTGGAGAGATGGCATGGCAGGTAAAAGCACTGGCTGCTTCTCCAGAAGACTCACAGAGTAGCTCACAACTGTTTTCACTCTGGTTCCATGGAGTCCAGCAATATGTTCTGTCCTTCTTATGCAAGGCTTCATATTGTGCACAGACAGAACACCCATAAAATAATAATAATACCAATACAGTTTAGAAAGAAAATAAGTAACAAAAGCATACAGAAGCACAGTGCTGGATATCTGGGGGAAAAAGTTTCTGTGTTCCAGACTTCAAATGTTGCTTGATTTTCTCAGTTTATCAAGGAAGAGACACCTCCCATAACAGCCTTACCTCCATGGTTGCAGGTATTACACTTGAG
The DNA here is from genome assembly GCA_907169655.1 of Acomys percivali. Taxonomy (NCBI): domain Eukaryota; kingdom Metazoa; phylum Chordata; class Mammalia; order Rodentia; family Muridae; genus Acomys; species Acomys percivali. Next base: position 3,388,945 of record CAJRSG010002426.1, on the reverse strand, counting down.
GTGGAGATTGCTTGTCCTCATCACAGTTTGTTTTTCAGTTTGTTCATTAACAACAACTAATAAATTTTGAGTAAGCATTATATGCTGAGTACCCTTTGAAGAATTAACATATGCCCTCCACAACAGCCCCCAGCGTAGCATCTGTCACAGTCCCCATTTTACAGATGAGAAAACTGAAGCATGAAAATGTTAAGTTTGTTCCAGAGGATAGTTAGGGTTAGATCCAGGACTGAAGCTCACACAGCCTGTCTGAAGAGTCCAGCCTTCAGCACATCTGTTGTGCAGCCCTCCTGAAAGCCAGTACATTAGCTTCACAAAGTACGTGTAAACACTGAGTAACACAGGTCTGTGGCACAGCTAGACAGATTTCGGGACCTGTTATCACTGTTATCACACCTTGAGAAGCCAAAGCAGGAAGAGCTGCATGTTTGGGCTAGCATGGTGTACATAGTGAGTTAAAGCAATCTTGGGCTACATGGTGAGGCCCGTCCCCAAATACAAAACAAACAAAAATAGGCCTGGTGCTTTGTGGTAGCATGGTGTGAGAAGTGTAAGTTCTCTTTTTCTGTCCTCCAGCCCCTCTTGTAGACTGAACTGATTTTCAGTCATCTCTTCTAGTCCTCATACAGATCTTTCCTTGAGTCCTCTGGTATCTTTTAATCAGAACATGTGAAATATGGAGAATGGTGGGTATGTGTGGTGAGGGAGCTATTCTTTATGTTTCTCTCGTTTGTGTTGACAGAGGCGCCTTTTCTTCACACCTCTGTAAGTGTGTAAGGAGGATGCACTGGAGCACTGCTTCCTCAGGGCTGTGAGTCCCACATGAGGTCCTTGTGCTCATCTCTCCTCCCTTTGTTGAGCTCTGTAACTCATCCTTTGGTGCTTGATGATGCATCATCGCGTCTTTCCTCAGTTATTTCCTGGGAAAACCGTTAGCTTTCCTACTGTTTGGTCTACCACTTTGCATCTGCCAGTTGGTATTGAAACTAGCCCAAAACTGAGGACACGTTAGAGAGTGCATCGTTAAGGTCCCAAGATCTGCAAAGCTTCAAGTTCTACCACATTCCTTTATATTAGTTCACCAATAACTATTAATTTAAAATTGCACTCTTAAGCCGGGCGTGGTGGCGCATGCCTTTAATCCCAGCACTCGGGAGGCAGAGGCAGGCGGATCGCTGTGAGTTCGAGGCCAGCCTGGTCTACAAAGTGAGTCCAGGACATCCAAGGCTAACACAGAGAAACCTTGTCTCAAAAAACCAAAAAATAAAAATAAAAAAATTGCACTCTTTCCTTTTTGGTAGCATGATATTGATTCCAGGATTAAGAATACTGTTACACAAATAGCATGGACACTTTCTGTCTTTTAATGTCAAAGTCAGTGCTTTGAAATATATACTGTTAGGGAGTGTTCTACCCAATTATACATCAAATCACATGGCCTTTAGTTTTAGTGACCCAGTTACATAATGGGTCACTAAATACATGTTTAGCTTAAAGTAACACCAATTTCAAGCATTTCTTATGTGAATCTTTGAATAAATGCTCCTAGTTTTATTTGCTGAAAGTTTATAGTAACAAGATACAGTGTTTATTTTTATTCTTGGTAAGTTAAAATAATTGAGGTATTTAAATTAGATATTAGACCAGTGGGCTAGAACTTGAAGTATAGCAGTTGATAAAATTCTTGAACCATTTTGATTTTAATAAATATCATGGGAGTTCATTTTCTCTCTAAAGTAGGAAATGTTCTAAGCAAATGTGAAGAACAGACCAGTAGGAAGTGAAATTAAGTTAAATTTTATAAAGCACATGTGGTGTCAGTGAACACCTATGACTTATTGTGAAGTCTTCTGGGAAATTATTATTTGTATTCCATGAAGGAACAAAACTTTGCCCTAGTATATTAAGTTCTGATGAAGGTTCACTAAATGTTCTAACAGTGAGATTTGTTTCCAGTGGACATGTTCTGGAATATAATTTTAACCAACTTAACTGCCTCTGTGTTTTTGTTTTTCTCTCAGGAGTTTCCAGTACTGAGCACTACTTGGAAATAGAAGGCATGGCTAAGTGTCTCCCGTTCTATGGAGTAATGGATTTAAAGGAAATTCTTAATGCTATAGTAAACAAAAATGCAAAGGAGCTTTATGAATGTAGACCTCGCAAAGTGATAAGTTACCTGGAGGTATGCCTGATTGGGTCACATGAGCTGGCTAAATTTTACAGCTCTTAATCAAACAGAGAACTTGGTTTGGTTTGGTTTTGAGACAGGGTCCCACTATGCAGGAGTGGCTCGCCCTGGACTCCCTCTGTGGACCAGGCTGGCCTCCATCGCACAGAAACCTGCCTGCCTCTGCCTTCTGTGTGTAATCCCCTGCTAGGATTAGAGGGCTGCTTCACCCTGCTAGCCCAGTACTAAATGGTTTAAAAGAGTAGGTTCTAAAATGTTTGTATTTCAGAAGAAAATGCTCTTTTAAAAAAAACTCAATAAAATATTACAAGGTAGACTGCAATAAACACTATCAGAGATCCTTATAATACAGTTCTTGGGCCCATATTGAGACCCTGTGTATGAAACATTCTCTATTAATCCATAAGTAATCTCCTCAGAATGACTTCCAAATTGTTCATCATTTATGCTGTATTATTTGTCTAAAACACTGTAATGTGAATCTAAGCCCTGAGCACTGCAAAAGGAAGAGAAAGGTCTAAACTATTGCATCCATGGACCTAAGTTGGAAGTTTCACTTGCTAAAATGTTACAGCATCTACCAAAATGAGAATTATAAAATTAGGTTTAAAGAAGTATACTCAGAGCAAGCCCCGTTTGATATCATATCATATCAAAAGACTGAGGCAGGGGAGTTTAAGCCAGCCAAGACTGCAACCCTTGTCTCAAAAATAAAATCTAAAAGAAGAGGGCTAAGGGCTGAGCGCCCAAGTATAGACTAGGCAGACAAATAACCGCTACTGCTTTTTTTAGCTGAAGTTCTAAGTGTCTCATTAAGGTCTGCTGGTGTTCTTCTCAAAACAAACCCGGACTTCCTTTTCTTCTTCATTAAAAAATGGGCTTGCTCATGGTGTTTAGATACAGGGCATGCTGCTACCTAACTCTGGAGAATGGATTCAGTGGTGCTCAGTTAACCCCTTGGGAGCTTTGTCTTGTGGAAATTTCCAGCCGGTTGCCACAGCAATTCAGCACTAATAGTTTCAAGGAACTCCAGAGAAGTGTTTCTTAAGAGCAAAAAACATGTGGACAAGAAATAAGGTTTCACACATAATGGAGGAAAAAGGCAGTGGAGAATGGACTTAGATGGTTTTGCTAATGTGTACCAGGCTAGAGGAAGTAGACATGGTTGTTATGGAGAAGAGTCTTAAAAAGAAAAAGTCAACTGGAGACAAAGGCAGAGAGACCTCTGAGTTAGAGGCCAGCCTGCTCTACAGGTGAGTTCTAGTATAGCCAGACTGACACACAGAAACCCTGTTTGAAAACCCAAGAGAGGACAGGAGTAAATATTCCAGTGTGACAGAAGCATTAGAGAGGGATACATAATGGTCTCTGGATCAGGAGCAGAAAAACAGTAAAATAATTGTTTTGTTTTGTTAGTGGGGTTTGTCCGTCTGTCTGTCTGTTTTGAGAGGGGACCTCGCTATGGAGCCCAGACTGACCTCAAACTCACACCAGTCTTTCTGTACACTATCAAGGCTAGCTAAAAGGAAACATTTTTAGGTAAATGAGATGTATCTGGTATATATATGTGGTAAAATAAGAGGAATTGTCTGCTGTAAGTGGAGGGTAGGGAGGCTTTGGGCATTTGAGTACCATAGCAGATCTGAAACCAAGCGTGCAGGTGCAATAAAAGAAAGAACAATCCCTGAGGAACAGGACAATCTCCAGATGTCACTTAGACCTCTTAAGACCTAACATTTGAGCCAGGCAAGGTGGCGCACGCCTTTAATCCCAGCACTGGGGAGGCAAAGTCAGGAGGATCCCTGTGAGTTTGAGGCCAGCCCGGTCTACAAAGCAACTCCAGGTCAGCCAAGGCTAACACAGAGAAACCCTGTCTCAAAAAAAAAAAAAAGACGACATTTGTATTGGGTCATGCCAGGACAGTTGCATGTTGCTAAATCGGACCTAGTGCTGCATTCTGAATAGCTCATTTGCTGTTCAACTTCATTGAGGGAAAGATGTTCCAGGAAAGTTGTGGGTCTGAGAGAAAGAAGAGGTTAAAGGTCAAAGTAAAGGCAAACCAGATCCTGTTGGACTAAAGATGTGGAATGGCTAGAAAGGTGATGGTTCTGTAACTAACGAAAACAGTATTAAACTGCAATGAGATGCAAGTTTTTGTTTTTGTTTTTTACTATAAGAAGCTGGTCTTGTTTATAATTCTTATCCCCTAAACCATTCTTTCTGTATAAGAAAACAGCATTTATAGACCAAACCTGAGGACATTCACTTTGATTCTGTAGGTCTTATAACCAGACCACCAACTACCTTAAAGGCAGACCTTCTATAACCACTCACCCCAGCCACAGGTCTCAGCAGCACCAGTGACTGTCAGCCTCACAGCCTATTCCCACTACAGCCAGTCACGTTATGACATATGAAACACTTGGCAGGCTTTATTTGTCTGTCTGTCTGTCTGTCTGTCTGTTTTAATCTCTAGTTACTTCCCTGTGCATTCAAATAAATTTCAGTCTGTCCACAGCCTGGAGGGTGACCTGGTCCCTCCTTAACTTCCTTGTCTCCCTCCCTGTAGTGCCACACCCATACAGAACATTCCATTCTCTGAAACGCTCTGCTTTGCTCATGACCTTTGCATATTAATTGAAAGGCCTAAATGTCATCTCTTTGAGTAAATGTTCCCATTTACACAATCCCTGCTCTTGCCCAATTAATTGTGTGGGTAATACACCCACAATTTTTTGTTTCATCAGTTTTTTGTTTGTCTCCATTGAAACAATTTTTGTATTCCATTGCCCACCACTTTCTCCAGAATTTGCAGCATTGTTGATGCTAAATAAACGTATTTTGAGTGAAGGAAAGCCAGTTTTTATCTTGCTAAGATAATGTGTTTCTTTTTCAGGGTATATCATGATGAAATGTGACTTTTCTTTTCACAGGGAGAGGCAGTCCGTCTGTCTAGACAGCTACCCATGTACTTATCAAAAGAGGATGTTCAAGATCTTATCTATAGAATGAAGGAGCAGTTTGGAAATGAGATTAAAGGGTGTGTTCATGGTCGCCCATTTTTTCATCATTTAACCCATCTTCCAGGAACTCCATGATCAAGCTTATGACAACTAGTTACTGTGGCAATTGATGTGGTTCTTAAACCATTTTTGTATTATCATGTATCAGAGTGATTATTCTATAAATGATGCTTCACTAGCTCATTTATATACTGGAAAAAGTTTTAAAATGTATAAAATATGTATAAATAAATAATATGTGGTATTGATTTTGTTCTCATTTCCAGCCTTCAAACTAAGTTTGTAAGTTCTAGGCTCCACAGTAGACGACACATCTGCTCTTGGGTGCTTTATTAAGCTAGTCAACTGTTTAGAGAGACTTTACCCGTCACAGCTCAGCTGAACTCCAGAGAGGAGTGCTCAGTCCAGTCTTAAAGTAGGATGGGGGGGGGGGGTTGGAGAGATTGCTCAGAGGTTAAGAACACTGGCTGTCCTTCCAAAGGACCCAGGTCCAATTCCCACACCAACATGGCAGCTTACAACCATCTGTAATTGCAGTTTCAGGGAATCTGATACCCTCACACAGACATACGTGCAGGCACAACACCAATGTATATAGAATAAAAATAAATTAATTAAAAATTATAAAGTAGGATGGAGAAGTAGGGAATGAGAATATGACCAAAAAAAAGTAATGCTGCCTCTCCAATATAATTTTTTAGCTTTAGGGCCAAATTCTGTCAGAGAGCATACATGGGAAGGTAAACATTTTTAACAGAAAAATTAGATTACAAGCTTTTTTCTCACATATTCCTTCACAAACCATGTCAATGTTCCAGTACTTGACCAAAAATTAGGACACAATTTGTTTAATAAGTGCATTTGTTGTATAAAGTAAGACCTGTTGTGGTGGGTATAGTGTCTCCACACATTGTCTACAGGTCTCATGGGTCATCCACACGTTCTTAATTTTTCTATGTACATACAGATGATAATACCTGGAGTTATTCCTGTTTGCTTAGGAAAGTTATGTTTCCTATAACCCAGAGATTGCTACCATCAACACACAACTCTAACTCACTTTGTAAATTTGAGGCATTTACTGATGAGTGTGTGTGTGTGTGTGTGTGTGTGTGTGTGTTTGTGTGTGTGTGTGTTGAGGAGGGTAGTGTTCTGTGGCATTGCTCTCTGCATTGACCTCTTCCAACAGGCTCTCTCACTGAACATTGATCTCACTGTTCTGCCTGGCTGCCTGGCCACTGCTGGGTTTACAGGCTCACACTCAATCCATCTTTTAAACTTTCCATGTTGTTTGTGTTGAGGCAGGAATGCTGGGGATCAGAACTCAGATAGTCGTCCCTTGCACGCAAAGTGCCCCTCCTTACCTTAGAGCCATCTTCCAGTCTTCAATTGGACAAATTGAGGGTTAACAGGTTACCAAGAAACAGGAAGAAATTGTACATACATGCACACCAGCCCTAAACAAAAACAGTTTGATCTGTATTCTCAGCGAGTCAGACTGGTTCTACCAGAGTCTCTTGAGTGGAGATACTCATTTTTGTATTTCTCATTTGAGCATGAGTTTGACACTAAAAATACTATCAATACTAATCCCAAGGCTGAGTGTTTTTAACATGATTTGCCGTGAAAAATAAGTCTAAACGGGCCTTGGGGGGGGGGGGCACAGTACACGTGTTTGGTAGTCGGAGTAATACAAGACATTTCTTGATACCACTTTGACGAATGCTTTTTTGAGGAAATGAATTGGGTACACAACTTCTTTCCCACGACTTTGAAACCGCAGGGTGTGTGAGCTGCCTGCTTTTTCATGGGGGTGGGTTGTGGTGAGGTCATCTAAGTTTTATTCTGGACTCTTGGCTCTGCTGGTTTTAGCCTACCTTCAAGAGCTCCCCATACCCCCCCCCCCCCCAGCCCTCCTCAATCCCAGCAACACCCGGGCGCGCACACGCGCCCTGGATAACATGGCTGAAGCAAACCTCGACGGAGGGGCCTTGGCTCCCCGGATGGAGGTAACGGCTGTGGTTTGGGAGACCCAGGGTGTTAAGGACAAGGTGGAACTATCCGGAGAGAAAGGTCCTAAATTACTCATTCTTCCACTAGGCGTCCATGTCCTAAACTCGAGAAAGGAAAGACTTTTTAAATGTCATTTTCCCAGAGCACTGTTGGTATCCACATGTGTTATTTCTAAGTGATATCACACGGAGGCCTTATGGAGGTGAGGCCTGCAGGCCCCTTTTGTACAAGCACTTCGCCAAAGCAGAAGCCAGGAGTGGTGTAGGCAGGCCTATGGAGTTTTAGCTTATTTACATAATAATAAGTGTAAATTCAGATGGACAAATCGATCTTTTCCTTTATTATTTAAATTTTTTTTCTTTTTCGGTATGGCCTCAAACTCAGATCCACATGTCTTCCTCCTGAGTGCTGATCCACACGCCTCTGCCTCCCGAGTGCTGGGATTTCTTGATGACTTAGTTGTGATTTTACACAAATTTTATGACTTAGGTTGCAGTCATTGGAACCCATACCTCCATAGGAAACATTTCTATAACTGTATAAAGTGTTTTTCATAGATTTTTTTGCTAGATCCCCCCCCCCCCGTTCTTTTAAAAGGTGGAAGAGGGGAGTGAGAGCCCTTAAAGTAAGTTCAGGTTAAGGTTTCCACATAAAAGACAGTTTAACTCTTGACAGTCCCAATTGCAAAAGAAAACCCTTGTGAGACACAAACACTGAGAACGGGGCTCAGCTACAGAGCATTTGCCTAGCTCCAACAGAGGATCAATACTCTGGATTTGATCCCCAGCAAACCCATCCCCTCCAAAGAAAGGAATTAAATACCCAAGGACAGACTATGTCCATAGAGTCATAGCCACTAAAAAGAATTTATGAAGTTATTGAGCCAGTTGTACACATAAGAAAATGGAAGTACAGATGATTAATGACTTGAGTACACACAAATTACGGTATACTCCATATCTCCTGTCGATTTTATCCTTAGTGAAACAAAGAAGCCAGTTTACTGCAGAGCCAAAGGAAAATACTTGAAATTGTCAACAGCATTGCACATACATTAGCATGAATAATTAAAAGTTAACTTTAAGTTGGCCCTGGGCTGCCAGGCATATAACTCTAGTTACTTAGGAGGATAAGACAAGATTGAAAATTCAAGGCCTGCCTGTGTACAAAGCAAGTTCAAGGTCATCCTGGGTAAATTAGCAAGACTCTTGTCTCAAAAAGTTTGAAACAAAGAGGGATGGGGCTATAGATACAGCTCAGTGGTAGGACGCTTTTCTAGTGAGTGTTAGACCCTGGATTTGGGTCCCACTCTGTGTGTGTGTGTGTGTGTGTGTGTGTGTGTGTGTGTGTGTGTGTACACTTCAAAACCATCACTCTTCAGAATACTAATAAGCCAGCAGCCAACCCTGGACTCTGACAGCACTGTTCTAAGGTTCTTTTCTCTGTTTAATTAATTTGGAGTCACAGGTTTTTCCTGTAACTTTAAAGTGGGCGTCTCGTAATGGACTTGTTAAAACAGATTGCTAGGCATCATATCCAGAGTTCCAGATAGGGGCCTGGGGTCTGGACCAAAACATAATTTATGACAACTTTTCATGTGATGCCAGGGGTGTGGAGGGATAGGACAAAAACGTAATTTATGACAGCTTCCCAAGTGATGCTGTGCTCATGGTGCAAGTAAACATGAAGAGGCACTGTGCTAGTCTGTAGAGCCTCAATTTCTTTAGCTTTTGTTTTTACTTGTTGATAATCCTGTATCATATCCATTTCTTTATACCTGTAGTCTTTTTCTTGCTGAACATTGAAGTCCACTATCTCAAACATTATTTATAAAAAATAAAGTAGGAGCTAGACTATCGCACTCCAACTGTGTGTGACAGCTGGCCGTCTGCTAAGCTCTGAAGCGCAGATGTAAGCCTGATCCTGCAATCGAGGATCATTTATAAAGGTCTGTGGCATGAGCCTCTCTACTTCATCTTGAACCCTCAGCAGGATTTGGAACTACCTTTTCCCCCCAGTAAATTATAACTATATCACTAGTCATATGTAAAATCTCTCTGGGTTGGCACACTTTTTTCCACAAGTTTTTAAATTACTACATTTAAATTTTATTTAATATTTAAAATTTAAATATCACATTTAAAATGTCCTCAAGTAGGACTCAAAATCATAACAGATTCACAATCTCTAGTCTCTGTTGAGTGGCACCAGTATCACACTCAGTGTCAAATGAGAAGGCATAACTTACCTCTTGAAAGGCAAAAGTGTTGAAAGCTAGTGTTCTACTGATGGTATGTACTGTCTTGTGCATGCACAGAGGGTGCCCATTGCCAGTGCAACAAAACCTACTGAAGAGATTGCTGAACTGATAAGGAATCACCCAGGAGAAGAAGGGAAAGAAAAGAGTTGAGGGATAGGGACAAGAGTGTGTGCAAGTATGTGGTGAGTGCAAGGAATGGTTCAGGCAGAGACTAGGCTGTAGCCATCAGCACTGCCCTGGTCAGGAAAGGCCTTGGCCTGTAAGGACTGGGGAAGGCTTGTTTTCTACTGACAGTGAGAAAAGAGTGAAAATTTAAAACACAAAGATTAAGGACATTTTAGCCAAATTATTGGGGAAGTTATGTTTGAAATTTTAGAGTTTGAGAGATCCAAACAAAAAGGGTTAGAGGCTGTGTGGATACAAAATGCATGAGAATCAATGAGGCTGTCACCATCTAGCAGGATTTTCCATTAGGTTCTGCAGGTACTGACACAAGATGAGTGGGGGAGGAGCTTCTTCTCAGCTCCTGCTAACTTACAAAGAGATCCTTAGAGCATCAAACCCACACAAGGGCTACACAGGCAAGGGAAGTCATGCCATACTCCACTTTCTCTGACATGGCTTCTGTTACCTGCTTTTGGGTCACTTTCCCATAGCTGAGCTGCCTTGTCAGGCCTCAGTGGAAAAGGATGTACTTTGTGCTAATGCAACTTGATGTACCAGGGTGAGTTGTGGGGGGTGGCTCCTCTTTTCTCAGGAGAAAGGGAGTAGGGTAGGGAGAGGGTGGGAGAGTGGTACCAAGAGAGAAGGAAGGAGGGGGCTATGATCAGGATGAATAAATATTTAAGAAACTAATGATAAAAATATGTTTAATTTTAAGCTGAATTTGTGCTGGCAGTCCTTCAGAAGCCAACCTAAACTTCATGGCTGTTCTTTAAATGAAATAGTTATTTAATAATAAGGGACTTAAACATTCAAATGCAATGTTGTGGGTAGTATTTATATGGTGATGCTTAATACACAATAACTAGAAATCCAAGTGATCATTAAAGCTAGACTTACTTGATTTTAAAGAACTTTCTCTTAGATATTTTGTTTTCTAATTTAGGTCATAGAGATGAATGACAAGTTAAGAAACAGGCAAGAAATTGTGAATGGACTGAACATATTTTTGGAAGAAAATGGTATGTTTGTTTAAGTGAGTTTACATTTCTTTAAAATTGAAGAGCACATTATTTTTTAAATCTTCAGAGATTCTGTTGGGCAGTCTCATTTCATCTCCTTTCTCTGGCTGTTTTCTCCTTTAAAACAAAAGCAGTGTCCTCTGTGCTACAGGAGCACATTTCTAAGTTTCTGGACATAATAGCTTATCTCTCCAACTTTAATGCATAGCCAAATCACTGGGCATGTTCCCCACTGAAGTGGTCTGGGGTCACAAGTGCCCACACAGTCCGATTGTTGTTTAGGGATCATTATTGGTGTAATTAGGTTTTCATAACCCTTTCATGGACTATTATATTCTTTAAGCAGAACATAGAAACATTGAAATACAAATATATACCAATAGTTAAATAGATTTACAAGTCATCTACATATCGAGCTATATCACAAGCCCCAATTTATCTCTCTTCAGGTCAATCTCTCTGAATGTCATTGTGGTGGGATATTAATATGATTAGACCAATGTGTTAATATGGCAGTGCATAAAACATATTTTAATCTCTTTTTAATGTGGAATGATTTGATTATTCTTCTTAAATTGCCCTTCTTAAAACAGATAGCCAAACTAGGTATTTTTTTCTACTTAACCTGTAGCCTCAGGTGGTGAGTTTATATCAGTGTATTTCTTTACATCTTCAAGTAAAGTCTTGAAGTTCACTAAACTCATTGAGTAGATGCTGGAACTTCCTATCAGTTTCAGATCTGTCTACTCACGGTCTTGCTTTCCTCATGTCTGTAACTGACTATTATGTATTTTCATGTGATCCTGCTTCTACTTTTAATTTTTCTCTGTGCTCATTTCTTATTATTGTATAACATCATATATTAAATTGTACTGTGATATATCAGTATCATTATTACAATAACATTAATTTATTTAATATGACTATGCTTGGAGATACTATGTATAAAGATATACCCATTAACATCATAAGATATGTGTTACACCAAAACTCAAGTCCAAGTGGATTAAAGACCTTAACCTAAAATCAGAGACATTAATCCAGTTAGAGAAAAAAGTGGGGAAGAGCCTGGAACACATAGGCACAGGAGACAACTTCCTGAACAGAACACCAACAGCCTAGGCCTTAACGTCAACAATTAATAAATAGGACCTCATGAGGATGAGAAGCTTCTGTAAGGCAGGTGACACTGTCAAGAGAACAAAGCGACAGCCTACAGACTGGGAAAAGATCTTCACCAACCCTTCATCTGACAAATGTCTAATATCCAAAATATATAAAGAACTCAAGAAATTAAACACCACCAAACCAAATAACCCAGTAGAGAAATGGGGCTCAGAACTAAACAGAGAATTCTCAACAGAGGAATATCAAATGGCTGAGAAACACTTAAAGAAATGCTCGACCTCTTTAGTCATCAGAGAAATGCAAATCAAAACGACACTGAGATTCCATCTTACACCCATCAGAATGGCTAAGATCAATAACTCAACTGACACCACATGCTGGCGAGGATGTGGAGAAAGAGGAAAACTCCTTCATTGCTGGTGGGAATGCAAACTAGTACAGCCACTTTGGAAATCTATCTGGCGCTTTCTCAGAAAAATGGGAATAGGGCTTCCTCAAGACCCAGCTATTCCACTCCTTGGAATATACCCAGAAGATGCACTACTACACAACAGGGACATATGCTCAACCATGTTCATAGCTGCCTTATTCATAATAGCCAGAACATGGAAACAGCCTATGTGCCCCTCAGTAGAAGAATGGATAAAGAAACTGTGGTACATTTACACTATGGAATACTACTCAGCTATTAAAAACAAGGAATTCCAGAAATTTTTGGACAAATGGATTGAACTAGAAATTATCATAATGAGTGAGTTCACCCAGAAGCAAAAAGAGTTAAATGGTGTATACTCACTTATATCGAGACACTAGTCCAAAGGGTACGTCCCCATGAAAAACTCTACCTACTAGGGAAGTGGGTCAGAGGGGAGGACATCCTATTGAGACTTTAGGTGTGAGAAGCCTGGGAGAATGAGGAAATAGAAGGATCCAGTGGGTCCTGGAAAACTACAGGTGGGTCTGGGCCCTGGGGTCCTCCTCAAACTATGGCACCAGCCAAGGAAAATATAGGCAGTAAACTTCGAACCCCTCCCCAGACTAGCCAATGGACAGGACATTCTCCACCATTAAGTGGAAAAGAAGATCTGACTTTCACACAAACTCTGGTGCCCCATATTTGACCATGTCCCTTGGATGGGGACGCCTGGTGGCACTCAGAGGAAGGATAATAGAGACTCGATACCCTATGAGCATATACAGGGGGAGGAGGTCCCCCTCAGTCACAGACATAGGGGAGGGGAGTAGGGGGGGAAGCAGGAGGGAGGGAGGAATGGGAGGATACAAGGGATGGGCTAACAACTGAGATGTAATATGAATAAATTAATAAAAAAATAATAAATTTTTAAAAAGATATGTGTTACACACTATATTGTAATTTGTTAATATTTTATGTATAAAATAACCTAATGGAAAATTTTTAGATCTCGAAAATTGCCTCTCATACTTTATTCCACATGCACTAATGGTGTGGCTTAGAGGTAGACAGCTTACCTAGTATGGATAAGGCCCTGGGTGGATCCCCAGCAGCAAAATAAATGATGATTTTGATGATAATGATGATGATGATGATTTCAAATGTCAGCAAAGATTTATGCTTTTCTTATAATTAGTATTCATATTTAAGAAATTTAAAGACAAATTTAAACATCCTCTTGACCAATAAGCACCAATTGAAATTTAGGGTTTTTAGAATAAAAGGCAAAATATTATTAGTTATGAAATGTTAAGATACTTCAGTACTGAATTTTGGTCAATTGGAAGAATAAAAATGAATGAAAGAGAAATAAACTTTGAAAGAAAAGGTGGCTTGAATACCATTTAAAAATAGCAGCAGGTTACAATTAGGGAACACATAAATGATATAAACACTAGTAACATAATCATGGATGGTGTCACATATCTTTAATCTTAGCACTCAGGAGACAGAGGCAGGCAGACCTCTGTGAAAGTGAGGCCATCCTGGTCTATATAGTGAGTTCCAGGGCAGCCTTGGCTACGTGGAGAGACTTCATCTCAAAATAACAAAGAAATAAACCAAAAACAGTAATATAGTTGGAAAAACTCAAATTCAATAGCAAACGAAGAAGGTAACAAAATACAGGGGATGGGGAGTGAAAATAATTATTTAAACAGGATCTTATCCCTGGTGTCAGATACTTTTTGTCAAAATTCCCTGGTAGTTTTGTTTTCTTTTGTTTTGTTTTGTTTTGTCTTTTACCATTCCTGCAATGTCTGTGTCCTCACACAGGTGCTGCTCATCCATTGGGTGTTTGAATTAAAGTCCCTAGGCTGGCGACTTCCCTTCCGTGAGACTTCACAGAGGTCTCACCAGAAAGCAGTCTTTAGTCTCATGTCTGGGTGCTGGCCCTCTGCCTCCTCTCTTTCCTTCAGCGCTTCTCTAGTTCCCCACTCCCCATGGGAAGACAGGCACAGGAAATAAGATCCAAAGTGCATTGGGAACCAAATATTCATAGACTTGCATGTGAAGCCAGAGCTGAAACAGAAGGGAGTGGGGTAATTTGCTAAAATTCCACTTGTTACTGTAGGTACTTTAGTCTTCTTATGTTAATTATATTTTTTCAACACAGACGAAGAAGCTTCTTTAGAAGAACTGGAAGAAGAATCCGATGTTTTCGAGGTATAAACACATTTTTAAACCGAAATTCTATTAAAGTTTTAAAGCACCTCTCCATTTTCTTGTTCTGACACCTGCCAGTAGCATGAGCTTAATAGAAATGTTAAGTTTCTGTTACACTTGAATAATGATATGCTTGGAGTTTTTGTAAATTTATCTGGATTCTGATGTGTGTCCAAAGCAAAATGTATTTTTGGCCCATAACCATCTCTTCCCACTCTGTTTTCATGGTATACTTTCTCTTGCCTTCCAAGTGGACCCAGACATTTCCAGATCTTATTGTTTGTTCTCCTGAACTATAGGTATACTTCCCTTTCCATTAATTTGGTTGATTAAAGTTAAGGGTTAAAATAGAACAAATCAGATTGGTCTCTGTGGATACAAATGATACTAAGATGCCTTATATCTTAAAAGAGAAGACGTACCTGAATGTGTAGGGTAATTGAACTTTTAAAGGACTTACTGTAGCAGCTTACCTTCACATGCCTAAGTTTCATGCACGTTGTATTAGGGACTTTGGCTCTTTGGAGGATGTTCCTTCCTGCCCTGCGCCTCTGACTGACCCTCGCACTGCATCTTTCTTTGTAGGAGGAAGAAACTGAAGCTCTGGATGAAGATGGTCCCAAAGAAGCACACAATAAGTCAGTGAGATGCATGCCTTTCTGCAAAACCTATAGCATTAATCACACATACAGCAAACACAGTAGGTCCTGCCATCCGGAGTCCTATTTCTTGCTGAAAAACACTAGTAAACTCAGCTTAACTGTTCCTTAGAATTGAAAATATCATCTGAAAGAGGGCAGGGGCCAGGGGCCAGGGACC
>CAJRSG010002426.1:3301226-3373292 GCA_907169655.1 Acomys percivali | reverse complement strand
AGGCTGCTACAGGAGGATGGAGTATTGGATAGCATCCTACAAGGTGGAGGCTGCTATAGGAGGATATCAAATAGCATCACTTTTTACCCAGGATGAGGTTCCTGTTGGCCTTAGCTTTCTGTAATTGCAGCACAATGTTAATCATGTAGTGCAATAACCTCAGGGAATAAACAGTCATATAGAGAGCCAGACTGTGACCCAGTCCCCTCATTTCATGACACCAAGCTTCTTTAGAGTGCAGGCAGACTTTGATTGCTGCACTTTTCTTTATTACACTCTACAGGTAGTACATTTTGCACAAATTGAGCTGATGTAGCAACCTTGAATTTGCCAAATGCGTTTTTTTCTTGCTGATTTTTGGCATTTTATACACCAAGGTTGTTGAAACAGCATCATGCTATTCTAACTTAATAGACTGCTATATAATACAATCTAAACACCATATGCACTGAAAAATGGGAGAGCTCATGTCACTATATTTATTATGCTAGTTGCTGTATTTATTGGAGTGGTCTATAACCAAATCCACAAATCTTTAAAATAAGCTTATGCTTCTTTTTTTTAACTATCCCAGCTATAAAGAATTAGAACTTCTCTTAGTGCTCCAACCATGGGTACTCCTGCCAACCAGGTCCTGATTTGGTAGCACAGGTACCAAGTGCATGAGAGCCACAGTGACTCCACACAGCACCACAGATTGAGTTTAGAAGGAAACTGGGACATGACACGTGTATATAATTCCGATGGAAGAAGTTTAAGAAGGCTGAGCTCCCATGCTAACTTTTCAAATGTTTATCAATATTCTGCAGGTTTCACTTACAGACTCTTACTTTAAAATTTTTATAATGCACCTGCATCTTCTTTGTGTTGATTTTGTGTATTTGTTCTGTTTCCCAACATGGGGTGGGGAGTGGGAGGGCAAAGTAGCCCAGGCTTACCTACATGATGCCTCTGCCTCAGTCTTGAATTATGGGATTGTAGGAGTGTATCACTTTGCCTGGCTCATAGTTTTAATATAAGGAGAAAAAAGAAGTAGATTTAGCCCTGCCATATTTATTAGAAATCTATCACTCTTCACTCTAATAAACAGGGCTTTTTTTTCTTCAGCTTCTTGCTCTGTTTGTTACTACTCCACTTACAGTTGACATGCCAGTTCTCACTCTGGGCTAACTTCAGAGTTACTGTTTTAAGGATTAATGGTGACATTCTTGATGTAATCAGCAGTTTGCCAAGTGCTTTTGTTGTGTCGCCTAGCTTCATCATTTTTTTCTGTTGCTTTTTTGTTGTTGTTCATTTTGCATCCTGATTGTAAGCCCCTACCCTCCTCTCCTGGTCCCACCCTCCCTCACTCTTCCCCCATCTACCCTTCCCTACTCCTCAGAAACAGGGATCCCCACTGCCCAACCTACCCCAACACATCAAGTCCCATCAGGACTGAGTGCATCATCTCCCACTAAGGCCTGGCAAAGAAGCCCCACCAGCTGAAAATGATAAAAAAAAGAAAGAAAAGCAAAAACAGACAACAAAGTCCATGTCATAGACAGCCCCCTGTCTCTATACTAGGGGAACCACATGACGACCAAGCCACCCACTGCCTACCCTGGTGTAAGCCTCCAGCTTGCCTCAGACACCCCACCTCCACCTCTCTCTTGGTTTCTCTTCTCTCTCCAAGCCCTCTGGCCTCCTGTGCCCAGTCTCCCCAGATCTGATCCCCCACTCTCATTTCCTTCCCAACTCCCTCTTCTACTCTGGTCCCTGTCTTCATCCACTTCCCTGTCTATCCTATTTCCCCTTCTCAGTGAGATTGAAGCATGCGCCCTTGGGCCTTCCTTGTTATTTAGCTTCTTTGGGTCTGTGAATTGTTGTATGGTTATCCTGTACTATATGGTTAATATCTGCTTATAAGTAAGTACATACCATATGTGTCTTTCTGGGTTTGAGTTACCTCACTCAGGATGATCTTTTCTAGTTCTATCCATTTGTCTGCAAATTTCATGATTTCCTTGTTTTTAATAGCTTAGTAATATTCCATTGTGTATTCCATGCACAATATTTCTTATCCATTTTTCAGTCGAGGGACATCTGGGTTATTTCCAGTTTCTAGCTATTATGAATAAAGCTATTATGAACATTTTTGAGCACAAGTACCTGTGTGGTATGGAGGAACATCTTTTGGGTATATGCCGAGGAGTAGTATAGCTGGGTCTTGAGGTAGAGCTATTCTCAATTTTCTGAGAAACCACCAGATTGGTTTCTAAAGAGGTTGTATAAGTTTGCACTCCCACCAGAAAATGGAGGAGTGTTGCCCTGACTCCACATCCTTGCCAGCATGTGCTGTCACTTGAGTTTTTGATCTTAGCCATTCCGATGTAAGATGGAATCTTAGAGTCATTTTGATTTGCATTTCCCTGATTACTAAAGACATTGAGCGTTTCCTTAAGTGTTTCTCAGTCATTTGATATTTCTCTGTTAAGAATTCTCTGTTTAGCTCTGTACCCCATTTCTTAATTGGATTATTTGGTTGGTGGTGTTTAATTTCTTGAATTCTTTATATATTTTGTATATTCGCCCTGTGTTGGATGTAGGATTGGTGAAGATCTTTCCCCAATCTATAGGCTGCCATTTTGTTCTATTGATAATGTCCTTTGCCTTACAGAAGCTTTTCAGATTCACAAGGTCCCATTTATTAATTGTGATCTTAGAGCCTGGGCTGTTGGAGTTCTGTTCAGGAAGTTGTCTCATGTGCCAATGGGTTCAAGGCTTTTCCCTACCTTTTCTTCTAATAGATTTAGTGTGTCCAGTTTTATGTTAAGGTCTTTGACTCACTTTGACTTGAGTTTTTTGCAAAATGATAAATATGATTCTATTTGCATTTTTCTTCATGTCGATATCCAGTTAGACCAGCACCATTTATTGAAGATGCTATCTTTTCCCCATTTTATGGTTTGACTTTTTGTCAAAATCAAGTGTCCCATCGGTGTGTGTGGTTTTTTTTCTGGGTCTTCGATTCCATTCCATTGATCCACCAGTCTGTGTCTGTGCCAGTACTATGCAGTTTTTATTACTATTGCTGTGTAGTACAGCTTGAGATCAGAGATGGAGGTACCTCCAGAAGATCTTTCATTATACAGATATTGTTTTAGCTATTTTGGTTTTTTATTTTTCCATATGAAGTTCAGACTTTTTCTTTAAAAGTCTGTAAAGAATTGTGTTGGTACTTTGATGGGAATTGTATTGAGTCTGTACATTGCTTTGGATAAGGTGGCCATTTTTACTATGTTAATTCTACTAATCCATGAACAGGGAACATCTTTCTGTTGCTTTTTATATGGCATTTATATAGATTTCTCCTTTTTTTGTGTGTTTTTTGTATTGTTTTGCTTATTGAAACAGGGTTCCACTATATAACCTTGGCTATCCTGGAACTTAATATGTAGACAAGGCTGACCTTGGACTCAAATCTGCCTGTGTCTGTCTCCTAAGGGCTGGGATTAAAGGAGTGTACCACCACAGCCCAGCTATATAGATTGCTTGAGAAAGACTAGCTTATGTTTTCTAAACTTCTGCACTGAAGTAACTGGCAATTGTGGGATAATAAAAGTATCTATAGCATTCTCTATTTGTTGACCTATGATGTCTTTGAGATTTTTTGAAAATATATTCCAACTTCATTCATATAATAATTCTGTAATATTTCATTCTATGCTCCAGATGTGTGTGTGCAAGTATATACACATATATGCCTTTAATTGACTGCTGTCTTTTCTAGCCCTCTTATATGTGTGTCTACTGTGTTGTATTTTCCTTTTAAGTATAATTCACTTTGACTCTCACCCTCTTTATTTCTAACTTTATAATCTATTTTCCTGAAATCATTATATACATTTTTTTTCTCAATTTGACACTTTCCATTTTAAGTTAACATTATACTTAAGTTAATCTGAATAACTTTTCTCAGATTATTCAGATATTCAGATTGATTTAGGGAGTTTTTTAACATTGTTATTTATATTAGAATAAGCAGAAAAATAAAAACAAAAAAGGAAAATCATCATCAAAATTCCTACCCTTACACAATTTCTCTGTGCAACTGAACTTTTTTCTGTTAGCCTGTACAATACTCATAAATCAGCATTGTATTAAATATCCTTTGGTGTTTCAAATAAGTGTAAATTAGCATCAATAGTTGAATCATAGCATTTCATTATGTGGATTTTATATAGCTTAATTCTTATTGAATTGCTTCTTGGTAAAGTGGAGATAACAAAATGATAAGTTTATTGAAAGCATTAAGTATCAATATTAAAATGTAAATATGAATGAAAAATTGATCAACTATTTAAAACCATGGGAATCCCATGGCATAGGTCAGTCACTGTGTTCTTACTGTTAACTGCTTCACAATTAACATTGGTGAGTTAACCTATGTGTTTTTGGAACCCTGGTTTTTATAGGTTTTTTGCTATCCAATAGTTTTAAAGATCTGCTAGGCAGTGCTTCTCAACTTTCCTAATACTGTGACCCTTTAATACACCTCCTCGAGTTGTGGTGACCCCCAACCATAAAATTATTTTCATTGTTACTTCATAACTATAATTTTGTTGCTATTATGAATTGTAATGTAAATATTTTTGGAGACAGGTTTGCAAAAGGAGTAGTGACCCACAGATTGAGAAGCACTGTGCTAGGCAAGGTTTCATCATTTCTGTTTCTGTATTTGAAACTTTCATATGTCTGTACTTAGTTTTCTAGTCAGCATATACAGTTATGTGAAACCAGATATTATTTTTGACTATCCCATCTGTTTTTTTTTTTTTTTTTGGTTTTTGTTTGTTTGTTTGTTTTTTCTTTTTAAAGACAAGATTTCTCTGTGTAACAGCTCTGGCTGTCCTGGAACTCGCTCTGTGGTATAGGCTGGCCTTGAACTCACAGAGATCCACCTGCCTCTGCCATTCAAGTGCTAGGATTAAAGGCCTGCGCCACCACCACTGGGCTCATCTGTTAATCTGTTATTTTCTCCTGATAGTTATTAGAGATAGTGTCTACTTTAGGTTTGGGGGGTTTTGTTTTGTTTTTTCTTTGTTATTTTTTTCTTTGTTATGCTTCTACTGTCATAGTTTCTTAAACTTACATAATATTTTATTTGTATATTTTCAGAGATTTCATATGAGAATTAAGAAGTTTGGTATGAATACAAATAAAGAATTTAGAAAATCACCAGGGCCTTCTTGGTAAGTCCTGCTTTTTTTTTTTTTTTTTTACTAAAAGGTCTTTAATTTTTTTAAAATGCACAATTTGAAATATTTGTTATTTGTTGCATAATTAGAAATTTCTCATACTACTTTTCTCTTTATTTTTCCTTAAAGCTTTGGACTGCCTCTGTCAACTGGTATGTTCTGTCCCTGTTTTGAGTATTGCATGAGTGCCAGTAAGCATTTGTGAAGCCGCAGCACATCCAACACTGAAAAACCTGTGACATTGTCCTGCTCTGGGAGAGCCCTGGCAGAGCTATGAGCAGGATAAACCTGTGACACTGTCCTGCTCTGGGAGAGCTCCGGCAGAGCTGTGAGCACAATGTCAGTGCACAGCTGGGTTCTTTACTTTGTTTACTATTGAACTTTTTGTTAAAATTGAGCCATTAAGGAAGTAAAGCATTTTTTATTTTATTACACATCTAGGCACATATTTTTTCCTGTCTTTTCATTGTTAAAGTGCAGTAAATAAAAATAACTATTTATTAATAATTTCTTAAGGGGACAGTGAACAAGTTAAGGAAAAAGATTTTGATTAGTAATTATGAGAAGATCAATAAAAGAATTAGTAAAAATTACTAGGGTAGATATTGGAAACACTTTAAGATAAGTTTTGTGAGTGTTTTCAGTGTAAGGAAAAAATTCACAGTAGCAAACGATAGAATAATTAGGGAAGAACATTGTAAAATTTGGGAATTGTACACTCCTAATTGTATATTTCCAAATAGTGTGGTTTAAAAAGTATAAAGACTTTAAGTGCTATATGTTATTATGGCCTTAGTGGGAGATGATGCACTCAGTCCTGATGGGACTTGATGTGCTAAGGTAGGTTGGGCAGTGGGGATCCCTGTTTCTGAGGAGTAGGGAAGGGTAGATGGGGGAAGAGTGAGGGAGGGTGGGATCAGGAGAGGAGGGTAGGGGCTTACAATCAGGATGCAAAATGAACAACAACAAAAAAGCAACAGAAAAAAAAGGACAGTTATAGGTCTGATTTCATTCTGGATGTGACCATCCCATTTTCCCAGCAGTATTTGTTGAAGATTTTTTTTAAATTTCTCCAACTCTGCTTTTGACATCTTTGTCAAATATAAAGTGGCTGAAGTTGCATGTACTTATATTTGGTTCTTCAGTTTTGTTCCATTGATCTATGCTTTTGTTCCAAAATCCTATTGCTTTTGTCATTGTGGCTTCTTCAAGTATTTTTCTTTTTGCTTAGGATTGTTTGGGCTATTTGGGGTCTTTTGTGGGTCTATATGAATTTTATGAAAGTATTTTTCTGTCTCTGTGATTGGGATTGTGTTGAATATATAAATATCTTTTGGCAAAGTGGTCATTTTCACAATATTAAGTCTACCAATCTATGATCATGGAATGTCTTTCTGTTCTAGTGTCTTTCTGTATCTTTCTTGAGAAGTTTATAGTTTTCTTTGAGAGTCCATCACTTCCTTGGTTGGTTTTATTGCTAGATATTTCTTTTTCTTTGAGTCTATAGTGAATAGACTTAAAGTGAATAGAGGTATGTTCATTATCTCCTGGTCTGAATGTTTGAATTTCATTGATTGTTAGGCTGTTGATTTGTGTATGTTGTTTCTGTATCCTGCCATATTGCAGAATATGTTTATCATTTCTAGATGTTTTCTAGCAGGATTTTTAGGGTATAGTACCATGTTATCTTCAAATAGGAACAATATGATGACTTCTTTGTTTGCATCCCTTTAATTTCTCTCTTGTCTTATTGCTCCAGCTAGTGCTTCAAGCACAACAAGGAAAAAGAGTGGGGATGGTGGGCATCCCTCATTTCAGTGCTTCAAGCTTTTTTCTTTTAGGATGATGTTGGCTGTGGGTTTCTTGTATATAACTTTTATCATTTTTGAGGTATGCTTCTCCTAGCCCCACATTCTAGGACTTTTATCATGAAGGCACATTGGATTTTGTCAAAGTTTTTTTCTGAATCTCCTGAGATTATCATGTGATTTTTGTTTTTAACTCCATTTATGTGATTTATTACAGTTATTGACTTTCATATGTGGAACTATCCCTGCATTTCAGGAATAAAGCCAACTTGTTCATGGTATATATTATTTTGATGTAGTCTGTATTCTGTTTGCAGTGTTTTATTGAGCTTTTTAAGAGTTTATGTTCATCAGGGATTTTGGCTTATACTTCTCTTTCTGTTGTTGTCTTTTGGTTGTTACCCGGTTTCTGCTTTTTTCTTTCTTTCTTTCTCTTCTTTTTTTTGAACAGCTTAAGGAGAATTGCTTGTAGGTCTTATTTGGAAGTCTGTAGAATTCTGCTCATCCTGTACATCCATCTGGGTGTGGCCTCTTTGTTTTCTGAAAGGCTATTTATTACTATTTCAAGCTCCTCCTTTTTTATGATCTGTTTAGGTTGCTGGATTCTTGATTTAATTTTGGTGGTTTGGCTATATCTAGAAATTTATCCATTTCTATTATGTTTTCCAGATTAATGGAGTACAGGCTTTTAAAATATTTTCTTGTAATATTTTGAGTTTCTTTAGCATTGGTTGTACAAATGTTTCCTGATCATTTCTGACTCCTTTACTCTGGGTCCTCTCTTTCTTTCTTTTGGTTAGTGAGACCAAGGCTCTGACAACCTTTATCTTTTCTAGAAAAGAGCTATGAGATTTCTTGATTATTTGGATTTTTCCTTTCTTTCTATTGTATTGATATTAGATCTACATTTATTATTTCTTATCATGAATTTTAAGTGATTCAAATTTGGTTTCTTCTTGTTTTATTTCCCAAATATTTTAGTTGCATCATTAAGCCATTTTATTTGTGCTGTTTCTGATTTTTTAAAATAGTAGTTAGAGCTATAAATTTCCTTCATGAAACTGCTTCCAGTGTGTTCCAGAGGTTAAATTGTGGGTTATCTGAGGATTTTTTATTTGTTTTGTTTTGTGTTTTGTGTGTGTGTGTGATTTTTAAGTTAGTTCCAGGGAATTTTCTTGATTTCTTCCTTAACCCATTCAACTGTGAGTTGTTTAATCTCTATTAGTGTATTTACTAGAGGTTTGTTTGCTGTCAATTTGAAGTTTTATTGCATTGTTGTCAGATAGGGTATGAGAAGTAAATTCAATTTTTAAAATCATGTTTTGTGTCCCAGGATGTGGTCTATTTTAGAAAAACTGTGTGCTGCTGAGTAGAATGTGTTTTCTTTGGTGTTTGGATAGAATATTCGATAGACCTACCACACAACAGGGACATATGCTCAACCATGTTCATAGCTGCTTTATACATAATAGCCAGAACATGGAAACAGCCTAAGTGTCCCTCAGTAGAAGAATGGACTAAGAAACTGTGGTACACTTACACTATGGAATATTACTCAGCTATTAAAAACAAGGAATTCCTGAAAATTTTGGACAAATGGATTGATCTAGAAATTATCATAATGAGTGAGTTCACCCAGAAGCAAAAAGAGACAAACGGTATATACTCACTTATATCAAAACACTAGTCCAAGGGATACATACCATGAAAAACTTTACTTACCAAGAAAGTGGGTCAGAGGAGAGGACATCCTATTGAGACTTTAGGCGAGAGTAGCATGGAAGAATGGGGAAATAGTAGGACCCACAGGGTCCTGGAAACCTACAAGAAGAACTTTATGACAGGCAGATCTGGGTCCTGGGGTCCTCCTCAAACTAAGGCACCAGCCAAGGAGAATATAGGCAGTAAACTTCGAACCCCTACCAAGACCTAGCCGACGAACATGATATTCTCCACTGTTGAGTGGAGAGTGAGATCTGACTCTCACACGAACTCTGGTACCCCTTTTCTGACCACGTCCCCTGGATGGGGAGGCCTGGCGGCACTCAGAGGAAGGATAGCAAGTTACCAAGAAAAGACTCGATATTCTAAGAGCATATATAGGGGGAGGAGGTCTCCCTCAATCACAGACATAGGGGAGGGGAGAAGGGGGAAGTGGGAGGGAGGGAAGAATGGGAGGAAACGGGAAGGGCTAACAATCTAGATGTAATATGAATAAGTTAATAAAAAAAGAATATTCGATAGAGATCTGTTAAATCCCTTTGATTTAGGATGTCAACTCCATTATTTCTCTGCTTATTTTTTGTGTGGATGATGTGTCTACTGTGGAAGCTGGTTATTAAATAATCTCCTATTAACAAAGGGATGTTAATGTTTTTATATCCCATAGTGTACTTTTTTATGAAATTGACTTCATCAGAGTTAGGTGCATAAAGGTTTAGGATGGTAATATCTTTTTGATAAACTATTTCTTTGATTAGAATCAAATGTCCCTCTTTATCTCTCATTAATTTTAGTTTGAAATATCCTTTGTCAAATAATAGGATAGCACTGCCTATTTGCTTCCTGGTACTAAAGTGCTGACTATCTTCAAAGCTCAGATGTGGTTTTTGTAGACAATAGCTTCTTGGTCCTTTCAACCAGTCTAATTTACAGTTACTATTGGGATATGTGTGTTAATTGCAGTCAGTCATCACGTTATTGGTTTTTGGTGTTGTTTGTGTGGTCAGTGATATTTTGTGTTTTAATAATTATGGCTGTGTATTGTTCTAGGCTTTTCCTTCTCTCAGTATATCCATTGAGAACTCACCTGTTATTCTAATGAGTTTTCCTTTATATGTGGTTTGCATTTCTATTGTAGCCTTCAACACACTTCTGTTTATGTATATTTACTGTTCCAATTGTGATATGCTAGGGGGTTTTCTTTTCTGGTCTTGTCTATTTCATGTTATGTGTGCTTCTTGTGGCTCTATGCATGCCTTTTTATTTTGGGGAAAGATGTTTTTGTCTATGATCTCCTTGAAGATCTGGTCCATGCCATTGACTTGGGATTATTTTCTCTAATCTATGCCTGTAAATTGTAGGTTTGGAGGTTTTGTTGTTGTTCTTGTTTTGTTTTTCAAGGTGTCACACATTTCCTTTATGTTCTTTTCCTATGCTTTCTAATGTATGTATGTATGTATGTATGTATGTATGTATGTATGTATGTATGTATTTCTTTGCTCAATTTTCAAGTCCTGATATTCTAGCTTCTGCTTGTAAGGCTTTTCTTGAGTTTTCTAGGTGAGTTACTGAATTTTTTAATTTCATCATTATTTCAACTTGAGTCTTCTTCAATGCTTTCATCTCCCTATTGAATTCTGTTCTCAAGTCCTGGATTGTCTTTGCCATTTCCTTCCTTTTAATTTCTTGGGCGTCACGCTGACATTTATTCTCCTTTTGTTCTTTCTCTGTAATTTTATTGAGCTGTTTCATTTTGTCTTTTAACTCCTTGGATTCTTTGATGAAGTTTATTGATGTTCTTTTAAATTCTGTGACCTGGTTTTATCTAGGTCATTTTCATTGCAAACATTTCCACAGGGTGGATAGATTTTGGGGAAAAGATAGTGCCTTGATCTTTTATATTGTTGATATTTTTGCAATGAAATCTGCGTGTGTGGACTTCTTAGTTCTAAATCTAATACAGATAGAGCAGGGTGTGGGCAGAAGAGAATGAGTGTGAGTGTGTGGCCATGTTGATTGTCATGGTCGGAAATGGCCTGGCTGGAATGAAGTCAGCTGGACAGGGGGACCAGGCTGGTGCGTAGGATGTGCCTCCTTGTCTAGTCTTGGACTGTAGAGGGCAGATCTAGCAATGTGCAAATGTTGGATGTGGTGTGGGATGGCCCAGTATTTTGGCATATATCTGGAGAGGGTCCTGGCCAAAGCCTAGAGATTGGTATGGCTCTGGCTTGGGTAGTCAGCTTAGGCTGAGGTCACTGGACATTGGACCTGTGCTAGACCTGGTGAGCGGGAAAGCATTTCTGGGATGGGTCAGGAAGACTCACTAGAACAGACCCTGAAGAAGGATGCAGCAGATCGGCTGACTGGAGAGGTTGATGCAGCACAAAAGGGACCTCTGTTATCTTATATTTAATGTATTTAACTTAAATACACCTAGAAATCAAACTCCTAGCCATTATAGTTATTTTTATTTTTAAATATGGTTCAGTGACTTGTATCTATAGCTGTGGTTCTTAGAACAAGACAAAAATAATTTTCCCTTATAGTTTATTTTAAGTATTTCTTGTTATGTTTTAGGTTTTGTGAACAATAGATATTGTTGTCATGGTTAGGGCCAATAGACACTTGATTCTATTAATATATGAAAGCATTAAGTGAATTCAAGTTGTTAGTGTATTCTATATTGTAAATGAGGGTGATATACTGCCTATAAAAATTGCTTTTGGTGGTAAGGTCACAAGACTGATGTTATATGTGACTTACAGAAAGTAAGAAGTATTTTATAGTTTTTTTTTAACATCTAAAAGTTTGAATTATGACTGGGGTAAAATGCCAACTCAAAATAGTTTTAAATCAAATTTCTCTGATGGCTGAGGGTGTTAAGCATTTCTTTAAGTGCTTCTTAGCCTAGTGTTTCCTCTTTTGAGAATATTCTATTTAGAGCTTTACTCCATTTTTTAAAAGATTTATGTATTTATTATTATGTATACAGTGCTCTGCCTGTCTGCATGCCGGCAGGCCAGAAGAGGGCATCAGATCACATTATAGATGGTTCTGTGCTACCATGTGGATGCTGGGAATTGAACTCTAGACCTCTGGAAGAACAGCCAGTGCTAGTAACCTCTGAGCCATCTCTCCAGTCCTTTTCTCCATTTTTAATTTACTTTCTTGATGCCTAGTGCTTTGAGTTCTTTACATATTTTAGATATTAGTCCTCTATCAGATATATAGTTAGTAAAAGTCTTTTTCCAATCTACAGGCTCTCATTTTGTCCTAGTGACAGTATCCTTTGCCTTAAGAAGCTTTTCAGTTTCGTGAGTTCCCATTTATTAATTGTTCTTATACCTGTACTATTGATTTTCTATTTAGAAAGCTTTTTCCTGTTCAATGAGTTGAAGCTTATTCCCCACTTTTGATCAAATTAAGCATATTTGGCCTTACATTGAGTTTTAAAAAAATCTTTTTGTAGGTGAGTTTTGTGCAGAGTAATAAGTATGTATCTATTTGCATTCTTCCTTATGTAGCCATCCCATTTACCAGACACTTCTTTATCAAAAATTATGTGTCCATAGGTATTTGGACTTACATCTGGATCTTCAGTTGCATTCCACTGATCAATGTGTTTGTTTTATGCTAACACCGTACTGTTTTCATTACTATAGCTTTGTAGTGTAATTTGAAGTTGGTGATGCCTACAGCAGTCCTTTTATTATTCAAAGTTGTTTTAGCTGTCGTGTGTGTGTGTGTGTGTGTGTGTGTGTGTGTGTGTGTGTGTCCTTATGAAGATGAGAATTGTTCTTTCAAGGTCTATAATGAATTGTTTTAGAATTTTGATGGAAATTGCATTGAATCTGTAGTTTGCTTTTGGTGGGATGGCCATTTTTGCTGTAGTAATCCTACTGATCCACAAGCATGGGACATATTTTCCATCTTTTGGTATTTTCTTCAATTTTTCTTTCAGTATCTTCAAGTTTTTAAAAATATATTTTATTAATTTATTCATATTACATCTAAATTGTTATCCCATCCCTTGTATCCTCCCATTTGTCCCTCCTCCCATTTCCCCCTTACTTCCCTCCCCTATGACTGTGCCTGAGGGGACCTCCTCCCTCTGTATATGCTCATAGGGTGTCAAGTCTCTTCTTGGTAGCCTGCTATCCTTCCTCTGAGTGCCATCAGGCCTCCCCATCCAGGGGACGTGGTCAAATATGGGGCACCAGAGTTCGTGTGAAAGTCATACCCCACTCTCCACTCAACTGTGGAGAATGTCCTGTCCATTGGCTAGATCTGGGTAGGGGTTTGAAGTTTACTGTGTGTATTATCCTTGGCTGGTGCCATAGTTTGAGCAGGACCCCTGGGCCCAGATCCGCCCGTCATAATGTTCTACTTGTAGTTTTCTAGGACCCTCTGGATCCTTCTATTTCCCCATTCTCCCTTGCTTCTCTCACCTAGAATCCCAAAAGAAAGTCTTTCCCTCTGACCCACATGCCCCTTGGGCTAGTATCCAGATATAAGTGAGTATATACCATTTGAGTCTTTCTGCTTCTGGGTTAACTCACTCATTATGATCATTTCTAGTTCAATCCATTTGTCCACAAATTTTGGAAATTCCTTGTTTTTAATAGCTGTGTAGTATTCCATAGTGTAAATGTACCACAGTTTCTTTATCCATTCTTCTACTGGGGGACACTTAGGCTGTTTCCAGGTTCTGGCTATTATGAATAAGGCTGCTATGAACATGGTTGAACAAATGTTCTTGTGTGCTGGTGCATCTTCTGG
This sequence comes from Acomys percivali, assembly GCA_907169655.1. Classification (NCBI taxonomy): domain Eukaryota; kingdom Metazoa; phylum Chordata; class Mammalia; order Rodentia; family Muridae; genus Acomys; species Acomys percivali. The sequence continues at coordinate 3,359,746 of CAJRSG010002426.1, read as the reverse complement.
GTATATTCCAAGGAGTGGACTAGCTGGGTCTTAAGGAAGCCTTATTTCCAGTTATCTGAGATAGCGCCAGATAGAATTCCAAAGTTTTTTATCATACAAATCTTCTACTTGCTTGGTCAGAGTTAACCCAAAATATTTTGTGCTTTTTGATGATATGGTGAAAGGTAGTATTCCCCTGATTTCTCTCAGTTCATTTGTCATTTGTAAATTGGAAGGCTAATAGTTTTTTGTGTATTAATTTTGCATCCAGCTACTTTGCTGAAAGTGTTTATCAACTAGAAAAGTTTCACATTATATAATATATATCATTCATATATACTATCATATCATCTGAAAATAAAGATACTTTGACATCTTTCTTTCCTATACCCTTGATCTCCTTCGGTTGTCAAATTGTTATAGTTTAAGAGTATCGTTTTGAATAAAGTACTATTTTGAATAAAGATGGAGAGAGTATATAACTTTGTCTTGTTTCTGATTTTAGTAAAAATGCTTTGAATGTCTCTCCATTTAGGTTGATGTTGGCTGTGGGCTTGCTGTAAATCATCTGTATTATGTTGAGGTATGTCCTTGTATCCCTAGTCTCACAAGGACTTTTATTATAAAGAGTATTTGGTTTTTGTCTAAGGGCTTTTATTATAAAGAGTATTTGGCTTTTGTCTAAGGGCTTTTATGCATGATCGTGAGTGTTTGTCTCTCAGTCTGTTTATGTAGCAGATTACACTTACCAATTTATGTATGTTGAACCATCCTTGCATCTCTGGGATGAAGCCTACTTGATCATGGTGAATGCTGATTTTGATGTGCTTTTGTATTCAGTTTGAAAGTATTTTATTGAGAATTTTAAAATCGATATTCATAGGGGAAACTGGTCTGTAATACTCCTTCTCTTTTGGGTTCTTATGTGGTTTAGGTATCAAGGTGAATATGGCCTCATAAAAAAAGACTCGGGCATCATTTCTTTTATTTCAGTTTTGTGGAATAATTTGTGAAGTTTGGTGTACCAAAACCATCTGACCCTGGCATTTTTAGTCCGGAAACAAATGAATATTTCACTTCACTAAGGTTAGGTCTGTTTAGATTGCTTATCTTACTGTGATTTAACTTTGGTAAGTTGTATATATCAGGAAAAGGATCCATTTCTGTTAGATTTTCCAATATTGGAGTACATCTTTTTAAAGTATACCCTTATGCTTCTCTCGATTTCTGGATCTCTGATGTTGTGTCTCCTTTTTGGTCTCTAATTCTGTTAATTTGGATCTTCTCCTTCTACCTTATAGTTAATTTGGCTAAGGATTTGTCCATCTCATTGATTTTCTCAAAGAACCAGCTCTTTGTTTTATTTTGTTCAATTGTTTGTTATTGTTGTTTCTTTCTTTTCTTTTTTTAATTTGAACCCTGAGTTTGATTATTTCTTGTCATCTACTTATTTGGGGCATTATTTCTTCCTTTTGCTCTAGAGATTTTAGGTATGCCGTTAAGTAATAAATATAAGATCCCCCCCCCCCTTTTTTTTTGTTTTTTTGTGTTTTTGTTTTTCGAGTCAAGGTTTTTCTGTGTAGCCTTGCCTGTCCTAGACTTGCTTTGTAGACTAGGCTGGCCTTGAACTCACAGTGATCCACCTGCCTCTGCCTCTCAAGTGCTGGGTTCTCCCAATTTTTAAAAATGTAGACATAGGACATAGTCCTATGAAATTGCCTTTTAGGACTCTCTTCATTGTATCTCATAAGTTTGGTACACCCCAAACTACAGCTTGCCATTGCCACTGGTTGTCCATTCTAATAATCTATTTTTTATTTTTACATATACATTTGTATTATTATACATATATACAATAAACTACCTATAGCAAGAAGAACCATGAAACAATCAGGAATTATATAAATGTTACATTCTTAGTGTTTTGGCAATTTGTATTTGACAGTCTTGAAGAAAATATCTTTCCTATCTTGGTGCATCTAAAATTCAGAGTGTAAATCAGCCCCATCACTTGTTGTCATTATCAACTTAAAACATCTCTCTAGACCTAAAAACATCCTAACCCCTAAACAACTAAGCTTCATTGTAAAACTAAGCTACCTGGCTTTCAACTTTATCAGAGACTTGAGAAGGAATAAACTTGATTACCTGGGCATGCTGGGAGTGCAGGGTAGTTGCTTTCCAAATGAGAAGATGACAGAGACAGTTTTCTACCTGAATAATCACCAAAAACTCTCTATAACATTGGAGCATCTTCTTCAGCCTTCTGGCCCAATATATCTGGCAGACATATTTGTGAGGCAGGAACTATTGAGGACTTGCTTACCCTATCTTGGCAGAGTTAGGCAATCGATTCTGCCTGTACCCAAGCTTGTGCTTCTTTAGGCAGAATTCTGTCTGTGGTAGAAATGAGGACATTTTGCCCAGTGGCTTGTTTGTGACATTTGAAGCCAACTCCATAGGGAGCTTCTTTGATCCTCATCATCCTCTTTAAGGTAGGCTGGGTGTTGCCAGGAGTTAATCTGCCTCATTGTCAATGAATCTTCAAAATAATAACAAAAAAACATTTTAAATGCCATATTCTACACGTCTCTGAGGTTTTTGAAGACCTTTTCTAACGATCCTACCTTATCTTTCTATAGAATCATATCTATCTGTCACACCTAAGATGTATATTCTTATGATAAAAGTAGACTAATGTTTGACATGACCATGATTTAATCAGCTAACAATTAACTTGTATAACTTATTTATCCTAAACAGCTTGCATTAGCACTTTCAAAGTATTAGAAGTAAACCTTACATTATAATTGAGATATATGGTCATACTACCTCATATTAGAGTGGAAATATTTATATATAATATGTGTGGAGAATACACTTACATTTGAATTCTATACCATTTTATCTAGAATTAAACTTATTTTGCATCTATATATAAAATTCTATACCAGTGAATTAAAAATAATCTGAGTGACAACTGAGACTTTAAGTTGAGGAGTAGATTCACTAATCTGCTTTTTGTTCTATTTTCCCTCTTTCTTTCTTTTCAATCCTTATCACCATATCTAAGAATGTAAGATAAGGGAAAAGAGAGATATCATTGAGTCTAACCTTGTTTTCTTTCTAAATAAGACCAATAATAACTTATAACCAACTCCCATTAGTAATAACCCTCTATAGCCCAAGAAAGCAACCAAAAACCTACCTGGCCCTCTAAAAGGAAATGGGGAGTCATTCTCTTAAAGTTTCTTCTGGCTGATTTGGGATGAATAATACCTTGTAGGAACCCAAATAAAATTGAGGAAATGGTTAAACAAGCTAGGAATCACATTCGTGGTCCAGTTTCTAAATGTTGAGAAAGTCCAAGCCCAATAATCTATTTTAAGGTGCCCAAAACAAAACTATATTTTCATAACAAACTATACTTCTACTCCTTTGTACGTTTATGTTTTTGATAACTAATTTACATCATTTTATGTTGTATATACATTAACCAATTTTTGTAGCTATTGCTTTTGGTGGTTTTATTTGTTTCAAGATTTGTGAATTTTTGTATTGTAGGCAAAGAAAATGCTGATATGGTAAGCCATAATATTTAATCTATGAAATTTTGAATTGATATTTTTATTAATGAATATTACTGTGTTTTTTCTATTTCTATCCTCCTTTGATGAATAGCTGTTTCTTTCATAGCAATAAGTTTACATTAGAAAAATCTGACTTTTTTAAGTTATAAAAATGATTTTTGTAGGGAAGATTAAATATAATAAAATTTATGTTTGCTTGATTTATTATTAGGTTAACTTTCTGTCTTTAAAATCTATATTTTACATATTCTGAATAGAATTTTATAGTGCAAATTTTATTAATTCAGTAATTTATCATTTGAAAATTATGAATGAAGTAATTTACCTTTGTAATTATAAAAATTGACAACTATATTAAATTATAAAACAGTTAAGTTAATTTGTGTGACATAACTAAATTTATAAGTTCCTTTAGAAAAAAACATTAAAAGCTAAATTTACATAAAATCATTATGGTTTTAGCATCTTCTTTCCAAAAGGAAATCTTTGAGTACAGAAAGCATGTTTTTAAAAACCATGTAACGGTAAATAAAGCTAACGGTTGTAGCTTTATATCAGAATTAAATATTGTTATTTCTTTGTGGTTCTTTTGGTATTGGGTTCATAATATCATAAAATGTGTCCACATGTTTGTATGTTCATATGTTCATGAATGTGAGTTTGTGTTCATGTTTGTGTGATGATATACATACATGTGTGTGGCTTGTATGTGGAGGCCAGATGTCAATTTCAATTGTCTTTCATAATTGCTCTCCATATTAATATATTTTTCTCTGATTATTGATCACTGCCCTTGAAATATTGCCTTATTTACCTTTGACTGGGGAAAGGAATTCTTCATTGTCTGCTAACCAGCAGTGACTTTCTCTGAAGGAGATGCCAGGCAGAACAATACTGACGTCCCTCAGGGCCCACCAATAATTACCGCTAGACCTATAACCAGATGGCTTAAGGTAAAGCAGGCTCCGAGAGGGGAGATGGAAGGTGCAGTCTGTGAGGAGGTGCACTACACTACTAAAGAGATTATTGAGTTTGTAATTCATTCAGGCAGAAGTCTGGAGAATATGCATATGAATGAATTAAGGGTATGGGATAATGGTGGTAGGAACATAAAACTGGATCTGGCTGAGTTTATTGACATGGTCCTCTAAGTGGAGATTCTAGGTTTAATATGGAAGTTCACACAGTTTAAAAAAAAAAAGTCAGAGTTTGTTTGAATGGTTGGCTGGAGAAAGTGTCAAAAGATAGGCTACTGAAAAGGATCTGAAGATGCCTGACATCCCTTGGCTTATTGATGAAGGGATTTTAAGGCCCAGGGAAATTGCAGTGCTAGAGAGGGTACACTGTAGAACCTGATCCTCCACAATGGTAAGTAAGGCCCAGAAGTCATGCCCTTTGCTAATGTTACAAGACGAAATATGGCAAGTGGAGACCAGCACATGTGAAGAGCTTTGCTGTCACCCCTTTTCTTGTGCCAGACCTTAGATTTGGAAATGAGCCTGATTGGCTGGCTGGATTAAATGTAATAGGTTTAATTGGGGCTGGGTGGCAGCACTGAATTGCCAAAGGCAAGGTGATCATAGTTATCGTAATGGACAGCATAGACAAAGTGATGTCCACAGTGGCCCAAACTGTGATGGTCAGCACAGGCAAAGTGGATTTCCTGGTGCCATGATTCATATGGACCTTTGGCACTGGCTAATCAATCATGGTGTTTCCAGGCATGAAATAGATAAGAGGCCTACTGAATTTCCCTTTCATCTGTATAAGCAGAAAGGTTCTCAAACAAATGAAAGAAAAGCTACATGGATCATGGCAAAAAAGGATCTTGCCTTGTTAATCAATTTTCAGACTTGAGCCAGTTTGCAGACTCAGAATCCCTTGAATGAAGGGATGGTCATGTTCCCTTGAGGAAGGACCTTGGTAAATTGCCTAATATTTTACTGTTTGCATTTCTCCTATCCTTCATTAGAGGGACCTCTGGCCTTTTAAAAGGGTAACTGTACACTGGGGGAAACTGGGGTTTCTGGGGTATGTTGGATGGTGGTTCTGAATTGATACTGATTCTATAAGATCCCAAGAAACACTGTGGCCCTCCAGTAAAAGCAGAGGCTTGTGGAGGTCAGGGGGTTATTAGAGTTTGGGCCCAAGTCAAATTCATACTCTGGACTCAAATTGTGCCTATATTCCTAGGCCCAGAATGGGATACATATACTTAGAAGTTTACCAAATTCTCACATTGGTTCCTTGACATGGAAATGAGGGCTGTTATGATTGGGAAGGCTAAATGGAGGCTTTTGGAGTTGCCTTTGCCAAGGAAAATAGTGAATCAAACCCAGTATTGGATCCCTGGAGGGACTGTGGGAATTAGTTCTACCATCAGGGTCTTGAAAGAGGCAGGGGCAGGAGTCTGCACCACATTTCCCTGTAAATCCTTTTCTGTTTTATTTTGTTTTTTGAAACAGGGTTTCTGTGTGTAACCTTGGCTGTCCTGGACTCCCTTTGTAGACCAGGCTGGCCTCAAACTAACTGAGATCTGCCTGCCTCCTCCCTATGGAGTGCTGTCATTAAAGGGGTGTGCTACCATGCCCAGCTATAGTGCAGAAGACAGATAGGTCATGGAGAGTGACAGTTGAGTATCAAAAATTCAATTAGGAGGTGATGCCATTGCAGCTGCTGGTCCAGGTGTCGTATCCTTACTTAAACAGATTAACACATCTCTTGGTACATGGTATACAGTTGTTGATCTACAAATGCCTTTTTCTTGGTTCTTGTTCATAAGAGCTACTAGAAACATTTGCTTTCAGTTGGCAAGGCCAACAGTACACCTTTACAGTTTTACCTCAAGAATATTTTAACTCTGTAGTCCTGTGTCAGAACTTAGAAAGGATCTTGATCATCTGTCTCTTTCACAAAATGCCACATTGGTTCACTATATTGATGAAATTCTGCTGATTGGACCAAGTGAGATGGAGGTAGCAACCACTTTGAACGCATTTCTAATACATATGCACAACAGAGGATGGGAAATAAATCTAACCTAAATTCAAGGGCCTTCTTCCACAGGGAAATTTTTAGGAGTCCAGTGGTATATAGCATGCAGAGATATTTCTTCTAAGGTGAAGGATAAGTTTTTGTACCTGGCTCCTCCCACCACCAAAAAAAAGCACAAAGTTTAGTGTGCCTATTTGGATCCTGGTGACAGCACATTCTTCACTTGAGTGTATTATTCCAACCTATATACCAAGCCACTTTGAAAGCTGCTAGCTTTCTGTGGGGCCTAGAAAAGGAGAAGGCTCTTCAACAGGTCCAGGCTGCTCTACCACTTGGACCATATGATGCAGCAGACCCAATGGTACTTGAGGTGTCAGTGGCAGATAGGGATGTACTTTGAAGCCTTTGGCAGGCCTCTGTAGGTGAATCAAAGAAGAGACCTTTGGGATTTTGGAGCAAGGCTCAACCGTCATCTGTAAACAACTTCTCTCCCTTTGAAATACATCTGCTTGCCTGCTATTGGGCCTTAATTAAAACTTAATGTTTGACAATAGCCACCAAGTTACCGTGCAACCTGAGCTGTCCATAAATTGGGAGTTATTAGACCCATCAAATGATAAAGCACACAGCAGCAATTCATTATCAAATTGAAGTGAAATATATATGATCGGGCACAGGCAAGGCCTGCGTATACAGGTACGTTATGTGAAGAAGTTGCCCAAATGCCTATTGTTTCTATTCTTTTTACAATGCTGCCTCATGAGTTTTTCCCTAGGATTGGTTGACTGAGGAAGAGAAGAGTAGGGTGTGGTTTAATGATGGTTTTGTACTTTATGTAGGCACCACCCAGAAATGGGCAGCTATAGCTCTTTCTGGCACTACACTGAAAGGCATCTGTATTGGCTGGTTTTGTGTGTCAACTTGACACAAGCTAGAGTCATTAGAGAGGAAGGGGCCTCAATTGAGAAAAATGTCTCCATGAGATCCAGCTGTAAACCATTTTATTAATTAGTCATCGATGAGGGAGGGCCCAGCCCATTGTTGGAGGTGCCATCCCTGGGCTGGTGGTCCTGGGTTCTATAAATAGTAGGCTGAAGCCATGAAGAAGGAAGCCAGTAATCAGCATTCTTCCATGGCCTCTGCATCAGCTCCTGCCTCTAGGATGCTGCCTGCGCTGACTTCCTTCTGTGATGAACAGCAGTGTGGAAGTGTAAGCCAAATAAACCCTTCCCTCCCCAGCTTGCTCTTTAGTCATAGTATTTTGTTACAGCAATAGAAACCCTAAATAAGACACCACCAGTGAAGAGAGATCTTCACAGTGGGCAGTGTGTTTGTTTATTTTGTTTTTGTTTTTTAATCAAGAAAACTATTTGTTTTAATTTTTTTATCAATTCGTTCATATTACATCTCAATAGTTATCCCATCCCTTGTATTCTCCCATTCCTCCCTCCCTTCCTCCCGCTTCCCCCCTACGCCCCTCCCCTATGACTGTGACTGAAGGGGACTCACAGAACCGTGTATTGGAAGTTGGGATGCTGACCCCAATATCCAGGCATTACAATTGGGGAAGTGGGGGAATCTGAGGTCTGGTTGCTAGAGCTGAGCACCTCTGGAACTGGGGATGCCTACCCCCAGCTGGAGTAGGCAAAAAAGTGTTTATTTCTTTATCTCATTTTCCTGGAATACTTCTTTTTTCCTTTCTCTTACTCTAAAGTAGTTTCTGCCTTTGGAAGTGAAGTATGGTTTTGTAGTCCACAAATAAATCTCATTTTCTAAGCCAGTTACCTTACTTTTGTCTTTTGATTGGGCAGTTGCTATCCCAAACATCATTAATATTCTACTTATGTGTTTTTAAATTTTTATTATATTCTTTTATTGACTAACTTCCTTTATCTTGGTGTCAAGCCCTGTTACACTGTTTTTTATATGATCCTTCCTGTTAGTGAGCCTTACAACTGAACTCTTTATTAGGCTTACTGAATTTTTCCTCGTCATCTTCATTTATATTTTCTTCAGTATCTCTATCTCTTCATTGAAGTCTTTTTTCATATTGTCTTAGTTGTGGTTACTATTGCTGTGATGAAACACCATGACCAAAAAGAACATGGAAAAGAAAGGGTTTATTTTGCTCACAGTTCTATAAACAATTCATCATCAAAAGCAGTGAGGGCAGGAACTCAAGCAGGGCAGGAACCTGGAAGTAGGAGCTGATGCAGAGGCTATGGAGGGGTGCTGTTTATGGGATTGCTCCTCATGGCTCACTCAGCCTGCTTTCTTATGGAACCCAAGACCAGCAGCTCAGGAAAGGCACCACCCACAATGGACTGGGCCCTCCCCCATTGATTGCTAATTAAGAAAATGTCTTAAAGCTGAATCTCAGTTAACTCTAGCTTGTATCAAGTAGACATAAAACTTGCTTATATACATATCATGTATTGTCCTCCATGTTTCATGAGGTGTTCATTTGTGTTTTGGGAGGTGGGGTTCAATCAAGAATTTATCCTTCTCTAACTTTCTTAAAGTGTTCATTCATGAATTCATTGAATTCTCTGAACTCTTTCAACTGGTTTATAATTTTTATTTTGAATCCTTTGTCTTGTTATTATTAGAGACAAACTATGGGATTCATGGTTTGGGAGAACAGCATGCTGTCTTAGTTGGTTTTAGTTTTGTTTTGTGTTTTGTGTTTTGTGTTTTTGTTTTGTTTTGTTTTGTTTTGTTTTGTTTTTTGGTGAGACCTAGGCTTCTGGAGTTAGAGTGTGGCCTGTGTCTTTTGTTATGGTTTTTGGCTCAGAGGACCAGCTGGTGATTAGATGCCTCCTACAAGCATGGTGGGCAGGGCTGGATGCAAAACCTGACGGAGAGAATGTACCAAGGGTTCTTAACCAGTTACATCCAGCTGCTGGCTGCAAAGTCTCAAAATGGCAGCAGGCGGCAGGCAGAGATTGGGATGAGAGTCTGGAAGATGGGGCTGAGAGGTGCAGAGAGGGGCAGGGGCAGGAGGAGGGACAGAGAGAGGGGCGGCAGGGGGGTAGGGTTTTTGCTGTACCAAGCTGTGTGGCTCAAGAGTCTCTGAAAAACGGTGGGTGGCAGGCAGAGCTTAGGATGAAAGTCCCAAGGGGGTGGACATAAACATTTTTGTTGATAAACATTCTATTATACAGGTATAACAAATTACAAAATTAAAGTATGTTACATAAATATAAACTATATTTGTCAATTTCAAGGATTTTCTGAAGTCTGCATTTTGTATCATAGGATTTTTGTGTTATTATATAATATTAGTTTAATTTAATCTATGTATGAATGATGTTGTGCATCATTATCAATTGCATTCAGGTAGTTGATCATTTTCAGAAGCCAAGAATCGTACTACACACCTTTAAGCTCAGATCTTTGAAGGCTAAGGCAGGAGACAGGCCATCGAGGACACATAGCAAAGCTGCCTCAAAACAGTCAATATATTGTGCCGGGCGGTCGTGGCTCACGCCTTTAATCCCAGCACTTGGGAGGCAGAGGCAGGCGGATTGCTGTGAGTTCGAGGCCAGCCTGGTCTACAAAATGAGTCTAGGACAGCCAAGGCTACACAGAGAGACCCTGTCTCGAAAAAAAACAAAAAACAGTCAATATATTGTTCTTGCTTTTTCCATGTTTTAAAAAAAAATGCTCATATTGCTTTTCAAAACATAAGCCCCAGGGGCTAGAGGTGAAGCTCAGTGATAGAATGTGCACGCCTTGTATACACTAGTCCCTGCTTTCAAATCCTCAGTACCCACTTTCCCCTCCAAATGAATACCTTAAACAGCAAAATAAAAGCAGAGTTGTCCTCTGAGAGGCTTCACCCAGCAGCACTTCAAAACAGATGCTAAAATTCACAGCCAAAAATGGGGTGATACAGAGGGAGTACTGTGGAAAAGTGGGGGGAAGGAGAAAAGCACCTGGAGGTGACAGGAACTCCACAAGAAGGCCAACAGAACCAAATAGCCAGGGCCCAGAGTGGCTTGCTGAGACTAAAGCACCAATCAAGGACCATGCATGGACTGGACGTAGGCCCCTATACAGATGTAGCCAATGGGCAGCTCAGACTTCATATGAGTCCTGTAATAATGAGGGTAGAGGTTGTCTCTCTGTTGCCAGCTTCTTGATCACTTCCCCCTGGTGGGGCTGCATCACCAGGCCACAGAGGAAGAGGACATGCTCAGTCCTGAAGTACTTGATGAACTAGGGTGGATGGGAATGGGACCTCCCGTTTTCCGAAGAATGCGGGAGAAAGAGAGAGGATGGGACTGGGAGGAGAGGAGGAATGGGGCTACAACCAGGATGTAGAGTGAACAAACAACAAGAAGAAGTAAGAGTTTGCATTGATCATAACTGGCTTCTAGAAAAACCAGTACAGCTGTAGCAATACTACATTTTATTTACATTTTAAGATAAGATGTAGCTCGGTAACAAGAGTGTTTTCCTAGCAAGCATGAACCCTACGTTCAGTCTTCAGCACCACATCAGCCTAATAGAGTGCCTCATGCCTGTCATTCCAGCACTAGGAAGGGGGAGGATCAGAAGTTCAAGGTTATTCTTGGCTACACAGTAAGTTCAAGGCTAGCCTCAGCAATATGAAATCCTGTCTTTAAAAAAAATATTCTCTGAGCTGGGCACCACCGCCTGTAATCCCAGCACTCAGGGTGGCAGGGGCAGGCAGATCACTGTGAGTTCAAGGCCAGCCTGGTCTACAAAGCAAATCCGGGCCAGCCAAGGCTACACAGAGAAACCCTGTCTTGACTCCCAATTCTGTGTATCAGCTACACTTGGAATCAGAATGCTTTGTATAATTTTTCATAAGTAAAACATTTAAAAGACTGCAATTTTGCTCATGTATATAGAATCAACATGAACATAGTAACATGGACCTTATAAATGTCATGTCACATTCTTTTATCAAAAACTAACATGACCAATGTCTTGACTGTAGGAAAAGAAGAGAAGGCGCTTGGAACGTTTTGGACTTCTGTGATTCATTTCTGCGTCTTCTCTCCAGGTTTTATACTGTAAAATTAAATAGAAGACCCAAATTAAAGATTTCATCTTCTTTTCATCATCAATTCTTTAAGATTAAAGAATTCTTTGACATTGGTTTGTACTTATAATGTCACTGCTATAATTTATAAATAAAAAAGTCATTTATATTTACTGTGTCCTAGAGCAGAATGGAGTTGCGCTTTTTTTTTTTTTTTGCTTAGGACATCTTAACATGATTTTAATATATTAAATGTAAAAGTGTTTATGTAAGTAATATTTATGATCACAAAATTTAGTTATTTTAATCGTGCTTGAGATGAGTGATTGTTGATAATTTATTATTAAAATATTGATTTTTCTTCATGGGCCTCTTGATTTAAATATGTGTGACTGGAGGTTAACTGAAATACTCTGCCAGAATAAATTACAAACTTAAACTTTATTCATATTTTTGGCTTAAGTATAGTGGAGTTAAGATAGTTCTTACCTCATAATTTTGATGTATTTTGCAGTGAATTTCATATAGAACACTTGTTAAAGATACCATTTTTTTATGGAAAACATCTGGGGTAATTATAATTAGTTCAGGATCTGTAGTGTTTGTTTTAAAAGCTGTTGAATTCATGGAGAAAGAAACATCTTTTACTTAATGACTAGAATAATCCAAATTAATATGGAAACCATTTATGGTACTGGTGTCTGTGGCTACAGGATAATTTTAGAGTATTCCAAAAGGAAATGAGGGGTAACTTGTACGTAAAGTGCCGGATTGGCACGTTACACCTGTTAGTGTGCATCGTTTGGAACAGCTGTGTCTTTTATTGTCAGTAAACAGATGCAGAACATACTGGAATGTTTTAAAGCAATATGTTAATCCTGCCTTCCCCTACTGACTGTCTCACAGTATAGTGATTAAATATTGGCTGTGCAGCTGTTACCTACAATTATAGCATTGCTTAGTTAATTTCTTCTTCCCAAGCCCAACTGTTTTAAATTTAAGGAAATAGTGTTTAACCTTGAGGTTTTTTATAATGTAGTTTATTTAATACAAGTTGATTTATAAAAATAAGGTACTTGAATATTATAAAGAATTCATGCACATGAAATTACTATAAATATGTTAGTAAATTACTATTCTTGGTAGCTTAAGCAAAATTTAAATGTGCTTTTTAATTGTTCTTAATTTGTTCATGAATGTCAATGAGTTTTAATATAATAACTTGTATTTTATTCTTGAAAAGTTCCACCAAGAAGCTGAATAGGAAATGAGTCTCATTAAGTATTTTTGAACTGAAGTATATAACATTTCCTTAGAACAGTGCCTTCACTCACTGTTTTAAGTACACTATACAACTTTTGCAATTTATAATAACCTCTTTATAATTTAATTATGCTTTAATTCTTATTATTTCACCTTGTCAGAGAATATATTTTAAAGATTATTTAACTATCCAGTTTACATACAACCTTAAAGATCAATTTATTAGCTAAAATTACAAATACAATATTAGACTTATTTTATAAAACATGTTAATTGCATTATAATATTCTTGACTTTATTTTGTAGTTGAGGAATTTCAAGCTTAGAGACATGAAGTTGGCCAGCACTCTATGTCTAGAAAGTGGTGAGGCTTGGATATAACCAAAACATTTTCACCATTAGACTTCTTTTTTTTCCTTCCTTTTTTTTTTTTTGTTGTTGTTGTTTCAAAACAGGGTTTCTCTGTGTAGCCTTGCATGTCCTGAACTCACTTTGTAGACCAGGCTGGCTTCGAACTCACAGCAATCCACCTGCCTCTGCCTCCTGAGTGCAGGGATTAAAGGCATTTGCCACCACGCCCAGCTTAGACATCTGTTTCTTAACAGCTTTGCCTTAACTAGGGTCAACAATGTTATGAAGTATTGCTGGAGGAAATTTAATGCAAGTCCATTATGAGGTACTTCTTTGGAAGCAAAATGTCCTTACATGCAAACTGTATGAAATATATGGATAGAAACATCTTATTTGCATGATATATTGTGAAGATTTCTTCCCATCTAGTATTGACGATGCAGAATAGAAATTATGTGCAAACTAAACTTTAGCAGTGTCCTGGTTTTTAGCCACTCCCTGCATCCCAGCATAATTATTACATTGTTTAGAGAGCATGGCTAAAATTAAAGCACATGAAACATACATGGAGCAATAGGACTTGCAGCACTTGGTATCTCCTAACACAGCTATTTGTTAACCTATCAGGAATGGGCACTACACAGGAACCCATACAGCAAATCCCTGAAATGAGCTGTAGAGGCTCTGGTGATGCTCCTTTGTGGAGGTGACTCTATGATCCTGCCATCCTTTGGCCTCCAAACAAGCGTTCTTTGCTTCAAGAGATCTTAAAAAGGCATTATAAGAGGCAGCTTTACTTATATTATTATTTTACTTATGTCTTCACTTAGAAATATTAGTTACTATTGAAATTTGTTCTATGGCCAGGCAGTTGTGACACATGCCTTTAATCCCAGCACTTGGCAGGTAGAGGCAAGTGGATATCTGTGAGTTTGAGGCCAGACTGGTCTACAAAGTGAGTTCCAAGACAGCCAGAACTGTTACACAGAGAAACCCTATTTCAAAAAACAAACAAAGAACCACAACAACAATAACAACAAAATATGTTCTATGACGTGATTGTGTTTCTACAGGTATTAGTGCTAACTGCATCTGTATTCGTGTTTTCTTATGTGTGCGAGTCAGCAATAAGTAAGTTAATTGGAGATCACTACTGTCATATAAAGTTGGTGTGTACTTGACTTAATTTCTTCAGAAAGCAAAAACAAACAAAAACCCAAATAATCTAAAACTGTCTAGCTAATCACTCTTGTTCCTACAAGATGCCCATCTCAAACAGATGCTCAGTGCCGTGTAGTTTCCCCAACACTGATGAGAATGTTTGTAAGATTAACTAGGATCAACAATGCCATGAAGCATCTCTGGAGGAAATTTAATACAACACAAGGCCATTACGAGGTACTTCTTTGGAGGCAAAATGTTCTCACACGCAAGCTGTATGAAATATATGAATAGAAACATCTTATTTACATGAAATATTATGAAAAATATAAAATGTACTATTTTAAAATGAAAACAGTTCTACAATATTTTTGCTAACATCGATCAGCAGTCCTATAGCTTTTTGCATTACCTTTTTTTAAAAAAAGTGTGTGTGTGTGTGTGTGTGTGTGTGTGTGTGTGTGAGTGTGTTGATAATTCTATGAATGTGCTTGTGTATGCTGCAGAGGTTTGCACCCGTGTGCATGTGCTCGTGCATGTGTTTCAGGGTGTGCACCTGTGTGCATGTGTCTCTGGAAGCCAGAGGTCAGTGCTGGGTCTCTTCTGTTCACTCTCCCCTTTATTTAAGAAACAATGTATTTAATATTCATACATTCATGTTTTGATCAAGCACGTCCTGTTCCTTCCCATCTACTGTCTCCTCCACCCCTTACTTTTCCTCGTTGATGTCATGTGTGTGTGCTCTCTCTGCCTCTTTCTCTGTGCCTATGTCTGCTTTTAAACCTGCTGAGTCTATTTAGGACTGGCTGGGTGTGCATGCACTGGAACAAGGGTCTGCATCCCTGAGTAAATAAATCTGACTGTTCTTCATTCGCAGCTGTCAACTGCCAAAACAGCCTCAGAGAGCGGTGGGGCTCCAGAAGCCACCCCACAGCCAATTCTAGGACTTGACTGACCTGATGTGGTACACGTCCACTTCACTTTGGAAAGTGTGACTTTCACAGAACCTGGATCTCCCCAATTTAGCTAGATTGACGCCCAGCACCTAGGGATCCTCCTTTCTCAGCCTCCTCAACCCTGAGATTACAGGCATACTCTGTGCTTCTGCCTTTACTTGGATATGCGTGCACTATGTTTTCTTTATTCATTCATCTCATGATGGACACTGAATTTTATATAAACATTAATTATTTATAATAGTATTCCATTAAACAGTACAATACAGATAGTTTTATCATACTGCTCAGATTTCCTTTGGAAATATACCCAGTGGTAATATTGACAGATCACACCACAGTTACATTTTTTAAATTTATTAAGGATGTTTCATATTAATTTTCTATATGGACATCCTAATTTTCATTCCCACCAACAGTTTGTAAGGGTTTCCTTCCTCTACATCCTTGTCAATGCTTGTTATCTTGTCTTTTGATAAGCTAGAATAGGGTAGTGATTTCATTGTGGCTTTACCTGTGTTCTCAGATTAGGGTGTTGGATATTTTCATACATTGATAGCTGCCTTTATGCTCTTTTAACTCTATTCAATGTTTTGGCTTATCTTAAAATCATGTTATTTGGGAACTTGCTTTCAAGTTGTTTGACTTTTTAAAGTATATCCTGTACATAGTAGGCCATTATCAAATGTATACATTGAAGATATAGATAGCATACAGGAACTAGACAAATTCATAGAAACACAATCAGAGTTATGAAGAAATACTAATTGGTGACATTATAAAAAGTAAAGAAATTTAATAATCTAAATTTGATAATCTAAAATCATTTTCTAAAGGAAATCAGAGCTGCTGTCGATGTGATGTTGAATGACTCCTCTCCCATGCCAGTGTTTCAGGATTTAGAGGTTTTATACCAAGGAAGGCATTATCAGGAGCAGATAAAGCCTCATGTGGTTGTATTGTCAGGTGTCTTTGGGCACTAGAGACCATGGGAGGGGCAGGGGGAGCTGAATTTCCTGCTTTGCTTCTGGGCTTGCTCTTGCATCATATCCCACACATACTCCTTTCTGTTTCCATGCAGATCCCCACTGTAGGCCAGTCAGTGTGTTTTCCCAATTGTCCACTGAAAATTTCAAAACTAGGGGCGAATATAAACCTTTTAATAAAATGGCTGTCCCAGATAGTTCATTATCATGTCAGAAGTCTAATACACAGAACAACAGCTTGACCAATAAATAATTGTCCCATACATTTAATTCTTTAATTCTTTGTAAACACTAATAAGACAGAAAAGGAAGAAATGCTACTAACTAAATAAAAAGGTGATCACTACCTTGACTTCTCTTTTAAAACACTGTTAGAAGTATGAATATATACAAAAATATTGTTTATATACTAGCAAAACAAATTCTAAGGCAGTCTGAACTTGTATCAGGGAAATATCTTGAGATCTTGCTCAAGGAAAAAAACAAAAAGACATTGATGAAGATAATGACTAAACATTATTGGTAAGTGGGATTGATCACAGCAGTGTGGTGAGTCAAAATAAAACACGGTTGGAGGAAGAGTGACATCTAGGTGATGCTTAGTGAGTAAAGTGCTTGCTGTCCAAGTGTGAAGACCTGAGCCTGAATTCCCAAAGCCCACTTCAATCTTCACATAGCAACATACATCTGTACTCCCAACATTGCTATGGCAAGATGAGCAATAATAGATTGTGTGTATATGCCTGTGGTGTTGTTTCATTGGAGGCAAGCCCTTGGTAGAGCACGGCTGAGGGCAGATAGGACCTAGAATTGTTTTGAGGAAGGAGTGCAAGATTGTTGCCACTAGAGGGCGTACCATGGACCACCTGTATCAGTGGTGTGGAGACTCAGCATCTCCTCACTCATTAGCACACACAAGAGATAAAGTGGAGCAGCAAACAAGAGTCATATCATTAAAACTTTAGTTAATGTGTTCATATATTTTCTTTCTGATATTTTTGCTTTAACTTTTTAATTTATAAAAAAATTTCATATATTTTGATTCTATTCTTTCCTCACCCCAAATCCTTCCAGATCTTCTCTACCTCTCTACTCTCCCAATTCATGTTCTTTCTCTTTCTTTAAAAATAAAAATAAAATAAATTTGAATTAAATTAAAAATAAAAGTCAAAACAAATCAATAAAATGCTAATACAACAAAAACTACAAAACTAAACAAAAAAGCACACACACACACACACACACACACACACACACACACGCATGCACACATGCACGCGCGCACATACTTTGGCTAAATACTGGGCATGAGGCATGCCCAAGAGTGTGGTTGATATTCCAGTGTCACTCCATTGGAAAAAATATTGTTTTTTCCTTTCCCAGCTAGTACTAATTATAGGAGCAAGAATTTTGTATTCATTTCCTCTTCGCCATACTGGGATTTTGTTTGTTCTGAGATTATGCTGCCACAGTCTTTGTGAATTCATTCGTGCATCAGTCCTGTAGTATTTGAAATGTGCTTTTCCTTGGAGCTATCCATTACTTCTGGCTCTATCAAATCTTTCCACCTCATCTTTCATATAGATATTTGAGTTTTGAAGGGAGGTGTTTGATGAAGGCATGTCATTTAGCTCTGTGCCCTCCAACATCTCTCTCTGCACATTGTGAGTCTCTGTGTTAATTATCCTTTAATACAAAAAAAAAAAGCTTCTATGGTAAGGGCTGAACAATGTATTTATCTATGGGTATGTGTCATTAATAGTCATTTTATTGCTAAGTTCACTTAGAAAAATGGTAGTAGGATTTCCCTTAGGGCACATGATCTATCCAGTCTTGGGTACTTTAGCAGTATCAGGTATTGGTTCCATCTCATGGGATGGACCTTAAATGCAAGTTTTAAAAAGTGATTGGTTATTCCCATAATGTCGGTGTCACTATTGCACCAGTATATTTCTCAGGCCAGTTGCTGTTACAGGTTGCAGGGTTTGTATCTGAGTGAGTTGATTCTGATCACAAACAGCATTTCAAAACTTTTCTGCTTCTTAATATTTTTATAATACGCAAATCAATACTTGACTGTCTTCTAAACTGCTCTTTCATTTTGTGGCTGTATACAAAGCAGCCCAAAAGGGTGTGTTCAGTGAGCATGTTCCCAGTGAAGATTAAGCAAGCCACATTCTACTTTTTGTTTCAGCTTTTATACACATACCATTTTGGGGGGTTTTTATGTTCCATGCTTTTGCTTTGGTTGACATTTTTAGTGGTCTTTGCTTTTATAATTGTCCGCAGAGCATATTGTGTAATTGCTTCCCAGTGTTTATAAGTTCAAGAAGACTGTGATGCACTCTGTGGAGCACATAGATGCTATTAATGGTTAGTTTCATGCTGTGGAGCACATAGATGCTCTTAACGGTTAGTTCCACACTGGCAAATAAATAATTAAATACAGTTTGTTAAAACACATTTTTTTCTTTTGGTGGAAGTGGGAATTGAAATTAGGGACTTGTGAATACTAAAAAAGGTGTTGTACCAATAAGTTATATGCCCAGCAGCAACACACACTTTTAAAAATGAGTACTGGGAACTACAAAGATGGTTCAGCAGGCAAAAGTGTTTGCTGCTCTGGCAGAGGACTGGAGTTGGATGTCCAGCATTCATGAAAGTGGGCTCACAACCATTTGTAACACCAACTCCAGAGGATCCACCATATCTTCTGACCTGCAAGTGCACCAGCACAGGCCTGCTGGTCTGTTGAAGACCAGCAGTTAGATTCCCCTAAAAAATCTAACCAGAAAAGTCTGTGTGCTAATTCTACACCCATGTGTCTTACAGAACATAACTAGTGCCAGTAACAAGAGACCTGGAAATAAATGTTAAAAACTAAGGAATGAGTGAAGGATGAGGAGCATTCCACAGATCTTGTAAACAGTCTATAGACTGGGAAGCCAGGAAAATACTCATCATTAAAGCCTTTATTTCAAGAAAGAAGGCACTGTCTGTCTCTGTTTTCAAACATTCTTAAGAGTTTGAAAAAAGTTCACTGTATTTGATGAAAAACACTTTTTTTTTTTTTACTTCAGTCAGAGCACAATTTCAGGAAATTATGGTGGAAACCTGATTATACTGAATTAAGTAGCTTTTAACTAAGAATATTTTGATTTGAAATTAATACAGGTTATCCTTTCCCAAAATTTGTATTAAAATTTTGTTGGTGGTATTACTTTTTAGGCAGAATGTTATGATGTTGTTTGGTTGTCCTTAAACTCAAAATTTTCCCATTTTAGCATGTGCCACCCAGAAAGATTAAACAATGTTGTTCATTGCCACTTCATATATGCAGAACATTTGGTATTTTTTCTTGATTGTTTTTCTAGAGATGAGCCCACTAAAGCTTGTTCTCTGTGGAGCTTTCCATTTTACTCCAATGATGACAGTATCATTTCCCTGCTCCTTAGGGAAAGAAAAAGCAATTGTTTTTAGTGCTTTTCTCAGTGGCTCTACCTTCTGTTTTTAAGTATTCAGTACTTATGCCAAAGTCTAGATTCTTTATCTTCACTAACTATAAAAGCTTTGGATAACACAACTATCCTTTTGTTTATAGAATGCTTCAGGGCTAGAGGGATGACTCTTCCAGAGGAGCTGGGCTTGATTTCCAGCATACACATGGTAGCTTCCACCAACTGTCTATAGTTCCAGGGGGTGCAGTGCCCCTGTGGGCACCAGGCCAGCAAATGGCTCACAGAAACACATGCAGGCCAAACAACCATGTATATAAAAGTTTTCAAAAATCAAATTGTAGTTGAAGATTCACATTGTGATAACAAGGTGGAAAATATGTAAATGAGTATGTACTTCATTAATATCTTTAAATTTGTAAAGACATTTTGGTGAACCTAGCATTTGTATGCTGCTGTTTTGTTTTGTTTTGTTTTGTTTTCTCTTACAAGTTTAGTTTGAAATAACAGATTAGAAAAAAGTGAAAAAAAAATACAGAAAAGTTTGTATACATGTCATTTGTGTTCTTCAAAAGTTAATGTTTTGTCACAGTTTCATTACTGTTGCCTTCCTTTAAATGGTACATTTAAAGTGTTTAAGTCCTTAGTATCTAAAATTGTCAGCATGCATTTCCAACAGTCTAATACAGTTGTCAAAGTCAGGATTTAATGTCAGCATAGTACCTTTGCCTGTTTACCCTGTAAACCACTGTTATCTGTCAGTGTGGCTGTAGCCACATGTGCTATTTAAGCTAATGAGAGAGAATGGAGACTCTGACCTTCACACATATTATCTATGCTTCAAGTATCCCATAGTCCAGTGATGCTTCTATTCTAGAGCACACTTACAGATTGCATCTGTCATCATAGGCTTGATCTAGACATTGAATCAGCACAGGCCCCCTTCAGAATCCTTCGTATCAAAAAGATCCATGACACGATCACATTACCTTTAGTTATGCTGCCTCTTGAGTATCCTTTAATTCATGTTTTCTCTCAGAATTAGGAAGCTTTTTAGTCCTTTGTTAGTTTTAGAGTCAAAGGCCAGTTATTTCACAAACTGCTCTTTATCTAGATAGAGTTTATCTTGGAATATTTCAGGATAACTTTAGTCTGCACAACCACTGCTGCCTCCTCTGTTGAGTATAACATGTAAAGGCCCATGAAATAATTTTCCCAATTACTCTTACTGTCAGGTTTCTCCAGAGTGAAGTTAGAGAAACAGTTTTCCTCCTTTAAGTATATGTGAACTGGACCTAGAGCCCCTACCCATAAGTAGCAGATGTGCAGGATTGTAAACATGTGGGTCCCCTAACAATGAGAGTAAGGGCTGTCTCTGACTCCCCGTCTCTTGCCACTGGATCCCTTCCCCCTAGCTGGACTGCCTTGTCAGGCCCCAGTGGGCCCCAGCACTTAGTCCAGCTGTGACTTGTGGGGCCTGAGTGGGTTGATACACCTTGGGGGGGCCTCCCTTATCTGAGAGAAAGGAGAGGGGGGATGGGGCAAGGGGGCTATGAAGGCAAGACTGGGAGAAGAGGAGGGAGGGGGCTGGGATCAGGCTGTAGAGAGATTAAATTAATAAATAAATGAAAAAAGTCAATATCTTTAGAGGAGCTGTATTCTTTAAACATATTGTCTCTGATACTCTCAATCCGTAAGGTTTAGTATCTGTTGATAATCTCATTTGAAGTAATTACATGGATTTGGGAAATAGCATTTTTCCTTTTTAGATTTTTAAAAATTAGTTTATATCATTGAGATTTCTTGGGAACAGCTTCCCTGTCATATAGAAAAGACACCATCTTGCTGCAGATGCCCTGCCTTGATGCTCCGGCTCTTACAGTCTTTCTGCCATCTCTTCTTTGATGTTCCCTGAGCTTAGATAAAGAGTTTGTATTGTAGATGTACCAACTGAGGTTGGGCGCCCCATGGTCAATTGTTCTCTGAATTTGACCCATTTCAGGCTTTTGTTCATTCATTAATTAATTTATATTGATTTTTTTTTACTTTATATCCTGATTGTAGCCCCCTCCCTCCCACTCTCTTCCCCCTTCCCCCATCCCCTTCTCCTAAGAAAAGGGAGCCCCCCTCCTCATAGCAACCCACCCTGGCACTTCGAGTCACATCAGGACTAAACTTGTCCTCTTCCACTGAGGCCAGACAAGGCAGCCCAGCTAGGAGAAAATGATTCAAATACAGGCAACAGAGTCCAGCACCATTGTAGTTTTAATTTTAATTTCTATTTAGAAAATAGAATCTTGATATGGACATAATAGTGTTAACTAATTTATACTACTATCTGCTATAGCAAGGGAAAAAAAATGTTCAGAGCCTTGCCATGAATCTGCCCGCTCTCATTTTGGTCAGAATTACTTAGTTGTTGTGCTTTTCTTGGTCCTCTTCAGTTTGGGGTAATTCTTCAGTTCTTGTGTTTATCTAATGACAAATGTGGACTTTCCCCCCCTCTCTACACCTAACATCTTATTGAAATCCTATTTCCTTCTCCTTTATTTACCCCCATTGGTAGAGATTCATGTAAATTCCATTACTATCATTTGTTGTTGTTGTTGTCATATTTTCCCAGATTTGACCAAAAAGAACGTACTGGTTTTGTGGTTTATAGCCTGACTGAACTTGTTGCCTGATACAGAAGGAGCAGTTTTGCTTTGCATTTGATATATAATTTAAAGCTGCTTGTAGTAGGAATATGTTCAATCCTCTAATCCCAGCACATGGGAGGTAGAGGCAAGAGGATTAGGAGTTCAAAATATTCCTCAGCTACATAGAGAGTTCAAGGCAAATCTTTGCTACATGAGACTCTGGTTTAAATGGAAAGTTTCTGAATCATTCTTTGTCATTCCTTATAGGCCATTATTTAAAATATTCAAATAATTATTTGTAATTCAAAAAAGCAAAAAAAAATCATTTGCCATGTGGTTGGATATCTCCAGATTATCATATATCTCATGCCAATCACTTAGAATAAGGTCTCTTCTTAAATAGTGGGGATCGATACCTTATGAGCATATACAGGGGGAGGAAATCCCCCTCAGGAACAGTCATAGGGGAGGGGAATAAGGGGGAAATGGGTGGGAGGGAAGAATAGGAGGATACAAGGGATAGGATAACTATTGAGATGTAACAAGAATAAATTTTTAAAAAACTCCAGGGCTTTGTGCATACCAGGTAAACTCTCTACCACTGAGCTGTCCCCAACTCTCAAGATTCTTTCATTATCTTCACTTTGTTACCGTTTGTCATGGATGAAATTCACTGTTTCTTCACTTTTCATTTTTGAAAATGAAATGCAGACTGTGTGCCATGTGCCTGTCATTCCATGTGGCATGCGCACAGCTCAGTAGACATTTGTTGAATGAATGAATAAGGACCAAGGGAGAGTTCATGTTTCTATTTTATTTCCAAATCGTGTTAGCATATTATTTGCTTAGTCACTTTCACATGTGGGTTCTGTTTACTTTTGACAGTAATGTCTGAAATGTCTGAATATTTATAGTTATCCAAACATTTGCAAGTTGCCTTCTGTGGAAAAAAATGGATGGATTGAAAACTTCAAAGTGAAGAGGGAATCTCATGTACAAAAATCAAGTTGGATTCTTCTTTGAGCCTTGATTATAAAATATGTGATGTCATGTGTACACTGTGAACCTTTTCACAGTGCAGATGGGAGAATACCCAGCAGTTTAAAACATACTTAGTGATGAGCCCTCATTTTTTTCAGTTCCTAAGGAGCCATGGAGCTACTTGGATAAATGCTTTTTCCTATCCCTGGAAGTTGCTAATTTTCTTGAGGCTGATT
Organism: Acomys percivali; assembly: GCA_907169655.1. Lineage (NCBI taxonomy): Eukaryota > Metazoa > Chordata > Mammalia > Rodentia > Muridae > Acomys > Acomys percivali. The sequence continues at coordinate 3,336,141 of CAJRSG010002426.1, read as the reverse complement.
CCTCTGTTATTATTTTTCTTCTTCTTTTTAAATCTACTCAACACTTAAAATGATTTCCCTTTTCTAGGAAGGTAGACAGCTTCTACTCAGCTAAACATTGTATACCGTAGGATGCTCACTGACTTCTCAGAAAGCTGAGATCATGAATTAGAAATGACTCCAAGAAGATTACTCATCTAAACATTTGTCACACGCTTATCAAGTGTAGTTAATATAGTTTCTCTAAAATCTCTAAATTCTTGGAGATCCACTCTGTATATCCTGGTAGGAGATGTTTTATAATCTACTAGAAAAAGTAGTTGAAATTTCAAACATTCAGAGAATGTTGAGTCAGTTACTTAATGACAAAGTTATACAGAGTAAGAAAGATGTGCATAGAAATAGAACCAGGAAGGATCTATATAAATAGCAGTGTAAGGAAGAGAGAATTCCTTTTTAGCTGTAACATCACATTTTTTGCATGTTGCACACATTGTTTAGCCATTTCTAAACACATTTCCATTTACGTCATTTGTAAAAACTTCCTAGGCTCACATTCTGGAGAACTGACAGAGCTGTAACGAACAGATGTAGATTCCATGATTGTAATTGGCTTTTACTCTGATTTTCTGGCTCATGCATCATTAATAATTGTGGGGTGTTTTTTTGCGCATTTGCCTTATATTCTGAAAAACTCTCTTCCTGAGTAGAACAGTGTTGACTGACTTGTAGGAACCCATGGCATCATGCTGTGTAGGTTTACCAACACGTTTATTCAGAAGTGTCTTTTTAATATTTTCACTGATTTTAAACATTTCAAATTTTTTTAGCTTTTAGCTTTTTAATTTTTCCTGTGTATTTCCAGAGTACATTGATTTTAAATAGTTCTTTCTTGTTTTATTGTTCCTATCACTAATAATTTCCTGATTTAAAGTATGTCTTATAATATATAATGTCACAATTTATGTCTTTCTTAAAAGGGAATAATAAATCTTAGTGGGGCCTCAAACTCTAACAAAATATATGTTTTTACATTACTTGTTTTAGTCTGGTAAGTTTTCTAGGCAGACACTCCACCACTGAACTATGCCTTGAGCCTAACTGGTTAGATTTTCTAACAAAATCATTCAAATAACTATCACATTCTAAAGTAGGGAAAATGTAGGTGAGTCTCTATGGATTTCAAAGGGCCAGATACTTCAACACCATGCATATTGCTTGTACATTTTCAGCTGGCATGAAATAAACCTAAGAAAATTCTAATTGGTGAACAACTCCAATGATAATAGTTGTAATTATTCCTTAATTTTTATGTGAGTGGAAAATACAATACTTACTAATAAAGGAATAGTTCCTAATTTTTTTGAATTGGATCTTTTCAATCAAGTACTGAAATACAGAGCAAGTATGTGTGTTTGGATATATATCCAACTAAATGGAGACAAACTTAAATAAATTCCACTGTAATCAGGGACAAGGCAGGGATGTCCACTCTCTCCATATCTCTTCATTATACTACTTGAAATTCTACCTAGAGCAATAAGAACTAAAGGAGATCGAGAAGATACAAACCAAAAAGGAAGAAATCAAAGTATCACTATTCACCAATGATATGATCATATAATAAAGTGACCTCAATAATTCTACCAAGGAACTCCTACAGCTAATAAACACCTTCAATAAGGTGTCTGGATACAAAAATCAACTCAAAAATGTCAGTAGCCCTCCTAGATACAAAAGACAAACAAGGTGAAAAAGAATTAGGGAAACAACAATAGCCATAAAAAATGTATCTTGGTTTAACTCTAATAAAGCAAGTGAAAGACTTGTATGAGATAAAAACTTCAAATCTCTGAAGAAACAAATTGAATAAGCTATTAGAAGATGGAAAGATCAGTTAGATTAACATGATAAAAATGGCCATCTTACTAAAAGCAACCTGTAGATTCATTGAAATTCTCATCAAAATGCCAGCACAATTATTTTCAGATCTTGAAAGAAAAGTCTCAACTTTATATAGAAAAACAAAAATCCCAGAACAGCTAAAATACCTGTACAATAAAGATCTTGCAGAGGAATCTCCATCCCTGATCTCAAACTGTACTATAGAGCAATAGTAATGAAAATAAAACTGCTTGGTACTGGCATAGAAAGAGACAAGTGGATCACTGGAATTGAATCAAAGACCCAGAAGTTAACCCACACACCTATGGCACTTGATCTTTGACAAAGAAGCCAAAACCATACAATGGAAAAAAAGATAGCATCTTCAACAAATGGTGCTGGTCTAACTACTGGTCTACATGTAGAAAAATGCAAATAGATCCCTAATTATTACCCTGAACAAAACAGAAGTTCTGGTAGATTAAAGACTTCAATATAAAACCAGATACACTCAATCTGTTAGAAGAAAACATGAGTCAGAGTTAGTCCGGGCTCTCCACCTAACTGTGCAGAGTGTTCTGTCCATTGACTAGATCAGAGTAGAGGCTTTATGTTTACTACTTGTATTGTCCTTGGTTAATGCAATAGTTTGAGCAGACACTCCTGGGCCCTGATTCCCCTGTTAGGATGTTCTTCTTGTAGGTTTCTAAGATCTTCTTGATCCTTCTAACTCTGACATGAACTCTGGTGTCCATATTTGATGACCTCCCCTTGGTGGGGAGCCCTGGTGGCACTCAAAGAAAGAATAGGCAGGCTACCAAGATGAGACTTTATAGCCTGTGACCATGTAGTGGGGGAGGAGATCCCCCTCGGTCATGGACCTAGGGGAGGGGAAAAGGGTGGAAATGGGAGGGAGGGAGGAACGGGAGGATACAAGTGATGGAATAACAGTTGAGTTGTAATCTGAATAAATTAATTATATAAAAAAAGAAGAAGAAAGCATGGGGAAAAGCCTGGAATTCATGGGCATAGGAGATAACTTCCTGACCAGAATACCAACAGCTGAAGCTCTAAGATCAACAATTAATCAATGGGACCTCATGAAACTGAAAAGCTTCTGTAAGCCAAAGGACACTGTCAAACAGAACAAAATGACAGCTTAAAGACTAGGAAAGGATCTTCCCCAACCTTACATCTTACAGGGGGCTAATATCCAAAATTTATAAAGAAGTCAAGAAATTAAACACCACCGAATCAAATAATCCAATTAAGAAATGGGGTACAGAGCTAAACAGAGAATTCTCCACAGAGGAATATTGAATGGCTGAGAAACACTGAAAAAAAATGTTCAACATCCTTAGTCATCAGAGAAATATGCAAATCAAAACAACTCTGAGATTCCATCTTACACTTTGAATGTCTAAGATCAAAAATTCAAGTGACAGCACATGCTGTCAAGGATGTGGAGAAAGGGGAACACTCCTCCATTGCTGGTGAGAGTGCAAAATTGAACAGCCACTATGGAAATCAGTCTGGCACTTTCTCAGGAAATTAGGACTAGCTCTACCTCAAGGCCCAGCTATACCACTCCTGGGCATACACCTGAAAGATGCCTCACCATAAAACAAGGACATTGGCTCAATTATATTCATAGTAGCTTTATTCTTAATAGTCAGAATCTATAAACAACCTAGATGTCCCTTAACTGAAGAATGGAATAAGAAACTGTGGTACATTTACACAATGGAACAACACTCAGCTATTAAAAATAAGGAAATGTTGAAATGTGCAGGCAAATGGATGGAACTAGAAATGATCATCCTGAGTGAGGTAACCCAGATCCATAAAGACACACATGGTATATTCTCACTAATAAGTGGATGTTAGTCACATAATTCAGGATACGCACACTACAATACAGATCTAAAGAAGCTAAATAATAAGGAGAACCCTAAGGAGGATGCTTAATTTTCATTCAGAAGGGCAAATAGAATAGACAGCAAAAGTGCTTGAAGAGGGAATGGACAGTATCCTACCATAGAGGTCCTCTGAAAGACTCCACCCAGCAGGGGCTCAAAGCATATGCTGAGACTCACAGCCAATCTTTGGAGTAGAGAGCAGGGTGACTTAGAAAAGAGTTGAGGGATAGAAAGACCTGAAAGGGACAGGAGCTCCACAAGGAGACTAATGGAGCCAACGAATGTATGCTTATAGGCATCTATTTCTTGAAATTGGGAAAATTTTCTTCTATGATTTTGTTGAAAATATTTTCTGGGCCTTGGAGCTAGGAATCTTCTCCTTTTTTAGCGTTAATATTGTCTTTGACAGATGCATCAATTTCTTCCATTGTGTCTTCTATACCTGACATTCTTTCCTTCATTGCTTGTATTCTGTTGGTGATGCTTACCTCTGTATTTTCTGTTTTTTTCCCTAATTTCTCCCTCTCCAGGACTTTCTTACTGTGTGCTTTCTTTATTGTCTTCATTTCTATCTAGATCTTGAACTGTTTTATTGATTTCCTTCAGTGTTTGTTTGTATTTTCCTCTCTTTCTTTATATGATTTGTTCAATTCCTTCACCTGTTTGTATTTTCCTAAAATTTTAACAGTGATTTCTGCATTTCCTCTCTAAAGGCGTCAAACAGGTTGATTGTGCCTTCTTGTGTTTCTTTAAGGATTTCCTTTGTTTTGGTATCATTTTCATAAATATAAATATAGTGTCATTTTCTTGTGTTTCAGTTGTGTTAGGCAATCCAGGGCTGCTTGCCATAGAATAACTGTGTTCTAAAGATGCCACATTGCTCTGGTTTTCGTTGATTATGTTTTTGCACTGGCCTTTAGCCATCTGGTTTTCTATGGTGTTGGTTGGTAGATCCTGTTGCCCAGTGGAGTTCTAGGGGTGGAGATGTGCAAGAAGAGCCCTGATCTGGAAGCTGGATGTTCTTGAAGGTCCCTTCCTCAGATTGTTGGGAATGGTCTCAGATTGGAGGGTGATTCTCAGGGACTTGCCCAGGCTCTCCTCACTTGTATGATTCTGGGGACCAAGTGGGCTCCTTAGGAGTCTGGGGACCCTCCTCTGGGGAAGGGGAATCCTGGAATTGGCTGCCTTGATATTGGCTTTCTTGCTCCAAGGGTAGTGAGTTCCCACTGCCCACCCACTGTGTTCAGTCAATGCTCTCTGACACTGTGCTCACTGAGTGGGAGAGCCCACAGTTGGATCTGCTTTCTCAGGTATCAGAAGGTATCTATTCTTCTATAGAAAGGACTGAGGCTGTGGTACCCTGAAATTTTCCACTGCCTGGTGGTGATAGTGGGCACCTGAGGTAGTAGCTGGGTGTCTGTGTCCCGAAAGGTAACCAATTCACAAGAGGGTCTGAGGTTGGGGGCCCACAAGCTGTGGTATATGGAAAGTCTCCATTCAGTGACAGTGGGTACCCATGATTGGAGCTGAACTGCCCACCCAGGTACCAGATGGCCTGAAGCTGAGGCCCTACTGGTAGAAGCCCAGGAGTTTTTCTGGGGTTTAGCTGGGTGGCCTGGAGTTGGACCCATGAATTTCCCACACTGTGGGCTCTTCTCTCACCTGGGAAAGTTAGACGTTTGTTGGTTTGGGGGTATACCACAGGCCTTTCAGTTTCCATGCTCTCACTGCTGTCCTGCTATTCAGTTATGGTGTGTACTTGCTATCACAATCTTGGATCATCTCCAAGTATGTACTTTTTAATAACAGAGATTAATGTAGTTTTTTTCAACAAATTTCTAAATTCTGGTTGAAATTTTATTGTTTTAATTACCAAATGTTAGCCTACTTCCCCTGGGTAGGATTCAAGCCATAATGGTCATTTCATGGTGATGTGGTGACTGACAATGTCCTTCAGTGCTTATTATGTGCCAGCTATCATGCTAAGTGCCGGGGTTTACCTCCAGCTATCATGCTATGCAGTAGATATTTCCCTCCAGCTGTAAGCACCAGGTGTTACCTCCAGCTACCGTGCTAAGTATTAGGCTCTTACCCTTCTAAGCTGCAGAGGAGATTTAGATGATGAGAATCTGCAGCTAGCCCAGGGTCCTAGCCTAGTGGTGCATTCAGACCTGTGCTTGGCTGCAGGCAGAACACTGTGCTTCCTAAACATTAAATACTTTTGTCACGTTTAGCCACAAGCAATGCTACATTAAATAGAAATAATTTAAGAACTAACTAAAATGACTCAAGGTTGTATACTTATGAAGACTTGTATTATGTAATAAACCACATTTAACAATTAAGCACACGCAAAACATTCAGAAACTAGGAACGTATCAAGCCAAATAGACTGCCTCCATTCTATCAGATACAGATGGGGCAATGCTCCCACAAACTTCCCCAGAGCCCAGATTGCTAAAACAAAGCCATCTTTAAAAAATACTGATGCTTCAAGGTATAATAACATATGCTTACTAGTTTCAGTTGCTCAAGAGGGTGAGAGTGGAGCGGTTACTTGAGCCTCAGAGTTGGTGATCAGCCTGAAGAGTATTGAGAATCTGTGTGAAATAGCATAGCACAGCAAGGTGACAAACATATCACAAAATAAAGATGCCGGTTAAATTATGGAAGGGTTATGTCCTGATAAACCTGCTGTAAGTTGAAAATATTAAGTCAAAGTACGCTTCCTGTACCTAATCTACTGAACATCCTCGCTTACAAGCACTGTGCTGTGAACTGTGGGTTGCTACTGGGAGCTGCATCACAGGGCTGCTGTTCTGAATGTTCCTAGACCAGAAAACACCAAAATTTACATACAGTTTCTGCTGGTAGTGCATTGCTCTCATGCCTTAGTAAAAGCTAAAGAGTGCAGGTCATCATGAGTAAAGAACTTTGTGTCCCTCTCTTCATAACTATGCAAATACAGGGTTTCTGCTTTTAATCCTGGCAGTTGAAAGGCTGAGGCAGAGAGACTACAAAGCCATTCAGGGATACAAAGAATGTGCTGTATTAAACAAACAAAAACAAACTAGGTATTTATTAATGCATTTTTAACAAACTACTTTTGGAGAGCTCATGGCACCTACAAGAAATAAATGCATCTAAAATCAGAAAGCTTTGATGCTTTCTTTATGCTGCTTCACAATATCATTGTATCTTTTTAATATATTGAGCTTCCTGGTTTATAATATCATAAAACTTAAAGCTAAGAAGACTATGGCAGTTTGAATAAGAATGGTCCCCATAGGCTCATATATATATATATATATATATGCTTAGTCATCAGGAAATGGCACTACTTGAGTAGGATGAGGTGTTACTTTGCTAGAGTGGGTGTGGCCTTATTGGAGAATGTGTGTCACAGGGCTGGGCTATGAGGTTTTCAAAAGCTCAAGCCAGGACCAATGTTGCTCTTTTCTTCTTGTTGGCGGATCCATATGTAGGACTTCCAGCTCCTTCTCCAGCACCATGTCTGCCTGAGTGCCGCCATGCTCCCCACCATGATGATAACAGACTAAACCTGTGAACTGTAAGCCAGCCCCATAAGAATTGCCATGATCATGATGTCCCTTTCCAGCAATAGAACATCGACTAAGACAACCTGAAGAGGAAGTTTCCAGTTTCTTTGAAGATTCAGTTGTATCACATGATGTTTTTGTAGAAGAGATCTTGTGAGAAGGCATGTGATATTTTCTTCTGGGAGCAGACCTGAGAGGGTGCATGATGTTTGGGAGGTATAAATAAAACCGCACAAACAGCGGGAGAAGGCTTTTTGCATCACTACCTTGCCATGCAACTGGTCTTTGCTGGTCTTCGCTTTGCATATAGAAGTGTGCCAGAGAACTTCTCGTGGTGTTCTGTTTAATTCTGGTTGCTTCTGCTGAATCATGCTGATTGGAAGAACCTTGCAGTTTCTGCTATATTGTACCACAGCTACAGATTCATGTTATTGTTTGGTGTTTGCTATTAGACTGGACTGCTGGTGTCTTAACAATGCAAAGTGGTATTGGTCCAAGGAGCTATGTCTAAACAGGTCCAAAACCCCTTTTTCCTATTAACATTCTTTCTCCCCTTCCTCCGGTGGATTAGAAGTGAGGTCGAAGTGTTCAAGAACCCTAAATAAAGTAGGTGTACAAAGTCTAAGCCTATAACAACCCCCTAGTCCAAAAACTTCATTTTTGTAAAGAAGAAATGGGAAAAGCTCCAGGAAATGTATAAAAATTAGAGGAATTTCCTCAAGACTGTTCTGTGAACTAGTGCTACAGGAGAAGCTCACCCTTAGCCTTCCTGGAGCAAGTCTCTAACTTACTATTCTGCCTTGCCTGCATTCTATGCATCTCTGAAAGTGTCTAATGGTAACTATAGTATATAAATATTGCTACCCCAAGCAAAGAGCTCAGACCTGACCACTTATACCTGTTGTTAAATACAAGTAAATATATCCATTTCCCCCATACTGTGTATGTGAGTGTGTGCTGAATGTGGAGTCATATGGCAACCTCTGGTGTCATTCCTCTGGTTTTGTGTACTTTTTCTTTGAGACAAGGATTCTCAATCGTATGACCTGGAGTGGTTAAAGTGAGCCCAGCTCCCTCATGCTGGCACTATGAACATGCATTACACATTCAGATTGTTTTCATGTGGATTTTTAACTTGGCTCTTCTTGCTTTCACAGAAAGCTCTTTCTCCTTCATAAAGAGCTAAATGAGCAATCTCACTAGCCCCCATGCCCAGGTACAGTCATGAATGGATGGCAACTGAATATTACCCTGACTGTCTACCGGTCAAGTATAACTTCAGCAAAAGTCACCTAATGCACAAAGTACAGATGATTAGCTGCCCTCTGTACAGTGTAAGGACTCTTGGGAAGATCTTAATGATGTATTTGGTTTCCGACTTGTAATTTATACTACATTTTACATGTTATCCTCGATGATGGTTTTCAACAATTTTTAAAAAAATATATCTTGTTATAATACAAGTTTTAAGCAATAAACTAAAGGACACTCATTTTAAGTGAATGGTTTGTGAAGTTTTTGGTTTCTGGCTTAAAATGTCATGCAGTAGTGGAAACCAATCTCAAAAACAGCTTGTGCTGTCAAACTGACTTCTAAACATTTATGTTTATAATTGTAAATCTGTGTTGCACTCAACTTTGGTCAGAGGAACCGTTTTTTGGCAGCCTGTAGGGGCAGATGAAGAGACACATAACTGATCATGTGCTAAGTGTAAATAATTGCAAGTGCTCTGCCATGAAGGACTTATCTCTATCCATTTCCCCCATGAAAGGCTCAGGAAACACAGTGCCAGAGGACTGAGAATGAGAGCTCTGAACAGATAACTTCTTGGCAACACATGGCTGGTGTGCATGTCAACTCACAGTAGTGAGGTTATCTATACAAGACCTGCACAAGATCGAGCCAGTCTAAATTCCAGGAGACTGGTGGAGGGGACATACTCTTAGCTAAGCAAACCTTGGCTTTAATAACTGATGCTGAGGTAGAGAAAATTACTTTTCTGTGGGAAGTAGCTGTTGGTAGGCTGTCCATGCTCCAGTGGATGGACCCACACCTGTGGCAGTGCAATATTCTGAAAATGACTCTTACATTCTAAGAGACTAGGAGTTTTGCTGAATGTCACAGCTAAAGTACTTAATAGTTAACCTTGCAGTCACTTAAGATCTAAAACTGTTGGCCTCCTCCTTTGTACAACTATTCAACCTGCCTTTAAGAGAACAGTGTAGCAACCAGCCTTACTTGCTTTGGCTTTCCCATGTAATCAAGTCTTACAACCTTAACTAATACATAGCTTCAATTTGAAGGAATATCCTCTTCTATGCCCCTGACCCAGGATAATGCAAATACAGAAGTTGGACATTAACTTCCTAAAATATACCATAAAGGTTAAAAATGATCATTTATAGTTATTGGGTGATAAACAATATTTGTTATCTGGATCAGTTGGAGCCAGTTACTTAATCCCTTGTAAAAAGTCAGTTAAAGACTTTGTAAAGCATCTCTTTCACTTCCCATGTGATGCTATTTATTCTGGACAATAAATGGGAAAGACTCATATGCACAGCACATATAATGTATACACCTACATATAGGGAGGGATAGACACACACAGACACAGGGACCAACAGATTCACAAGACAGCCTTCAGGTAGGCATAGATTCAGACTCAGACAACAGAGAACAGAAGACCCTGGGAGCACAAAAAAACAGGAAAGAAATCCATAAACATTTGTATAAACATTATTTCCAACACCTGGAGTGGACAGGAGCTCCACAAGGAGTCCAATGGATCCAACTAATCTGAGATGTGGGGGTGGGATGGCAAAGAGACTAATACACCAACCAAGCACCATAAATGGAGAGAACCTAGATCCCCTGCTCAGATGTGGTCAGTAGGTCGATAGGCCTAAAATATGGGCCTCTGACATAGACCCTGTTGCCCCTCGCTGATCACTTCCCCCTGGCGGAGTGCCAATCTAGCCCACAGAGGAAGAGGATACAGGCAGTCCAGTTTAGAATTAATAAACTAGGGTCAGATGTTAGGGGAGGAGGGCTTACCCTTTCTGAAGACTAGGTGAAGGGAGAGAGGGGAGAGCAGGGAAGGAAGGTGGGAGGAGTGGAAAGAAAGAGTGGAGAGGAGGAATGGAGCTACAATTGAGATGTGAACTGAATAAATTGGTTTTTTATTTTGTTTTTACATGTACATTTATATTATAACACATACATACAATAGACTACTTAAAGCAACAAGAACCATGACACAATCAGGAATTATATAAATGTTACATTCTTAGTGCTTTGGCTATTTGTATTTGACAGCCTTGAAGAAAATATCTTTCCTATCTTGGAGCATCTAAAATTCGGAGTGTAAATCAGTCTCCATTAGGTCTTGTCATTATCAACTTAAAACATCTATCTATACCTAAAAACATCTTAACCCATAAACAACCCATAAGCTTCATTGTAAAACTAAGCTACCTGGTCTTCAACCCCATCAGAGACTTGAGAAGGAATAAACTTGATTACCTGAGTATGCCGGGAGTGCAGCTTAGTAGCTTTCCAAATGAGAAGATGACAGAGACAGTTTTCTACCTGAATAGTCACCCAAAACTATTATGTTGGAGCATCTTCCTCAGCCTTCTGGCCCAATATATCTGACAGACATATGTGTGAGGCAGGAACTATTGAGGACTTGCTTATCCTGTCTTGGAAGAGTTTGGCCCTCTACTCTGCCTGCATGCAAGCTTGCTCTTCTTTGGGCAGAATTCTGTCTGTGGTAGAAAAGAGGACATTTTGCCCAGTGGCTTGTTTGCCACATTTGAAGCCATCTCCATAAGAAGGGTCTTTGATGCTCATCAACCTCTTTAAGGTAGGCTGGGTGTTGCCAGGAGTTAACCTGCCTCATTGTCAGTGAATCTTCAAAATAATAAAACAAAAATTTTAATGCCATATTCTGCATGTCACTGAGGTTTTTTGAAGATCTTATCTAACTATCCTACCTTATCTTTATATAGAATCATATCTATCTGCCTTACCTAAAATATATATTCTTGTGATAAAAGGAGACTAGTGATTGACACGGCCATGATTTGATCAGCCAGCAATTAACTTGTATAACTTATTTATCCTAAACCTCTTGCACTAGCACTTTCAAAGTATTGGAAGTAAACCTTGTATTGTAATTGAGTTATAAGGGTACAATACTTCATATTAGAGTAGAAATATTTTTATAAAATGTATGTGAAGAATAAACTTACATTTGAATTCTATACCACTGTATCTAGAATTAAACTTATTTTGCATCTATATACAAAATTCTATACCAGTGAATTAAAAATAACCTTGTGAGTAACAATTGAGGCATTAAGTTGAGGAGTAGATTCACTAATCTACTTTTTGTTCTAGCTTCCCTATATATTTCCATATTCCCCCTTCTTTCTTTACAACCCCACCTCCAAACCTAAGGATGTAAGATAAGGGAAAAGAGAGACATCACTGAGTCTAACCTTGTTTTCTTTCTAAATAAGACCAATAATAACTTGTAACCAACTCCCATTGATAATAACCCTCTATAGCCCAAGAAAGCAACCAAAAACCTACCTGACCCCCTAAAAGGAAATGGGGAGTCATTCTTTTGAGATTTCTCCTGGCTGATTTGGGATGAATAATACCTAGTAGGTGCCCAAATAAAATTGGGGAAATGGTTAAACAAGCTAGGAATTGCATTTGTGATGTGAATAAAAATTTTTAAAAGTACATATTTCATAGATGGCAGGCCAAGGATGTCACTTTTGTTAAAACCTATAGGCATTTGAAGCAATAAGTTTAAATGTTGAAGGTCCTGAGGCGTTCTGGATAGAAGTCACTTTGTTGAGTTATTATGTCAGCTTGGATTATGGAATATATATTGTAAAATAATTATTTTTGTTTATTATATTTTGTTATTTGTATGAAATTATGTTTATATTATGTTTTTACTTTATTATTTATTTTTTATTTTTAATTGTTTTATCATTTTATTTTTCACATTATCACAGTAAAAAATAGATGTTGTTATTCAGAATAGTCAAGAGATAGAAACTGAATGTCTATCAGTGGAAGAATGGATAGAGAAACGTGATATGTAGAAACAAAGGTTAGTACTCAGTCTTAAAGAGGAAGCCCCATAATATATGCTCACTTAGTTTTATGTCCTTGCACAGCACAAATTGTTTCACTGATATTTTTGCTTATTCACTCCCAGGTGCTGAAACCTTTGTGCAATGACTGGGATGCACAGGTGCTTTGAAAATATTGTAAAATAAAGTAGCCATTTAACGAGGAAAAAAAAATAGATGTTGTGCAATAGGTAAAAGTTACTTTATTAAAAAAGTGACTTAATTGATAGAATTAGAAAGTAATAACATTATTAACTCACTGTACTGTCAAATGGTATATTGAAAATTAATGAAAGAATAATTTAGTCTGCAGTTCTTGTCAGCTTTTGATAAATCTTGTTACAGAGCCTGAAAATGACATGCTTTGATTTTTATCATAGGTTAGGGAACATGAGTCTCTATATTAAAAAAAAATCTCTAATTTCTTTTGCATGAAATGTTTTAGGCTGGAGGTTTGAGACAGGTTGTCACTATGTACCCCTAGCTGTCCTGCAACTGGCTTTACAGAGATTTGCCTCCCTCTGCCTCCCAAGTGTTGGAATGAAAGATGTGCACTCCTTTGTAGATCTGTGTTCACATTTGATGATGTCATCCATGCATGTGCCGCCTAAACAGCACTAGAACATACAAACATTTTGTTCTGAGTACCATAATTATAGAGGGCATCTTTGTATAAAGAGCAATTGTTGAAGATCTCAGATGTCTCCTCCTCACAGTGAAGCCCCTGCCAATTGGCTGGCTGTCCTTGCACCATAGTAAGCCTCTCACAGCCATGCTGACTGAATTCCACTGCCATTCCTCCCCTCCGGGTGAGAGTGTGGGGCGACTGAAGGCTTTCCCGGGTCTTCCTGCAGCTTCTTGTTTGCTAGAGAAGCTCAAGGGCAGTGTGCTCTCTTCCGCCTCTTCTGCCATCTTTTACATGGTCAGTCTTAGGCTGTTCCCTTGGCTTCATTAGATGCCACATGAGTTTAATTTTCTACATTTTCAGTTTTGAGTATTTCCATAGCACCATATTCCCATCCTCATTCCTTTTGTAAATAAATTCGTTAAATACTTTGAAAGCAAATTTAAGGAAAAGTGGATATATGGTCAACCAAATAGATGTAACCAATAAGCTATATTTCACTCTTCTGGAAGTAGTCCCCAAATACACCTACAATGAAAAAAATCTAAAGACCTTCATTCTTTTTATTTGAGTCTTGGATCTATACAAACAAACATACTAAACTGAACTTTAGCTTTTATTATATTTTCCCTTATATTTCCTAGCATTATTTTATAATTCACTGTGCCTAGCCTAACTCTTTTCTCTTATCATATTTTCACAATATATCATTGTTTTAAATACTAACCATTTACAGGGAGGCAAAGACACATAAGTGTTTTGAAATGTAATTGTTGTACACGTAGGGGATATTGTTACTCTTAGAGTAAAATAAGTGAAAAACCCACCAAGCCAACCCCCCAAAAGAAACAAAATAACCCTCAAAACAAAAAACAAAAAACAAAAAACCAATAAATGTGTTTTTTACTGTGTTGAAGTGAGGCTGCAGGTGTCCTTTACCCTCAGTCTGTGATAGGTAGATAGATCAACCACCTTCTGTTCATCAAATTTCTCATCTGAAAATGAGTGTGCCAATGAATTAATCAATAAATAAATCAATTTGCAAGTCCATATAAAGTCTTGTAACAGTGCTTGGTATGCTGCAGTAATCATGTAAATATCAACTGCCTTTAACACAGTCATTTTATTACCATACTAGTCATTTTAATATACATTTGGATTATATTAGTGAACTACACAACAGGCTTTTGAAAAAGCCTTTATTGATGTAACCTGTCCACAATTCCCCAATTCAATTATCTAAAAATGTCCCTGGACAAAATATTGTTTTCTATAAAACACTGTTACACGTAACAATAGAAACAAAAAATATGTTAAAGTTTAACTGCTGCGAAGCATCCACCTCTCTGAGTCTGCTCCAGACAGAAAAAGCCATCCAGCTGCTGACACCAACATCCTGCTGAGTGCATCATAGCCTTATTCTTTATCTCAACATTAACTTTACCTGGCACCTGCCTCTTTTCTGTCACTATAGTTTACTGTTTTCAAGTCCTTAACTGACAGAGCAGGAAGAAAAGTATTACAGTGAAGGCTGTTGATGATTTTAGTTATGTGAGAATCAATTAAATAGTCAATAAAAAAAGAGGTAACTCAGACTTCACATGCAAATTATAAAGATCATGAGAAAAAAAGAGTAAAATCTCTTTTAAAAAACCTAGGTGTGTCCCAAATTTTGTGGACAAATGGATTGAGCTAGAGATGATCATAATGAGTGAGTTAACCCAGAAGCAGAAAGACTCAAATGGTATATACTCACTTATATCTGCATACTAGCCCAATGGGCATGTCCCACAAAAGCCTTCCCTTACCAGGAAACTGGGACCGAGGGGAGGACATCCTATTGGGACTCTAGATGAGAGAACCATGGGAGAATAGCAATGTAGAAGGATCCAGTGGGTCCTAGAAACCTACAAGTAGAACATTATGATAGGCAGATTTGGGTCAAGGGGACCCGCTCAAACTAAGGCACTAGCCAAGGACAATACAGGCGGTAAAATTTAAACCCCTACCCAGATCTAGCCCATGGACAGGACAGTCTCCACACTTGAGTGGAGAGTGGGATATGACTTTCTCAAGTACTCTGGTGCCTCACATTTGACTATGTCCCCTGGAGGGGGAGACCTAGTGGCACTCAGAGGAAGGACAGCAGGTCACCGAGAAGAGACTTGATACCCTATGAGCATAAACAGGGGGAGGTAATCCCTCTGAGGAACAGTCATAGGGGAGGGGAATAAGGGGAAAATGGGAGGGAGGGGAGAATGGGAGGGTACAAGGGATGGGATAACCATAGAGATGTAACAAGAATAAATTAATAAAATAATAAAAATTTTTTAAAAATTAAAAAAAAACCTAGGTGTGATTGCTTCAATCAATGGAGTACCCTTTCCAAATGACACCAACACACACACACACACACACACACACACACATGAACAAGCCTGTTGTGTAGTTCACTAATATAATCCAAATGTATATTAAAATGACTAGTATGGTAATAAAATGACTGTGCTAAAGGCAGTTGATATTTACATGATTACTGCAGCATACCAAGCACTGTTACAAGACTTTATATGGACTTGCAAATTGATTTATTTATTGATTAATTCATTGGCACACTCATTTTCAGATGAGAAATTTGATGAACAGAAGGTGGTTGATTTTCCTAAGGTCTCAAAACTGTGAAACCAATATATAAACTGAAGTCAGCTAGCCTCAGTCTAGCTCTTAACTATTAGGTATTTGTTTACATACTGATGAAAGAATGAACAGATCTACAAATTGTCAAGAGTAAAGAATTGCCAGCAGGTAGAAAAGAATTCATGGTAATAGTTGAGCAACTATCTGAATAAGAGTACCAAGGTTGGAGCTCAAGATTAGGGGGTACAAAAAATAATGTCATGAGATCAGGGGTTTTTTAAACAATGGACTTTCCTTGTAAATCTTTTTTCTTCTCTCCTTGGAAACAAGTTACAAGTTACAAGAGGCACACCTAATTTGTCAAAGTGTATTTTCTCATAAGAAAATCATTTCACCCACACCCATACATATATACATATATATTTATATGTCATCATATGCATACACACCAATGATGTGATTTTTAGCAGCTGTTTTAAAATTAAGAGATCAGAAACATGTTGTAACCACGTTTGTTTTATAGTTTGTTGATGTGTTTATAGAAGAAACCTTAAAATATGTAAACATTGAATCACAGTTTATTAGAATATAAAGTGTGTATATATGTGTTAGAAGTAATACCTTTTACATTATTTTCACCTTAAGTGACACAAATTTCTCCTTGACTACTGTTGACATAACTCAGTGCAGTTGGGATGTTGAAGTTTTGAATATCACAACTTTCCTGGTATTCAAACATCATATGCAAAAAAGACTTGCACATCTCTCTTAGAGTTAGCAGTTGTACTCTATGTGTATTTATTTCTGTTGTTTGAATGATTATAGTCTGTACCATTTGATCATGTTTTTGACCATTTATTCCATTTAGCTTAAAATTCTCAGTAAGCTATGGTTTGAGAACACAAAGTTTAGCATAGACATTGTCCTCTAACTAAGCAGAAAGAGAGTATTCAAAATAGATTTCATATCTTTGCTAAACAATTCCACTGGAGAATCTTTAAAAAAAACTAAATTTGTTGTAAATCTGTTAAAGTTAAAATACTTCAGAAAGCTAATGTCGAGCTGACCAAGTGATGGTGTCCATGAGGTCACCATGTCATCACTAGCCATTTGCTTTTTCAGTTGTTTTGCTTTCATGAAAAAATAATTTGTGTTCAAAATGTGCACATATGATATTCACAGGTGATCCTAGTTCTGATACATTTTGCCTCTGCATTTTTAGAAATTATAATATCTATAATCCATCTAAAGAATCTCCAAAAAATTCCTCCAGATGAATGAGGCATTTTCACTTGGTTCTAATCACAATCTGTAAAGGTTCTAAATCTTTCAAGCAGATCAAAATAAATCTGTGCTCCATTCTAGAAAAAAAGATCACAGATTTCAGACAATATGTAAATTGAGGCATATTAATATGTTTACCATAATTTTCATTAAGATTGAGGAGCATCATATGTGTTGCATTATAAAAATAATCCATGTTTATGTTGTAGTGTTCACATCCCACAGAAAGGCTTGGCTATGGAAAGTTAAGAAATAGGGATCAGCTATGGAGTGGTGGCACTGCCTTCAATCCCTGCACTCCTGTGACAGAGGCAGGCAGATCTCTGTGAGTTCAAGGCCAACCTGGCTACAGAGGTAGCTCCAGGATAGCCAGAGCTGTTACACAGAGAAACCCTGTCTCAAAAAAGTCTCTTTTTCTCCCACAACTTCTCCTATTGCACAAACATTTTCTATGCATTTGCAACTTCTGGTAAACAGAAGGTACTGTAATCAAAGTGTCCTTTACAAGGATCTTTTCTAGTGATTGCTAACAATTAAATGACCAATTATAGAAAAGCTTTTAGTCAAATGTGCCTTTTCTGGTCCTGATTAATCATTCAGAAAACTAAGTTATTATCTACCATGAAACAATCATTAAGTAGCTGTTCGCCTCAGTCATAATTTCTTCAGATGTCATTAAATAAAAAGGTATGCTCTTCTGATCTATGATGGGACCATGTTCCCCCATCCTAAGGCATATGATTTTAGCTCTTATAGCAAGACTTCCTCATATCTGATGATAACAGCTATGAAAAATAATTTTGAACAAGGAAAAGTTAACTCATGCACATTGGAACTAACAACACTTATCTATTAAAAGACATAAAACACTATGAAGAGGTATCCGTAACATATCACTAGCAATGAATTAGTGTCCACAACATTTAAAGACTTCTTAAGAAAAAGAAAAACAGCAGGGCTCGGTGGCTCACACCTGTTGTCCCAGCACTCAGGGAGGCAGAAGCAGGTGAGTTCCAGGCTAACCTGGTCTACAAAGCAAGCCCAGGACAGCCAAGGCTACACAGAGAAACCATGTCTCAGAAAAGGAAGGAAGGAAGGAAGGAAGGAAGGAAGGAAGGAAGGAAGGAAGGAAGAGACAACACCCTTTGCAAGAAACATGAGCTAGTACTGGATATGCTAGGAAAAACTGAAAATTCACTAAAGGTCCACCAACAGAAAGGATAAGTACACGGGAATGCTTTAACATTAGAAAGCTATGCACCAAAATTAAAGCCCACAAATTATTGCTGTACATGTCTTAGCAATGTCATATTGAATAAAAGTGACTATTCTTTCCTTAATACCAAATGCATAATGCTCAAAAATAGCAATAAGTCCATTAGAGATGTAACTTTCTATGACATAACCCCAAAGAAAATCACAAAAACAAACTTTTAAAAACTGAGAAAAGGGCTGAGCGTGGTGGAGCACGCCTTTAATCCCAGCACTTGGGAGGCAGAGACAAGTGGATCTCTGTGAGTTCGAGGCCAGCCTGGTCTACAACGTGAGTCCAGGACAGCCAAGGCTACACAGAGAGACCCTGTCTTGAAAAACAAAAACAAACAAATAAACAAACAAAAACTTAGAAAAGTAGTCATCTCTGTGGGACAGAAGAAAGGTTCAAGAATAAGGAAGTATTTAAGGCTTCCACAGTCAGGTTTTTCCACCTTAAACTGGGTGGTGTTGCATAAATATCCCTTTTTTTACTCTTTGCTTAGTTTAATATTTCAAGAATAATTATATAAAAGAAAAATGTAAACTTAACATAATAATTAAACGTGTATAATTAATTATAAGGCCTAAAGTGGTTTATAAAATATGGGGGTTTTCTCCTCTGAGACACTAGATCATAGAGAACAAGCTGGAAAGGTAGCCCTCGTTACATAAGCATGTGGCTGCTTCCAGAGTAAAAAACACTAAACTTTTATTTAACCCATCAATTTTTCTTTGGCAGCATTCCTTAATATTCTTTCACTTACTGATTGTTTTTTCAAACAACATCAACACTTGTACATTTTGTATAAGAAGTGCTACGTATGGTTTAAGTGATTTTTAACAAAATATTTGGAACCTACCCTTGTGAAATTCTGATGTTTGTAAAAGTGAGTGCTATTATTGACATGTTCTTAGACCTGCTGAGTAAAGCTGCTCTGTCCCTGGGATCAGATCGGCCACCTGCAACTGTTTGTCATTTGCTTGGTTTGAGAACACCAGTAGTAATTGTAAACTTAGGAATGTGTGACAAGCTAGCAGCCAGCTGTGTTCAGCCTGACTTTTTCCAGGTGTTAAAATAAATATGACCATTTGGGTTACTTGTAACTCAACAAAGTGTTTCATGATTCATTAGGTTAAAACTCATTTGTAAAGTTTTTGGAGCAGATAATGTTATAGTCATTAAAAATGAAAATTATATACCCAAAATACATATGGTATTATTACTTATCATATTAGTATTTTTATAATACAGAATGGATTGTAACACTACATAGTTTTTTTTTAAATACTCTTTTTGTAGAAAGAATACCAGTACCCAATTCTGTTTACACACCGACAAGTTTTTTTTTTTTAATAACTAAAAATATTTTAAATTAAATTCAGAGTTCAACTTCCTAACGATGAACCGAATCTCAAGCTGGGCTTACGTTATCTTGGTACTGTCTTTGAAATATGCCATATGCTGATAATATCATATTAGTAATACAATTTGATGAATGCCTGTTGTCAAGTGTTACCACAAGAGATATGGGTGCCTCAATCTTGCCTTAAGCAAATCAGTAATTCTTTTAATTTCCTTGTGTAGAGAAAAAAAAGTCCATTTTCATTTTATTAGATTATCATGTGTCTGAGTTTTTACATACAGAGTCAACAGGCAAAGTGGAATGGAATATGTGTCTTAGACAGCCTTGTCGTCCTCAAAGCAGGTCAACTCAGGAACAGTGGATCTGGAAGTGGGATCTGGCAGAAAATATTAGTAGGCCCCTTATTCCTTTCAGCACCCGTGTTATTACCTTCTAACCTGAAAATCCAAATTGAAGCCCACAGTAAACAGGATCCGGGCATGAAATAAAGGACAGGGGTGAAATGGAAGAGAAGATTCATTCCCACTTTTCCAGAAAAAAAAATGTGTTGTGGTGGTGGTTTATGTCAACTTTACACAAGCTAGAGTCATCTGGGAGGACAGGAGCCCAGTTGAGGAAATGTCTCCATTAGATCCAGCTGTCAGGCATTTTCTTAATTAGTGACCAATGGGGGAAGGCCTAGTCCATTGTGTGTGGTACCATTCCTTGGCTGGTAGTCCTGAGTTTTATAAGAAAGCAGGCAAGCAAGCCAGTAAGTAGCACCATCCATGGCTACACATCAGCTTCTGCCTGCAAGTTCCTGCCCTGTTTGATTTCCTGTCCTGACTCCCTATGGAGTTAAACAGCAATGTGGAAGTGTAAGCCATGTAAGCCCTTTCCTCTCCAACTTGTTCTTTGCTCATGTTGTTTTGTTGCAGCAATAGAAACCCTGACTAAGATAAGAGTGAAATCTCATAAAGGATCAAGTTTCTGCACATCAGTTGAGCCTCATTAACCCGTAGTGAGACAAACTGATGTGGCCAGTGCTCTTCTTGAAGAAGGCACACTATGTGGTTAGGTAGAGCTGAGGGCCAGGTGTCACACTTGTCTCTGCTGCACCCTTGCTATATGGCTGCCCTTTGTGAAACTGTACCAGTACCACACAGATGGCTTTTTGAAGTCAAATACAAGAGTCTATTGGTTAATATCCAATTCCAGACTTGACAAAACAGTCCTTACCTGTTTCCATTCAATTTAAAATTTTCCATTTGAAACAAGAACCAGCTTCACACTCCAAACTACATTAGATTTTGGAAATTGACACTAAGGTTTGGAAGCTTGAACTAATATTCTGAACTGTTCAGACACTGCCTCAGTGGGTTTCAGAGGGCTGCTTGGCACATAAGATATATGAACTATTCACAATACACTATTTCTCTTCCTTCATATCAATGCTTGGTACCAGTTCCAGCTTTATGGAATTGGAGAGAGGAGTCTCTACTCACGGTACATACCAACATGCATCTGTACATACCATATGTATATATGTAACCATCAGGTTAAGCATTATGCCCTGAGAAGTGGGTGTGAAGAGCTAGGAGAAGGCAGCGAATACAATATCAGACTATAAAATTTATTGTGTCAAACATTATTGTATCTGTTATATTCAGAATTCAACACTGTTATTGAACACAGACTTATCTTAAGTAGGTCTGTCTTTATTAATTTAATTTTGAAATCACGTGTGTGTGTGTGTGCGTGCGTGAGTGCGTGCGTGCGTGTGTGTGTGTGTGTGTGTGTGTGTGTGTGTGTGTGTGTGTGTGTGTGCTGCACGAATGTAGATTTTAAGTGAAAGTGCAGTGAAACCATCAAACTGGACTACTCTATGGGTAGAAAGAGAGGTTTATTGGGGACCAAACTGCCCAGGCTGTATCTTAGGGTAGGGGCACAGAAAGGAGCAAAATGGCAGAGAAGGAAGCAGATTTTATATGGCAGTCAACAAGGTGGGATCTTTGAGCTGATACAGGCTGTTCAGAACAACTGGCATCTAGATGCCCTTGCCCAAGGTAGCTGACCTTTGGTGTGGATTAAGACATGTTCCTGGTAAATAGCCATATTATGAGCTCTGCTCTTCTGGTGAGCAGGCGCCTGCCTTCAGGCTTCTGTTTCCTCAGTAAGAATCCTGTTTACTCATTCAAAGTCCTTCTAGTCAGGACATTGTCCCAGCACTGCCATTTTGGGGGCTGCTTTAGGCCTAATATCCAGCCTTTTGTTGACGATAGTGGAGAATGATAGTGTTTGGCTACTTCCAGATTATTGGGGGTTTGGAAAGCGGGTCCAAAGCAGGGGTGCAGGCCGGAATCTGACGGCAGGAGACCTTGTAAGTGTTACAGCCGAGAGGGGAAAATACTGTGGCAGTTGGAGACAAGGGGTATCACAAAGTCACACAGCACAGCAAACCTCACACAAGAGAGCTATTTGGAGGAGGCTGGCTGCCTCTGCTCCAGTGGCAAGCAGCAAAAAATGGAGCAGGAGACAGGTTTTATATGGTGTTGCCTGGGGTAGGGGTGGGGCTGGAGCTTTGCAGGGTGACATGGGATTGAAGGGATTGTGTGGCCTGATTTGTGGGCAAGATCAGGGATTGGTGAGATTTTTGTGGCCTGGCCACTCTCCTGTCTGGGAGAGTGGGGGTGGGGCCTAGTAGCTCACATCTCAAGAGGCTTATAGGCCTGAGGAAATTCCTTCCAGAAGCATCTGGTTTACTGACTGTCAGGTTGTTTTACAAATTCTTTCCTGAAGGAACCAGAAGATAGTTATGAGAAGAAGAGGGAGCATTGGCCCAATGAGGCTTAGAAGCCAGGCCCCAGTGAGGACCGGAGGGTCAACCTTGCATTGGAGTCAGTTTGTAAACCATTTGTTTAAGTTTCTAATTCTCTCTTACACTTGGCAGACTGGTTCACATGGTAGCAGCATTCTTCACTGAGGAAGAGGCAAGTGCTCACTGATCTTGGAGTAGCTGCAGGGCTGAGATTGATTCATAGCTGGTCCCTGCCAGCTGAATGGAAATCTGCTTGGAGAGATGTAGCTCAGAGACCAAAGGTAAAATTAAGGGCTGAGAGAGATCTTTATCTTGACATTTCCAGGCCTGTCACACCGCTTGGGAGGTCAGGAAGACACTGAGAGCTTCCATGAGGAAGGGGAGAAAGGTCTCCTCAGGCATAGGCGCCAGGTGAAAGAGCTGACACTGTTGGCTGACAGGAATACTTCTCGGGAAAGGGATCTGAGAGGACCGATGGAGGCAAGTCACAACTCCCAAAAGGTTAAGAATTTTTTTAAGTTAACAAAGGAAATGAGAATTTTAGATAGATCAGCAGGACCACCGTCTGTAACTTGCACTGAAATCCACACTGTAGAGAAAGGTGTTAATAAATGTCTATGAATAGCTCAAGCAGCCTCACACCTTTGAGCCACAGCAAAAATAAAGCCTGAAAGGTTATTGACATGCTAGAAGCATGAAGATTCATCTGTAATGAGACAGAAATTTCTTGGCAGGGAAGAGAAAAAAGGAGAAGAGTTTCAGAGTCCAGAAGCTGGTTCTGGGACAGAAGTGTGAACACTTTCCTTTGTCCCTGTCCTCTTCTTAAGCGGACTGGGTATGTACAGGTGCACAGATGTGTTTTCTGCACCTATAAAGTCTATATTTAGAAAAGAAAACAACCAAAGGAAATTTAGAACTTTTGAGCCTGTGACTATTATAATTTTAATTATTTTTAAAAGCTATTCAGTGCTTAAAACTGTTACCATGACTAGATTAATAATGTATCAGAACTCCACTGATTAATGTTCAACTTTGAACTTTGAAGTTTTAACATCATATCTATCATCTATAAGTCTTATTTTCATGTGCCTTAAGTCACTTCCTCAGACCTTCACAATTTGCGTAAACCTATTTTTCCTTACCGTTCCGGAAACATCCAGTGTCTTAGTTAGGGTTACTATTACTGTGATTAAACACCATGACCAAAGGCAGCTTAGGGAAGAAGGAATTTATTTGCCTGACACTTCTGCATTGTAGTTCATCACTGAAGGAAGCCAGGACAGTACCTCAAACAAGGGCAAGAAGGTGGAGTCAAGAGCTGATGCAGAGGCCACGGAGGGGTGCTACATATTGGCTTGCTCCTCATGGCTTGCTCAGCCTTTCTCATAGAACCCAGGACTGGCAGCCCAGGGATGGTTCTACCCACAATGGAATGAGCCCTCCCTCATTGATCACTAATTAAGAAGAGGCTCTACAGCCCAATCTTATAGAATAATTTTCTTTATTGAGCTCCCCTCAGATGACTTTAGCTTGTGATAAATTGACATAAAACCAGCCAGCACATCCAGCTCTCATAATCTTCATTTTTCACATACCGTAAAACACATCCCAGATCCTCACAACTATCATAAACTTATTTTTCTTTCCAGTCTGAAACATCCAGCCATCTTTTGTTTTGTTTTTTGAGACAGGGTTTCTCTTTGTACCATTGGCTATCCTAGAACTAGCTTAACTCACAGAGATCCACCTGCCTCTGCCTCCCATAGTGTTGGGATTGTAGACATGCACCCTTATGCCTGGCTCAGCCATCTTGAACTTTACCTTTCCTTTTTGTCTAGAAACATCCAATCACTATAATCTTTATTACAACTTGCTTATTGAGAGTAGTCACTGAAAGTTCAAGTTCTTTTAAATCATTACTGGAACATAAAGGAATAGTAAAAGGCAACTTTTAAGTCAGTCACAGTAGCATGGTGATTTTGAGTTTCTCTTTTCCCTGAAAGCTGTTTGTGAGTCTACCTATTACTTTAGGAAGCCTACTAGCTCCAGAAGAAAGCAAGGTGGACTTCACATGTGAAACCAACTTAGGCTACCAGGGAACTGAGTCTCAGTTTTGGAGATATATTTTACTTAAGGGACTTGAATAATTTCAATTTCCTTTTAATGATCTCTAATTTGTACCATCAGCAAGCATCATGTCCATCCCTTGCACCCAAACTTATTGTAAATCCAGGGTGTTTTAAAGGTGAAGGCAGACTTTCTAGATGTGAATGGATTGGCCTAGCACTGCAGCCTCTGGGGAGGAGCCCATTGATTTTGCTGCATAGCAGCAGGTGACAAGGCTCACAAATTGTCTGATGAAGACAGGACCTGTAGTTGGGACTCAGAGTAGGTAGAGGTTAAGCTTGGAAGAGTCAATAGGAGACTAGAGGAAGGAGGGTGAGTGTGTGGTCTGGCCTCTTCATCAGTCCTGTCATCATGAGCATTTCCCAAAGCTAATTGTTAGTAGGGGCTTGCTGGTCAGAGGAAACTATGGCAGAACCTGCTTGGTGAGAAACAGTGAAGCTGAGGGAGGATTTTCCATCTATGAACCAAGTATAGTCAGCACATGACAGAGGGAACATGGAAAGTTGTAGATTCTTGTAGGCAAGGGTTTCAAGTGATCACAATCAGGAATGAGAGGAGGAGTACAGCAAGTGTTGAGAGGATAGCAGGAATCAAGTGAGATACTGGAATTTTCTAACAAGGTGGTGTGAAAAAGTTGAAGCTTAGCAGGGGAAAAGTAGAGAGGCCCTTATGTGATCGATGTGGTAGTCTGAATAATAATGGGCCTCATAGGCTCATATATTTAATGCTCAGACATCAGGGAGTAGAATTGTTCAAAAGGATTAGAAGGATTAGGAAGTGTTGGGGAAGTGTGTCACTGGGGATGGACTTTGAGGTTTCAAATCTCTCTCTCTCTCTCTCTCTCTCTCTCTCTCTCTCTCTCTCTCTCTTTCTCTCTCCCTGAAGATCAGGATTTCATCCTCCTCTACTGCTCTAACAACCACCTGCATGCCACTATGCTCCTCACCATAATAATAATAGATTAAGCCTCAGAAACTGCAAGCCCCAGTTAAATGTTTTCATTTATAAAAGATTTCCTTGGCCATGGAGTCTTGTCACAGCAATAGAACAGTGACTAAGACAAGAGATACTTGAGCCTTTGTGGAGAGAGGACAAAGAGAGTGTGACCAAAGGTGAGCTTAGAAACCCTCCTGACAATAGAAAGGCTAATGCTAGCACACATAGTCAAAATTAAAATCACCTGTTATGTCTAGCTATTTGGAAAGACAGGCAGAGAGGGCAAAGGTAGATCCTCTCATGTGTCCCCAAGCACCCTTTCATCACTAGTATACAGAATAAGGATTGGCAAATGTCTGGAAGTGCCAGAGCAGGAACATGTAGGAATGTGTTTTTGAGGCAAGAGAAAGCAGGTGTGGCAGGCTTAGGATTGTCTAGGGGCTCAGTTATGGGTGTATGAACTGCTTCATAGAGGAGGCAAGCAAGAAGAGCAAAGACAGGAATCCAGGCACTGGTGTTTCTTGCCAGGCCAAGTAAGTCGACTCTCCCCTTAGTGGTTGGAACCATGAGTGACCACAGGTACTGTCTACAGCCAGGAATGAGTTCATGGATGTTGGGGAATAACAGAAAGCTTAGACCCTTGACCTGAAGACAGAAAGTTGAGCTTTTGAAGGGCAGAGTCTGTATCCTTTGTTAAGAAGTTGACCCGTATGTTGCTGTGATAATGAGAGCAATGGTCTTCATAATAGACAGTCATTGACAGTCCAAGTGAGGTTAGATTCTGTTAAAGTGTTAGGGTCGCCCCCGTTGAAGACAAAGAGGTAATGCGAATGTGGATATAAAAGAATGGGGGAAGAAAGTGTGCTTAAGTTCTAGAACAGTAAAATGAGATGTAGAAGAGGAAATTTGAAGAGGTAGAATATAAGGGTTAGGTACCACTAGGTAAATAGAAAGGGCTACCACATTAATAACCCTGAGGTCCTGGACCAGGTGCTAGAATTCATCAGACAATATGGGCAAAAGTAGAGATGTTATATGGCAAGTGGGTGGGCTTAAGAATACCTTCATTAATAAGGCACTGTATAATAGATTTTAAGTCTTGATTATGTTTTAAAGAGATATGGTATTGAGAGCAACAGAGGTAGGAGGTAGGGTGTGGGAGTAGGACCTTCATGGGAGGATGATGGGAGATCTCTGAAGGAGAAGAGTTATCCTATACTTTTGGGTCAATGAGGGAGTATGGAAGAAGATAGGGTGAAGCATTAGTGTCATCCAATGGACAAAGAGGCTTGTCAGAAGCTAGACAAAAAGAGAAAATTCTGGAAGGAGTTTGATGAAAAGGAAAAATGTCAGTTAGCTATGTTATCCTTGCCCCAAAACAGGGTTGGGAAACTAGGCATAATGAGGAAGGACTAAACAGTCAGGTGGCCCAGGGGGAACAGAAGAGGGGATTTGTAGCTCTAAGAGTGGAACAGGCCATCCACACCCATCACAGAAATCTGAGAAGAGTGCGTACCAGAGTAAGTGAGAAGTATGGACCAAGTAGCTTCCAAATCTATTAAAAATGACAGAAACTTCCCTGCTACCTGGACAGTCACCCTAGACTCCTCTGTGGTAATCTGAATTGTGTTGTTGAGGGTAGATGTCCCAGGCCAAGGTGTCAGTCTTTGGCTGCCAGGGCCAGAAGATTTGAAAGATCTTTTTTGGTGGAGGAATGATCTACCATGTCAAAGCATAAAGGGTCAGTTTCCTGCTTGTCCATAGTTTGGGCAGGGTCCTGGTGGCAGGCGAAGTGAAGTGCAGTTCTTTACTCAATGACCAGTGGTGCAAGCTCCAAATGGAGTCTGTTGCTGTACCATATTTGCAGGTGGCCTCAGGGCTGCTGCCAGACGTTATTTTTGTCTATCAGAGGAAATCCCTTCCAACCTATCCTGACCCTCCCTTCTATTAAACACCTTAAATGCCACACTCAGCAGATCTCTCTGAGGGCCATCATCTAGGATCATACTTTTTTAAACATACCTAATCTTTGAATATTATTTTACTTTAAACAAGTTTAAATTTACTTTAAATTTGTTTTTAGTTACTTGCTTTAGGGTTAACCTTGACAAAAAAATACCGAATGCTATATAATAGGAACTGTAAATTCATCTCTCTCTCCAAAGCTAGTATCTGTAAATGAATTACATTTGTTCTTAGCATGACTAGAAATGTAACTCTAAGTACATTAAATAATTTGACCATTTATAACATGACTGATCGCTAAATTGCTTGTCTTAATTCTCTTTAACAGTTTACAATAAATAGCTTTTATAAGATTAGAATTTCATATTTTATGCCTGTTAAGTTTGAGCCTTAAAATTTATACTTGGAATTGAAAATCCTTTACTATCAAAATAAACTTTAAATTATAAATATAGCTCCTAGAGAGACTGGGAACCCTGTTTTTCTGATGCTTTTATAGCACAGGTTTTTTTAAATATCACTCAGGTTTTTAAAAACTAAATATCAACAACTTTATCAAATCCTAAGTAGCTAGACATACATCTTTATTTAAGTTAGTTTCTGTTAACTTCACTAGACCTTAGGAATTTTTAAACCTAGATAATCAAACATGTGTTGTTCCTTATCCAAAATATTTTAGAATCTTGCTGTTATTTTTTTAGTCTGGGGAAAATAATATAAAACAAACCATCTTATAGGCCTTCTATTGCCTCCTCAGTCTAAATGGAAATCCACTTTTCTGAACAAAAGTGGAATCCAAGTTACATGTATGGCACGCTTTAGCAAGTTAAGACTATCTATACTAGATCTAAACTATCAACACTTTTGTTACAAGTTTAGCTAATATTTGGCTTGGAACCTCACATATTTTTTAAGCCATGCCATAATAGTCTTAGAAATCCTGATATAGAGAAAGGTTACATTTCAGAAAAAATTTCAAAGATAGTAAACAAAATCAAGGGCGGGGGCAGTCATGAAGCCAAACATCCGTGATAATACTTAGACAATAGTAACCTCTACTGAAAATAGTTTACCTCTTAGATGTTCTGAGGTGCAGAGTGTCTTTCTCCTGGCCTGTTCTGTTTTGTTATCCTTCCTTCTGACACAGAGCCAGGTGGCCAGCTCACATAGGGCAGAGGCTTTGAAGGAAGGAAGCATTTAAATAAATCTGCTTGGGTCTAGAGTGGATAGGCTAAATCCCAGTTCCAGAGCCAGCTTTTCCAGTAGAGTAAATCATCATGTGACAATTTTAGTATTATCCATACCTAAAAGATGTTTGGACTTCTGTGATTAGTGATTAGAAGGGAGGCTCTAGAGCAAGCAGCGAGCAAAGAAGATGTAGAAGCTTTTTTAAGAGCAGAGGGTAGAGAAAGCTTAAACACAGAGGGATTTTTAAGGATAATTTGCTTGTGTGGTGGGAGAAGTTACAATCTGGGAGAATTTGAAAATCTAATTTGCTATTTTCTGGACAGGAGACTGATTATCTAGTTTAGACTGAGGTCAAGCCATTTGCAGTAAGACATTATGGCTTAGTGGAATCCCTGAATCTAAGAATGGAAATAGATTAGAGAAAGTAGACAAGAGGAGCTGACAGGTCTAATAAGAGCCAATGTTATCTCATGCTCCGGGCAGAGAATGAGGGAGGCACAGCAAGGAGGGTCATTCCAGGAGCTGAGCAAAGAGGAGGTAGAGAGACATAGAAAGGAGGCCATACACAAGAATTGTGTCCAGAGGATCCCAGGACCATAGGAACAGAGACACAGGGAGTGTGATGTGGCAAGGAGGTAAGTGCTATGCAATAGTCTCAAACTGAGAGCATCCCCAAAGGGAAAGAGACTCCTCAGAGAGATCCCCTGAATCACAGTGCAGAGGTATCCCTTCCCACATGATGGGCATGGGAGTCTTCCCGACACACATCATGACTATTGTTGAGCATGTCCAGCAAGACACAGAGAGACACCAAAGAGGCAATTACTGCCAAGGGAATACATAACAGTGTATGCTAGTTGAAAGAGAGAAATAAAATGATTAGAAAATACTTAGTAAATCTCAAATAGATAAGAAAAACATAAAGGGTAGGCAGGACAAATGGGATATGAAAACTAGAAGATAAATAAAATTTCTGAATTATAATGTAAATAGGCTGACTATTTCAACAAAGATTAAACAGGTGTGCATTGCATACGTCCACCTCAGACAGGAGGTCCAGAGAGAAAGAGTGCACAAGGCTAAAGCATGAAGATCCAGCCCTCCTAAAGCCCTCATGATTATTTGGGGATGGGGGGAGCATTTCTATCTAATTTTTAAAAATTCAGGAATGGTTAGTTAACTTTTTCTAATTTAAATGTTTTAATATAGTTTATTATATACATTATATATGATTATACATTTCGCTTGCTATACAATTATCCTTAGCTTCAAAGAGTACGGATATATTTAAAGCTTGTGAAGCCAATTGCACATATATAGTACACAAATGCACATGCAATTGTACAATAAAAGCAACATGATTTACATTTTCACTTTCTTGCTCACACTCTACTATGAGCTCAATGTTTGCATATCCTCCAAATTCATGCATGGAAACTTAACCTCCATGAGGTAGTCTTAAAAGGTCAGGCTTTGGGAGCCACTAGGTGTTGAGAGTGGAGCCTCATGATTAGGATTAGCGTCCTAATAAAAGAGGTCCCAGAGAGCTGCCTTGCCCTTTTGCCATGTGATGGCAGATGACTACAGCTATGAAAGAAGCAGTCCCTTACTGATGCTACATCTACTGGTACTTTGGTCTTGGACTTCCCAGCCTTTAGAGCTGCGAAGAATTCCCTTCTGATTTTTGTAAGATGTCTATGACATCTTGTGATAGCAGCCTGAACAGACTATGATACACTTTCCCTTCACCCAACATGTCAACACTTCATAGCCTCGTTACCCTCTTCTTTTCCTTCTCCCTTCCTCCATATAACCCACCTTCACTCTGTTTCACATACAAGCACTTAAATCCAGGTTCCTCAGATGAGTGAAAAAGCACATTACTTGACTATCTGAGCCTCGCTTATTTCACTTAACATGATACTCTCAAGTTCCATCCATTTTATTCTTCATTACTGAACAGAACTCTATGATGCATATGTGTCACATTTTCTTTATCTATTCATCTGTTGATGGACTTCCAGGTTGATGACCAAACTTAGCTGTTGTAAATAGTGCCACAATAGACAGAGATTCTGGTTTACATTTCTTCAGGCATTACCCAGGAGTACTAAAGCTTGATCATGTAGTAGTTCTTTTTTTTGTTTTGTTTTGTTTTTGATTTTGTTTTTAATAAAACCCAATACTTATTTCTATAGTAGCTGCACGAGTTTACATTCCAACCAAATGTGTGCAAGAGTTTTTCTCTACCTATGTCCTCATCAGCATTTGTTGCCATTTGTTTTCTTATGATGGCCATTCTGACTTGGGTAAGCTGGCATATCACCTTAGTTTTAATTTATACTTCTCTGGTACAAAATATGATGTGCACTTTTTCATACATTTAATGGGCATTTGTATTTATTCTTTTTAAACCTGACAATTCTATTTCTTTGATCATTTATTGACTGAATGATATGAGTAGGATTTTTTGATAAAACAGTGTGATTTTTCTGTATTATATTTGCCCCATGTTTTCTATTCATTTAGAATTTACCATACTATTGTATAGAGCTTTATCAATGCTATATCTTCCTGAATATTTTTGCTACTTTTGTATCTCTTGGCAACATGGCAATCTTTTGCATATCTTTAAATGTATTGTACATGGAATATAAATGTGCTTATTCTTCTGTAGCTGACTTTTTCCTCCAAGTTTTATATGAGCTCTATGTATATTTACATGTTTAACTATTTTATTTTAATTTCTAAGTAATAGTTCACTCATGGTGTTTATATGCATTTTCAACTTAGTTATCTATACTTTAGATAATAGCCATTCAAGTTATCCTAAAATCACTATTTTTAGATAATAATACTATGTATAACTATCAATATGAATAACTAAAAGTGGTGACCGACTGCACAGAACCTGAAAGTGACTTCTAAGAGCTGAGACAGGTTGACAGCAAGAAAAGAGATACTCCAGTGTCACAACTTCAAGGATGAGTATTACACCAACAAGAAGATGTTCTAGGAAGCACATTATCCTCCAGACCTCGTGACATTTTGGTCTCTGAGATGGGAAGCCCTGCATGCTGTGACCAACTTCTGTCCATAGGTGATGAATGAAAGTTGTTTCAAGCTGCTCAACAAATAGTAATTTGTTATATAGAAATAGAAAATTAATACAATACAAAAGTACATTGACTGACATGCATATCTGTAAAACATTGTATAAAAATAAATTCACAAATATTTAATTTAAAGTATTTTCCATAAGATAAAAGGCCAGAAGGACTGTGATCAAGAAACTTAAGGTTACAGAGAATCAGGACCTTTATGCACTGTAGGAATGAAGGTAAGCTGATGTAGCCCTATGGAAATCACTGTGAAAGTTGCTCACAAACAAAACTTAAGGCATAATCCAGCTATACAACTCCTTTCTATATACATGGTGAGATATAAGTCGGCATATAGCATGGGATGATAGAACTTTTCCAAATAGCCAAGTTAGACTACATGCCAACCAGCAAATGGACAAATGCAGAAAATGTAGTCCATATACACAATGGAGTTTTATTCACCCATCAGGAAGAACAAAATTATGTCAGTTGCAAGGAAATGAACAGAACATAGCATCATTACGTTAAGTGAAATAAGCCAGACTTGGAGAAAAACCACACATTTCCTCTCATAAGCAGAGTATAGGCTTTTTTGTTAAAGACACAAAAATAGAGGGGGGACTATTTGGGAAGAGAAGGGATCACTGGGAACAGGTAGAATCAAGAGAGCATAATGGGTGTGTGTTATTATATTTACATGCATTAAAATGTTATAATATAGCTCACCATTTTGTATAATTAATATATACTAATGAAATAAAACGAAAAAAGTAAAAGTGGAATTCTCCAATAAAGTATTTAAGTTAAGTAGAAAATAACTGTATTTACTATGTTGTAAGATTCTTATATTTAGAGATCAGGGACTTGTCGCCAAATATTATCTCCTTTCCTTGAATAAATGCTATGCAGGCAGAGACTGTGGTTTTCTAGTCCCGTGTGACTAGATGTTGCCGTTTGTCAAGTTCTCCTCTGTTTTGAGTGATGCCTTTCCTGGACTTATTTTCTTTTCTGATGTTACTAAGGTGGGTGACATCACCACATCTGACCCTACAAATGCAGCTCATAGGATATGATGGTGGAAGAAGAATGTGTCTCTGAATGACAGCTGTGTGCCTGATTGCATAGTTCAGGAGTGTTGCAAGAGTGAGAAATTCATGCTATTTAACCCTTTGTATTTTTAGCCCTCTTCGTTAGAATATTAGCTCTAACCTTAACTAAATCAGTCCCTGAAACTGGAGTGCCACAACCACAAACACTAAAATATAGAGCATTCGGCTTAGCAGAATTTAGGACTTAGTGGCGAGGCACTGGATCTTGTGTTGTTTGAGATGCAGAAGCAGTTGGCTTTTCCAAGCTGTGAAGCTCAAATTTCTGGATTCTCTATCCCTTTGCTTCTCTGCTTGCAAATTGGCATATTTTTGCCTTAGCTCATCTTTTTCTTATAATACCTTGCTAAAAGCAGGAAGAGCAGCCAGCACATACTTGATGTTGCTTTTAGTAATGGCTGATAAGAAGTAGCACAAGATAAGGCTATTTCTTAAAACCTTTCCCCAAAGCCTAAGAAAGCCAATTATTTGAAAAAGATCAAATTGAGCACGTTTTCTTCCAAACTAAACATATTGTTTTAGATATTTTCAGTGTAGTCACCATTAAAAGAAGGAAGAAGAAGGAAGCCAAGACATCAAGAAGGCAAGCATAGAAAGTGGCAAGCTAGAAAGTTCCCTGTCATTTCTAGTAGACAGGAATTAAATACAGCATACACCTACTAAAGCACTTTGGTGATTATATTACAAACAAGCTTATAAGCAATCTATTAAAATATTCAACTTCCTTATTCCCAGTTTATATAACCCAAGTTCTATTGAAAGTCTAACATGGCCACCTAAGAGTATAAACAAGGAACAATTTTTTTTTAATTCCACAAATTAAAGGGGAATTTATCTAAGATGCTAGATCACGGTGCATCCAAGGCACCCAGCCTGGTACCAGCTCAATGGACTTTTGGTACTCTTACCCAGTAGGACTTTTGGTCTATGTGAATATGTGGCTATTTTGCATCTCACATTCTTCATTTATCTTTTCCATCACTGTCAATTAAGAGTCACGCTATAGCTATTAGTATATTCTTCAAGGAGCTGTGTTGAGTCTCATAAGTAACTGAATAGTATGAACATTGTATCCTCTATATTTCTGGGTTTAGGTATAAAAGGAATCTTAAATTATAGTCGATAGAGGAAGCTGAGTCCTTTCTTTGTGAGTAATGAAAGTCTGCATAGAAAATTGGACAATCAGCCTTATAGTTATACCAAAAGATCTATTTCTTCTCTGTAGGAGGTACCAGCTAACAACTGCATTTCCCATTGTCATAACAGAGTGCTGCCATGTGACTAACTTCTCTCTGTTGAATATAAACTCTATGTACAACTTCTACCTCATTGGTTTATAAGAAAATAAAGTGTACTGGATTTTCTTTCCTTTTGTTTCCTGTGGAATATAGATGTAGTGGGAGTCTACTTTTGATAACGCAGATGGAAATTTTTGAATTCTTATTAGTTGGAGATTGTTTAGTTTCTTGGTTTAGATTCATGCTTTCTTCTTAAGAGGAGTTCAACATTATATTCTCTTATATTTTCTGCCCTTTGGCTCCCTCATCTGGGGGACTTCCATTGTGTGCATGTAATTAATGATATCCACTTTTTAGTCTGTCTTTTTTTTTTTTTTCTGATTTCATATTGTAATTTCTTTTGGTCCATCAGTAAGTTTTCTGTGTTTTTGTGTTTTGTTTTGCCACCATCCCCCCTCTGTTTTGAATATATTGGTAATCCCTCATAGTAAATTTTAGTTGCTCTAATCTGAAACTAAAGAGTTTCTATTTAGTTCTTTGTGAAGAAGGAGGAGGAAGAGGCCAGGGGGGGAGAGAAGGAGAAAGGGAAGAAAAAGAAGAAGGAGGAGGAAGAGGAAGAGGAGGAAGAGGAAGATGGAGAGAAGGAAGAGAAATAGGAGGGGGAGGAGGAGGAGGAAGAAGAAAAAGGAGGAGGAGGAGGAGGAGGAGGAGGAGGAGGAGAAGAAGAAGAAGAAGAAGAAGAAGAAGAAGAAGAAGAAGAAGAAGAAGAAGAAGAAGAAGAAGAAGAAGAAG